>CM067377.1:154968813-155366429 GCA_034510155.1 Eucriotettix oculatus
TAGGGAGGGGAGTTAAATAATTCTTATTTACGGCATAAAAATAATATAGAAATTTATTATTTACAAATTTTGGCGGACCGATCCTACTCAATTTTATTTGTTTATGCCACTGGCTACTCAGCTATGAACTCCAAAACCTCGGGTTGACCGTGGGATAAATTTAGTCGGAAAATGACGAATTTACGTTGTCTACGTAACCATGAGCATGTTAAGAACTACCATGAGTGGAACTTATCTGGTATGTTCCCCTTTGCGATGTCGTGTAGTCAGCTTTTCTGGACCCTGGCGGCTGCTGTCGTTTGCCATCGAATGATGGCGACTGCTATCTGTCGTATCTTCTTCAATGCCAGCGACGGGAGTCCAGTAGTTTCATCGAGTGTCGCCTTCCGAATGTTTCCCTCGACTGTCTCCTTCCGAATTTTGCCCTCTACTGCTCCTTGTCTCCGCTATCATGCCTTTTAAATAGTTTTGGGCAGTCGCGCTTCGTAACGACACAAAAAACTCCAAACTTTCCCTCGCCAGGGCATGTCCATCAGGGGTAAGTGTCACAGTATGCACATTCATCACCCTCGAACGTCCGAATATTGTGAAGAAGCCCGGCGCCATAGGGGGTCCGCTCCTTTACTCCTTCACTGGCGATTATGCAGGCCTGTCACCCATTTCCTCCAGATGTTCAATCCCGGGGGTCTGGACGCTCCTTACATTCCACATGGTAGTACCCAACAACTCATCATTACTCACGCGATTCGCTGCCTAAATCGCAGTTTAAATTAATTGCGCCTGTACTTAATATCGCGCTACATAATTCCCCCTTTTAGTGTCAGATTGTGTGGCCGAGTGAAACTCAGGGTCCACCAATCTGTCACTAAAAATAAATTACTTCGCGTCGATTTCATATCTGTTTAGTCCAAACTTTAAAGGATCTGTCCGTTTTATATACACACAGTACATGAAAATAAATACAAAATCATAATTATATTCCCTGTAGGGCTTAAATCTACAAAAATTATTTATATTTCCACAAGACGTTAACATAAATAAATGGGTTATCTGAGGAAATTAAATTTTTAAAAGTATTATAATTGCCTGAATTGCTTAATATACTAAAGTATTTTTTAAAAAAAATAATATTATGTTTATAAGAATTGCCTGAATGGCATAATTATGAAAAGTTTTCCTAAATTTCTCTATCTTCGATATTATGATGAGCTCGATAAATTAATCGAACTAAAATTGTATTAATTTATTTTTAATATATTGTTTGTGGGTGGGTGTTATGAAAACACAAAGTCAATCCATAACTCGGTGGGCGTGGCAAGGCTACCACGTGACGAAATCATCAACGATTACACAGCTGCACTGTCCCATCTTCGTGAAGTCGCGTATGGCGAAATTGCCATACTACCGTTCATCTGTCGGCCAATTTGGACGAGGTTACCACAACTAGGATGTCTGCCGTCCCTCAGGAGCGTGACAAATCGGTCACACGGTCGGCGTGCCCGACGACGGTGCATCATGGTCAAGGTCACCATGCTAGGAGGGTGTTTGCTGTCCCTCAGGGCGTGCCACAACGGTTCTCGTCCACCCTCAGGTAGACAGTTCGGTGGACGTGGCAAATCTGCCACACGACTGTTGAATGCTATTCTTCAGGTGGCGTAGCAAAGCCACCAATATCCGGCATAGACTGGCCAGATATCACACCTGAATCTAATTCCAATCATGGCAAAACCAATGGACCAGGACCCCCACTATGTCCTAGCCATTACTATAGCCAATATTCCCTGGTCATTCCTTCATATTAATTACTAAAAATACCCAGTAGGATCATTCACACGAGACACGTTACATACAGTCATGCACGCCATCAACACAAAAGAAAACATGTCATTCAAACATAAATATTCACACAATTACCCTACATTATAATTCATTCTAAACTAATCATACATACACTTATTAATATACTTATTGAAAGTTCCCTGTACGATACTGACAAATTTTATTTATACCAAACATTATTACCCAGGGGTTAGCTAAACAAACAAAACTTCGGGACAATTATTTTATGTAGTAAAGGGAATAGAACTTCATTGATATTCGTCTTTAAGGATTTGGTTGCAGATATCTTGCAAATCTATTTATTTTGTTCTCACGGGGGCCGGATAAATCCATATTTATCTTATTGAAACTCACAGATGCTTATCTATTCACCGACAATTATTAGCGCTACGTTACGTCATTATTAAAATTTTTCTTCTATCTTCGTCGATTTTTACTCTTAATTCTTCGCCTACAACCACCTTACAACTCTCTATTTCTGCTTCAATCACTAATTATCCTCGCATTCCTTCCCAACGTCTTCTACAATAAAATAGCCTCCTATTCATTCTCTATAAGAAACTCTCTATATGCCACTAATACCTCTGTTATGACCTCATCACAGTCATATCCAACATTATCGCTCACAACACAACCAAACATATGCGTTCGTAGACTAACTCATTCTTTCTTCTCGATGAAAATTCCGCTCTCCTAACAATTTACCGTATGCCCTCGATACATTTTAAACTTCAACATTATGTCAAATTTCTCACAACCAATCCTTCTCAAAGTTATACATGGCCTCTCTTGAAAAGATAAGTATTCCCTTTAGTGTAATTTCGACATCATTCAAATAGCAAAAGTTAAATTGCAAGTATACCTTCGCTCGATTATTAATAAATCCTATAAATACAGTAATAAGTGCATAATCTTAAATATACAAACTCACTAAACTTATAAATTATTATGCAATATATGTATCGCAATAAAGAAATTATGGATTATGTTCAAATTAAAATTTTCGCGTTCTGCTAAGTACGAGGAATAACTTTTTCGGTCTGATATAACACTTGTTTCGCCAATATCCTCGTAACAGCTGTATGTTCTCTTTGAAACATCATGGAGATCATATTTACAGATTGTTGATTATATTCCGTCTGCATATAATTTCCGAACCGATTTTCGAATATGTTTCAAACGTAGTTTACCAATTTTATTTCCGTTTCAGATACGCGTCTATCTAGTTCGTAACGTTTCTTCGGATTTTGTCTGGACTTTCCTTAAATAATGGTAATACGAACCTCCAAGGGCGTGCGAAACTCTAGTAATTTGTCTTATAAACTTCTTACTTTCACGCTCATCGACTTTCTTCCCTAATCTTTCCTCATACGGTATACATATTTCCTATTCCTCCCGTTCTACATAACGTTTCCACATTTTTTAATAGTCAGAACTTACTTCCCTTTCTAATCGCTCAGCTTTGTCGTTCAGCGATTCGTCCTACTAACGATTCAATTTCAATAAAATCAACTTCATTCGTCACACTGATTCAGCGTTGCTACTTAACATCGTACTGAGCTAACTACTTCAATTTCCTCAACTGCTAACCGATATCGTAACTATTTTAGCATCTCCTCCCCCGTTCGGGTCTGTTCTTGTGTCTCTCCGAAGTTTTACGCTGCTAGCGCAGCTATCCGTACACCGGCCGCTACCGCACCCCTGTCCAGGCATCTACTACTGCAAACCGATAAACAGAAGTATCTAGGTCTTCATTCGATGCCAGCTTCATGATCTTTACACTGATCCTCTCTCGCAACTGCTCCCACGAAAAGAGTCGTAAGATTGTCCAGTCTCCGCCGCTCGTCTTGCCGCTATGCCCAGCCTCCTACCTGATCTTCTTTCCCTAATCACTCTATCCCTGTTATTGCGACGTCAGCCAGCGCGTCTCGTCACCCATCTGCCCCCGGTCATGCACGACTCCCCCCTTCTCGTTCCATCGAGATCCCTAGGAGCCCCCCAAGCACTCCACGATACCGCCTACTAGACTCTTCGACGATGTGCGCATCTGTACACCTGCTCCCTCCGTTTTTCAATTTTCGCGGATACACCCTATCGTACACATCTTCCAGCCCCACTCCCTGCACTTACTACAATCTACGCACTCCTATCTACCTTTCCTCTCTCCTTCTAATCCTACTCCATACCAACTCTCCGTCCTTACGCCTATTCCCTCCGAACAACACCTCCGTCCTGTTTCCTCTCCCTTTGACGGCCAGCCCTTGCACTCACTTCCCTCCGATCATCTGCCATTTCTTCACTTGTGCAGCTTGCCAACGCCTTCGCCCTCTCCACGACACCACTCACCCCACCTCTGCTCCCCCATCCCCCATCCTCTAACGTCCACTCCCTGCATCCCTCACTTCCTTCATGCATTCTCTGGCACGTGCTCACCACCACCTACTCCTCAGCTCCGCCGACTCTGCCCCCCCCCCTTCCCATTCTCCCCCCGACTTCTCGTCGACCCCCCCGCATGCTTTGGTCTCTTTACTCCACTCCCCGTTTCCTACCCCCAATTCTCTATTCATCCTCCATTCCTACTCGATCTCCTCTCTTACTCTCTCGCACGGACCTGTACCTCTTTCCTAATTGTAGTTTCTATTGCAGTACATGTACTATCCATTATGCTTATAATCTTTTTTCTGCCATCTTCAATTATTTCTAATAGTTCCCTCTTATTGGAATCCAATTTTTCTAATATTTCCCTTTTATTGGAAGCCGACCTTTCTAATATTTCATCCGACTTTTTGTTCAATTGATTTAGGAGCCACATAAACCCCGTCTGACCTTCGACATTCGAATTATTTTCCCCGTCAGATTTCGCGGACTCCGACATGCTTAATTCGGGTCTCTCCATGATATTACTACCCATTTCCGAACTAAATTCACTGGTCTCCATGCCTGATCGCAATTTCATAAACACGGCACACACTATTAAATACGAAAGAAATTATATTTTTTTTATAAAGCAACAATAACCTTGGCACACACTCAAACAAATAAAAACTCATACATACGTCAAATACAATTCCACACGCAAAAATATCTAAAGGACACCGCAATAACTTCTACTATCAATCAACACAATCACAGAAATACATTCAGTCATACATACGGGTATTATTACATTCATTCCCCCAAAATATCATTTGAATTCAAATAATTTTCATTTAAACCTGCAGCTGAAAATACAAGACATATGTATGTTCCCCCAAAATAGCGTTAGTACTGGTCCATCGATTATAAAGCATACTCATATTACGCAGACAACTTCGTAGACTCGTCATTAAAAATTTAATGTTATTCGTAGCCCCACGTTGGGCGCCATTTTAATGTGGCGTACTCTCTTAATTGTTGGGCGCCAGAGTGGATGTCCTTTTAGCCAATTTGTATTAGGGAGGGGAGTTAAATAATTCTTATTTACGGCATAAAATAATATAGAAATTTATTATTTACAAATTTTGACGGACCGATCCTACTCAATTTATTTGTTATGCCACTGGCTACTCAGCTATGAACTCCAAAACCTCGGGTTTACCGTGGGATAAATTTAATCGGAAAATGACGAATTTACGTTGTCTACATAACCATGAGCATGTTGAGAACTACCATGAGTGGAACTTATCTGGTATGTTCCCCTTTGCGATGTCGTGTAGGTAGCTTTTCTGGACCCTGGCGGCTGCTGTCGTTTGCCATCGAATGATGGCGACTGCTATCTCTCGTATCTGCTTCAATGCCAGCGACGGGAGTCCAGTAGTTTCCTCGAGTGTCGCCTTCCGAATGTTTCCCTCGACTGTCTCCTTACAAATTTTGCCATCGACTGTCTCCATATCTCCGCTCTCATGCCCTTTAAATAGTTTTGGGCAGTCGCGCTTCGTAACGACACAAAAACTCCAAAACTTTCCCTCGCCAGGGCATGTCCATCAGGGGTAAGTGACACAGTATGCACATTCGTCACCCTCGAACGTCCGAATATTGTGAAGAAGCCCGGCGCCATAGGGGGTCCGCTCCTTTACTCCTTCACTGGCGATTATGCAGGCCTGTCACCCATTTCCTCCAGATGTTCAATCCCGGGGGTCTGGACGCTCCTTATATTCCACATGGTAGTACCCAACAACTCATCATTACTCACGCGATTCGCTGCCTAAATCGCAGTTTAAATTAATTGCGCCTGTACTTAATATCGCGCTACAATATATATAAATTATATTACATCCCTTCATATACATTACTATTTGGAGAATTTAAAGTGAAAAGTTTTGTCATGATTATAGAATTACATGACCTGCTGTTTATGTCTATGAAAGAAAAAAACCTGTTGTTTTTCAGGTAACAAAAAACTTGTTTGTATTAAATTGAGAATTAAACAGTTATTTGATAAGGTTTGTAAAATTTTGTATAATAATTGTAAACTCATGTGTATTATTTATCAAGTTTCATGAAATTAAATATCAAGTGCAATGTTATTACATGCTGTTTATGTCTTTAGATACAAAACATTTGTCAAATTCATGCTATTAGATTATAAATTTGTTTGTAAGTTTGTTTTAATTAAAAAGGGAGACAACCACAATTATTTTGACACACAATAGGTGACATCGACTAAAGAGTTTTTAAATAGCTGGTGAAAAATAAAATAATTGTAAAATGTAAAATTCATGTTGTATAAATTTCTGTCTTCAATTTGAATAAATATGGTAAATTCTTTATTGATCAAAATATGTTCCTGTCATTTATGAATATCCTTTCATTTGTAATAATATCAAAAAAATTCACTTTAATTATGCTAGCTTGAGAGAAATTTTACATATTTTAGTTCAATATTTGTTGCCACTTTAAAAGCTAATCAATTGATTCTTTCATAAAATGGTTGTAAAAATATAAAATTTTATTAATCGCATAAAATACCTTGTTTTGAATATTGCATTTAAATGGCACCCATTGAGGGACAAAGTAAATTTATCTAAAAGACTTATTTAAATAATAATAAAAATAAGATGATAAAGTCTAAATAATAAATTGGATATGTGGCAACAATGAAAAAGTCACAGAAGTGAAACTGAAAAACCAGGCTCAAGTACAAGAGGAGGAAGGTAAAAAGAAATAACATAAAAGAAGAATGCTTAAGGATGTTTAATCTAGGATAGGGCATTCATTAAACTCCTTGCTTCCACAAGGTTGGTGTAGAATGCCTGCACATTTACACATAAAGGTGCATGTATAAGTTGTCTGGTTATTTTTCTGTATATATCTCTAGCCCCATAACCTTTCCTTGAGAAACAATTTTGGTGGTCTTTTGTTTGCAATCAAGAGCTAATCATATGAACCACAGCCAAACTGCACTGGAATGTGTCTCCTGAAGAAGGTGTGGCAGTCAGCCACTCAGTCATTCTCTATTTAGACAAACACTGCTCTTAAAGACAAGAGCTCAGGCTCTTGAAAATTTGATATTTTTCTGCATCCAAGTGAGACAATGCCTACTATAAAATAAAAGCGACTCAACTGCTGTTCTCTGTTTCACTTTCGTATCCAAATGAATTTTATGCATATATAAAGGATAATAATCAGTACACAAACAATCTGCTTAAATTAAATCTAACTGAAATATAGACTACCACTTATTTTTGTCTTTTACCTCTGCTAGGAACTCTGTTGGTGCAGAGGACACTGACTCGTCTGCATCCGTGTACTCACTTAAGTCTTCTGCACTTGGTGACTTTTCCAAGCCATTGGACTTCTCTACTGAGGCAGACCCAGCAGGAATTGGGTTATTATTTTCCATTTGTCTGTAATTATATATTTTAAATATTAGTATAAAAAACTACAATTATGTTTCTATCATGATATGATATCTCAAAATTACTAATTATTTTAAAAAGCTTTATTTCAAAGCTAATAGATCAGAAGAATTGAGCTGATGATTATAGAGAGGAGACATTCAAGAATCTAGATGTATACGTGTGCTTTTTTTGGAGGGGCGGGGGGCGGGAAGGGGGTTAACAGGCTACATGAGGGTGATCCTGAAACAGGCAACTCCCCTTTAATGGTGTAGGAAGGGAATTGAAAAAGGGGGGATGCGGAAGGTAGAGCAAGTTAGCCAAGGGTTGACTAGGGCCCCAGGGCTATAGTTTAAGGATCCTACCCGGTGTTTCACCTAAAGAGATGCAGGGAAAACCCTAGAAAACCTGCATCAAGTAGGTCGGGCATTGGGTACTATTCTCACGCCCTTCCGAATGACGGGAGACGAGTCTCCTGTGGGGTCGCAGCATTCCCTTCTCCGTGTCTCCACCAGTTTCAGGAGGCAGTTGGCCGACTGATCCAATGGGATTAGCGGACAACTCTTGCCATATGCCCAAGGTCTTTGACCCCAGTACATATACCTCCTAAAATAGGTGAAGGTGTCTCGGCATATAAGAACTTTGATAAAAAAAATACCCAGAGAGTGCGAGGCATCCCCGACATAATCAAGTGAGCCCCGCAGTCACTCTGGGGTGAAGCGTCTGCGAGAAAACTCCCGCAGCGCCGTCAAGTTCTGAATAATGTGTGGGTCCGTTGTCGTAGCGTCTGCGGGAGGAACTTGATTGTTACTATCTGGAATGAGCCCAGGAGCGACCCCAAAATTTATGCCGGTCATTTTCGCGGACTGAAACAATGATTGGTCCTTATTCTGCTGCGTAGTTTAATTTAAAGAAATCTGATTAGTTTAAAAGTCAGTATTTGGAAGATGTGAAAGCTTCGAAGAACAGGGACTTAAAAACGTAATACTGAACCGATACGACGTGCCAACCAATTCACGGCAGTTTTGGACATAGAAAATCTGGCAGATCTACTCGAGTTACGTCGACGCCGCTGCTACGACCATCCATCGCCATCGCCATGCTTCAACCTGCTTCCAACCAAACATCAACAGTAAGAAACAATAGCTATATGTAAAGTGATTTCAATCCCCTTTAAATCTTTCGGTGCTACAAATTTTCACATTGATAATTCTCCCCATCTTAGTCCCTGTTGAGAAGGATTCTCATGCGACTGACTAAAGCCATGGAAAAGTTTTAAAATCGAACACAATCCCCAATTTTTATTGTTTAATTTCACAAGTTATAATTTATTAAAATTCTTTCCATTTTTCAATATATTGTATTTTAATAAGTAAATAAATTTGCTGTAATTTGTTTTATAACAGTTTCTTTTATTTCAAAAGTCCCCATTTTTTCCTTTATATTTATTAAAACAGCAGAGTAAATTACAATATACATATATATGTATAGTAATATACTGTTTTAATAAATATAAATGAATATATATAATTATACATACATATACAATTGGGGACGCATTTATGTGTCTGTCTGAAGTGCTTCTGTGAAAAAGAAGCCTATAATAATATTAGTCATTAGTAAAACTAAATAACCTAGTGTGTATGGATGATTTGAAGCTGCACATTTAAATTGAATCATTGTTAAACTCCCATAATTTAAATAGCATGGGCGACGGACTGCATCCTTGCCTTACTCTTTTCTTGATTACGGCCTTCTTTTCTTCATCTTCTATTCTAATTACTGCTGCCTGTATTATATTAATATCATCTGCAAAATATCGAAATTAAATATGCACGAATATTTAAATTAAATCTCCGTTTTTAAACCCTCAAATTTTCATTGAACGTTGAGCCGTTTCGGAGCCTATTTGAGACAAACAGCCTGACAGATAGACTCTTCAAGATATCGAAATGAAACATACACGCAAATTTAAGTTAAAATTCCTGTTTCAATCCTTGAAATCCGTTAAGCCTTTTCGGAGCATAAACAGATCAAGAGTATAGGCAACTCCTATCTACTATTTGGAGATTTAAATGCGCACAAGCCAAGAAACCTTTACTGTAGAGCATTTTATATTAACATACTAGGGTAATAGAGTGTTGTACGGGAAACAGTGGAATAGCAAAGGGTGTTAGGTTGAGATGGGATATTTTGAAGGAAGTTAAGGAAATTTTCTACTTGGGAAGCGTAATAACTAGGGATGGTAGAAGTATAGTAGACATAAATAGTAGGATAGCACAGGCAAGGAAGACTTTCGCGAAAAAAATGAATTTACTTATGGGTAATCTGTGTGAATATTTGGAAATCATTGCTAAAAATGTTCGTACGGAGTGTGGCGTTATATGGGTGTGAAAAGTGGACGGTAGGAGCTACAGAAAGGAAAATAATAGAAGCATTTAAAATGTGGTGCTATAGGCGAATGCTGAAAATCAGATGGGTGGATAGAATCACTAACGTGGAAGTTCTAAGCAGAATAGGGGAAGAGCGAACAATATGAAGGAGAAGGGATAGATTAATAGCCACGTTTTAAGACATGAGGGTCTTGTAAAATTATAATTAGAGGGAACTGTGTGGGGGAAGAACAGAAGATGCAGGAAAAGGATGGAGTACGTAAAGCAGACTAAAGACGATGTGGGATGTGGTAGTTATGTGGAAATGAAAAGGCTTGCGCAAGATATGTTAGCATGGAGGGTTGAATCAGATCAGTCTTACTACTACAAACAACAACGCAATTCCGTTATTTGTTCTCCTTCTGGAGCAGAAATTTTAATGAGCAGTGAAACCAACTTATACAGGAAGCATATGCATTGTCTTGTCATACATACTAAAGACTGTGTAGAAAAATTGCAGAAGTGAAAAGTTCATTATTCAACATAATTAATAAATTATTCTCTTTTTATTTTCCGGTTGATAAACCTGGAATCATTTATTAAAACGCACATTACGAAGAAGACTGGGGAGACAGCCGGTTGGTATTTTTTTTAATGACTTCCAAAGTTTGTTTATTTAATGGACTTTACGAAGGCCTCACTCGGGAGTTCTTTTGCGGCTTTGTAATGGCTCTTCAACTCGCACACTTGGTATTGTCCGCAGCTTCTCAACTCGTATCCAGATGTTGGCTAAGCAACTGCCACAGATTCCACTCCTCTTGGAATGTTCCTCAAGATTTAGGCCGTATATCATTAATGTATAACATTAAAAACATATACCTTATCAGTAATTTCATTTTCAGATTCGTCGTAACAAATAAATTATACGAATACACAAAATTATCGCATACTGGCGTCCAAATACAAATAAGTTATACGAATTTATAAAAATTATCGCATACTGGCGTTCAAAGATAAAGTAGATGAGTCCAAACTCCGTAGCTATAACGGAAATCACTCTGAAAAACAAATCAAAATTTAGCGTCGGGAAACATAAAGAAAGGTTTCCATTACAGTAAACGAACCCAGTTACAGGCGCAGAAAGTTGAAAAAACGAAATCGAAGTTAGCAGAGCTCGAGTGAGTTAATAGTCAGATTTCTTTTTGAAACGTTTCCACTGCTGCATCCGGCAACCTGCATCGCACAGCGCAAGAATCAATCTCGTTAAATCCAATAATTCAGTCCCACAACCGAATTGACTCGTTTGTTTTCAGCTCATTGTCCGCAAGCTTCTCGTAATTCGAATAGATATTCCTTCCTCAAACGCATTGCATGGCTGTTTTTCCGTGTAAAATCCTTTTGGTCAAATTTCTTGGATCTCTGGAAGTCAACAAAACTTACGTTGAATTTAAAGGCATCGTCTAATTTATGAAAAGGCGACTTACGACGGCAGATTCCAGTGAATTCTATTCCTGAGTTTCATATGCGGTGTCACAAGAAATCAAAAGCACTAGCAGAGCGCTACAATCTATATCAACAAATAAAATTGAAGTGTCTGTCTGTATGTTTGTCTCGAATAGGCTCCGAAACGGCTCAACAGATTTAAATGAAAATTTGAAATTTAATTAAAATATTTGTGCATACTTCATTTTAATATACTTCATACAGAAATTGAAGCTATAACCGACACACATCTTTTACGATCTCCAATACAGTTATGTCTTATGCTTAATAAATTACGGAAAGTAACTTTATATTAGATAAAAATCTAGATTGACATAACGCGTAAAAATCTTTATTGAATGTTTTCTAGATGTCTGATGTTAGCCTATTTTTGGGATTTTAATTGTTAGCTTGTACGCAGGTTGGTTTAAAAATCTGCTCAAATGAATTTTGTGAATTGAAATATTAAGCAGATGACTGCTTATATCATGGTGTGTAAGTTGACTGTGAACTAGAAGCAATATGAACTACATGTGATGGAATTATAGTCCTGCTTCTAAACTTTCAAAAATATATGCACAAGTAGAATTTAAATACCTAAAATTATTAGTTGTTATGAAAAGGTAACAAAGTTCTTCATACTACTGGCATGAATTGTAACTGCGGTCTACTGAATTCAAAGTTATGTTCAAATATACGAAGCTGTCTTTATTTAAATATTGAGTTATGCTAAGAAGACAAATACCACATTATAATTTGTATTTACTTGACTTAACTGACAGAAAGAATGGTAGATTAAGGGAGAAAGAAATAACTTTATTAATAATTGAATTTGAAGAAGTAGAGGATATTTCGATACATTATATGCTTTTCAATTTATAATAAATATATTCGTCTGTGGCCAACTATGAAATTTGGAAGGAGTTTTGAACCTGTTTGATTTTAATGTGTAAACGACGTTTCACAGTTTCGAAACATATTTACTTCCCCTTTTCTGTTTATGAATGGCTGTTCCACCAGATGAGGTCTCAAATGTCAGGATAAAACGTTGTGTTTTTATAAATATTTTTACTAAAAACAATCAATGCAAATCATTTAACTATTAAATGTAATTTCTATTAATTAACTTCAATTTTCTGACCTTATTAGCCATGAATTAGTATAATATTTTGTTATCAACCATGCTGTATAACATTACAACAGTGAATCATTAATTAAAATATTAGTTTATTTTAATGTGTATTAGCCCCGATAATACTAGGTTACTTTTCATTCACAGATATATAATGGTTGAACATTTATAACAAATTGCGCGTTAGGTTTAAAGTAGTTTCTCTGAACCTCTGATACGCTTAGAAGTAAAAACAGATCAATGACAGTTATTTACTTTGACGGATTGTATGAAGGGACTGCAAAGGCTCGATTGAATAAAGATTGAGAAATCTAGAGTTTAACACTTAGGCAAGGTTTTATGTAGCGTTTTAAAGCATTTTACGCAAGGTTTAGTTCATAAATACCACTTTGCTTACAAATTCAGAATTAATAAGTTATTATTATAAGTACAGGAGATTCTTTTCTACACAGATTTGTTTTTAACCACAAATTCGCTTTCTATTTTTGTTCCGCATGAAGATTTAGGACAGTCGTAGGCCTTCGGTCACGCGGCCAACACATTGGTTTCGTTCAGATTGATACAATGCATTTCCGCTTATTATTCTGAAATTCCTCATTTTACGCCACTATTTCAAAATCTGGTGCCACGAAAGAATAATAGATCCCCTCCGTCACCCTAATACTGAAGTCTGGAATTTTGTTGTACGACGTATATTTCAATGCCGTCTTAAATGAGTGTGTGGCCCAGAAATTAATGAACATTCAATACCAATCAATATATCAAAAACATTTTCTTAATTCTAACTTAAGATTGTCAATATGGAAGGCTGAGCGGTCACATATGTTGAGTTCATGAAGCATTGTTTTCCGGAATAATACATTCAATATGCAATAACAAAAATTGAAAATTTATTTTACAGGTAAGAAGCCGACAAAACAACACCGACGATAACTTGATCGAGGTGATTTCTTTTAGAAAATTTTTAATTTCAAATTGTATAGTATAATTTATATGGTTTATATCTTAGGGTTACGAACCAACTACAATAACTAGCTCATTTCACTTTAACTTAAGACACCATCGAAAAACGAGAGGCACTTATTTGATACAATGAAAATCGTGATTGCTCTTTAAAACAATATCAGCTGTTCATTTTTTAACTATCTAAACAAATAATATAATTATTATTTAAGGAAAAACTAGTTGCTATATTATAGAAAAATAATTCTACGTAAACAAACAACAGTACCAATTAGCTTATATAAATTTTGATTGCTACTTTTAAAAGTTAAAAAATGATAAAACTTTGGTTAAGCAACATATAATATTTCCGAAGAGAGAATCCATCTGAATTCATATTTCACGAGAGGTTCTACAATGGTAGTGTGTACTTATGAAATGCAAGCTTACCTGTATTTTCTTAGGGCCGCCTTGATGTCATGAGGCGCTGGGGGGGCACGTTTCTACAGCATCTTCTACACTACTACAAGACGTGTAACAGAGTACGCTAGATGCACGGTTATTGATCTCGTTGTCAGTGAGTCCACAGGTTGTGGTGCGGATCCAAGTCTCGGTTTCCACGTGATGATATACAACAGTATCGGTGGATCGATAAACTTGGTTGTTGCTGAGAGGAGAAGTGGTTTCTCTGCGCTTTGAACTTCCTACAAACACAAATCGAATTATGGATTCTGTAATTTTAATGTTTATAGAAGAGTAATTCCGAAAATTTATCATCAACGAAACATTAATTAGCTAATGGACTCTTACGTCTGTTCTATCTAAAACATCAACAAATTTAAAAACAATACTTAAAACAATATTTTCTTTGCTTCTAGTAGACGACTGTTGTTCTTTGATAACATTTAATATGTCCTGCTGGCGGGAGTTTTGAAATATTTTTTAAAAGAGAACGCTTTTTATTATATACATTATATTATTTGTGATTAAGTTCCTGGGAAATTGTTACGGCACCAGTGAATGCTTTCTTCAAAATAGGTAATAATTCCTGCGTGTTAATGAAAAATAATATACCGCCGTGAACCTCATCATCCATACTAGTTGGAATGAGGCTATTGTTGTTTTGTAAACATCATTAAGACACATTCGTCCTATAATCTTGAATGCTGGTTGGGATGAATTGTCAATCGTTAAAAATATAAAAGTGTCTGTTAGATGAAGACGAATGAGATAATAAGTAGTCTTTTAACACACAAAATTATGAGCGTTTTATTTTGCCACTGGTTTGCAATTTGTGTTCGCTCTTGCAATTTTGAAATGCCTGACGAAGGCAATAAGGATTGCAGAAACGTTGTGTGGTATTTATTTCATCACTTTATTGTGTCCATTAATTGGCTATTTATTTACCGAATTAGCTATCGGCAATCGTTCTTAAACAGTGTTTCGTAAATAAATTCATGACCCGTTCTGAGTCGTGCTGAAAGCAAATATAACTGAGAAATAGTTTAAATGCGTCGTGAAGTTGATTCTAAAGGGGAAGTTATACCGTATATTTTTCGTAATTTCACACTTTAAATGAAATAATAAGGTTATGTATAAATATCACAGAAAGTAAAAGCTGTATACGATTTTAGTCATACTGATCTAACGAGACAGGATAATAGAGAAAATTTTCGAGATATCCTCTTAGATTTAGCCAAAACGATTGATAATGTTAACATAATATACTTATTAACAAACTTCAAGGTATGGGGATCGAAGATGTTGCTTTATCATTATTTTTATTATATTATATAAAATAAAGTTGAGTGTAATCAGCAGATGAACTAAAATTAGTAATATGAAAGGGCGATATTTTGTGACCAAACAATAAAATTAGGCTCAGTACTAGGTCTATGAATAATAAATAAATGTTTTTTGAATTTAAATGGGTCTTATGACTTCTCGGTCTGATATGCAGATAATAATATTAAGCTATTAAAATAGAACAAATATGGAAGTATAGGAATATTTCGTTTTAAATGGCTTGAAATCGAAGGTGTGGCGTGGAATTCAGCCGCCTGGGGCGTTGCCCAAATTTGTCGCTCCTTCATTTATATATTTAATAAGTTTTCGGAAAAAATAAATTTGTTATCGTTTATTGTGCAGGGTTAAAATTATTGGGTCAGATACAAGTTACTGTTTTTGTGAAGCGCTTTAAATTACCAATTAATGCTTTTTAATTCATTTAGAAATTATCCTAATACTGGGTAACAACATTACTTGTTATCATAAATATAGATTAAGTCAAATTATAATTACTAGGTATAAATACATTGATAAAAATTATAGATTGGTATATTTAGATTTTTTACTAAACATGTATCCACAGCTATGCTTTTACATGTTTATTATTGAGTTATTTAATACGTACTGTGAATAAAAATACTTATTGGAACAGTTTATTATAAGTGTTTTGTGTTTATAAAAACACTTGTTAGTAGTTTTCTTTTTCCATTTTTACACTTCCTTTATTATTATTAACTATTCTACCTAACAGCAGGTCCTTGGACTTCCTTTGAAAATTTTTGTCTCCACCTCACTATATTCTCTGCTGCCTCCATGTACCAATATTTTCTTGATTCCCCTTTCAAGTCATCTAGCATGTGTATTCTTCTTCCATCCACGATGACTTCATCTAAGAAGTTTCATCTTAGTTTGTGCCTGATCCATCTCACATCTGTCCACTTTATTTTCTCCATTCTTCTCTAGACCAATGTTTCAAAGCTTTCCTAATATTATTTATCCTTCTGTCTTACTGTATTTCTTTCTTCTTCATATAAGGCAATAACTCCAGATGTAGCAATTTACCAATCTCTTCCTCAATTCAAAATTTTAATTTTCTGGTCAGTAGGGCTCTCTTCTTGTTGAAGGCTGTCTTTGCTACTGCAATATGTGTTCGTTCTGTTGCAATCATTTAACAGTGGACTTCCAAGGTACTTGTACTTATCAACATTCTGTTGTTCTTCGGATCCCACAAAAATATATAAATATTCCAGTTCTTTCAATACTTTCATCACCTTTAATTTTTCTATATTTTTCATCACTCTTTTTCCCCTCTAAATACCATTTCTCATTTCCGCCATTCTGTGTAACATGTCTTGAAGTGTTCCTGTTTTCTTTACCAGCAATAAACGGTCATCTACATGTTTTATAAAGAGTTAATGGATCTTCCTCATATTTCGAAATCCCTAACTTCTTCAAGGGTTTCTTTAGTTAAACATTCACCTTAGAAATGGACACCTCTTCATATTTCTATACTACTAGTCTCTCCACTTTTTGTCCTCTTTACAAATTCTGAATAAGTCTTCTATTATTCCAGTCAGTTCCAATTTATTTCAGCATTTCTAACAACAACTTTCGAAATCAAATGTTCAGTCTTATGATTAGGTTAGCTTTCATATATTTGGTTAAAATGTAAGCTAATAATAGGAAAGTGCTTGGGTTTATCTTTTCTCAAGAAAACTCAAGATGTAGATGACATGAATTTCTAAATTTGTAAGTTATGAACCATATTTTAATATATATTTTTTAAAATTGTAACATTGAACCCATATATAATTTCTTGTAATATAATGTTTTTAGTGTGCTTGAGGAAGTCTCAAATGGGAAACAAAACATTGTGTTTATGTTTATTAAATAGTAATAAATTTATATGCTGTCTTATTGGCTGTCTTTTTCTTTATTAAAACTTTTCTCCTTATACGTCTTACTTTTAGCACATAGTATCACTGTTTTTAAATTTAACATTTGCTATTTCTTTGCAATAGTTATAAAATGAGGGCACTGATTTGTTATCACCTTACTTTATATCTAAGATTCTTTTTACCTAATAATATATACACCTGTAAATTAAGAGTAATTGAGAAACTGAATTTTAAGTTTTAACATATTAAATTGTGGATGAAAATTTAAGATAATGTCCAAGTTATTTAACAGTTGAGTACGTTCTCAGTAAAACGGACATAATTGCTACCTACAAAGTTAAAATGGAATTCAGAACATTCACCTTTAAGTCAAAAGTTGTAGGATGTCAGTTTCATTTTGCTAATTATCTTTTCACAAGTCTGTATAATGTCAATGTAGAGTTTATAAAAATCTATATGAGTATTTTATTGTAAAACATGAAGTAATTCAGCAATACAGGCAGACAGGAATTCAGTGATTTCTTGATTCACGAAACATAAAAATATGCTAAATTCACTCGATTCTTAGTATTGCTCATAGATGTATATGAATATTTAAATTGTATACCAATACGTTTAAATGATTACACTGCATATGTATCACCGATTTCCTCAAACTAACATAATGTTAGGTTGGAAAATAGAGGTTCTTATCAAATTATTATTGGTGACTTGAAAACTACAACCGAAGTAAGAGCAGTGGATTAAAATTATAAATAATTTCAAGGTGTCATCCTCTCCAACCTGATATCTGAAATGTCAGTATATATGAAACTAATTTGATTGAAATAAGGTGGGTTGAAACTGGGAATACTGCAAAATTGAGCCATTCCATTAGAGATGTTGAGCAAGCTTCTAAAGCTTAGTGATTTTCCAAAAATAAGTTTCATATTCTAGTGGTGTGATCCAGTTTCTTATGCTATAAAGAAAGACTACTATTACTTATTGGGTGCTGTACTTAATACAGGAAAGAAAATATTGTACATAGTTGGTTTGACTTAACTGTTACACCTATAAAATGTTAATAAGTTTATTTGTGGTTTACATCTAATGAGGTCCATGGATTGTGGAAAAATGTAGTGTATTAGAATTTTTTTGTCAGTATAAAAAAGTACAAGAAATTTTTGTTTTCAATTAAATAATTCTTAACTAACTCCATAACTATCATGTTATTGTAATAATCAGTCTTTAGACTGGTATGATACAACCCTCCATGCTAACCTATTCTGTGCAAACATTTTCATTTCTACATAACTACCACATCCTACATTCTCCATAATGTGTATTAATCCTTGGCCTCCCTCTTCTGTTCTTACCCAAACACACTTCCCTCTAATGCTAAAATGACTATCACATCTTGTTAATTTTGAATATCAGTTAAATCATTGGAGTTAGAAGATCAGAATAGAAAAATCTCAAACCTGTGTCCTCTTACTTTCTTGGTATGTATGCTAACCACCGAGTTAGACTGATGTGATTCCATCCACCCTTGAAGCTTGTCACCTACAATTTTTCTGAATTTCTACACATATGTTAAGTCTCAGCATTTTGTATTTATTTCTAAGCATAAGACAATTTGTGTCAAGATTTGTTTATATTTTGGGGCTATTGTTCAAAATTTTTGTATGTTATGTTATCAGTTTATAAGTGGGTACATACAACTTTAAACTGTCTACAATAACTATTATAAAAGATGCAAAATATCCAGACATACATATCACAATATTTTCAATAGGATGTTCATATTACTTATTTACAGAAAATGAAAAAATAAAATGTTAACCAACAGCACACAATTACTTATCAAAAACTTAAAATTTGTCACAAACATCATTTCTATGTGATTATCATACCTGATTTGAAGTAAATTTATCTCTTGTTCCTTACTAAGTAGTCACAGTGCTGTCAGTTTCTTCATACAGTTCAGCCATCAGAAGTAATTCCTCAATACAAAAGACAGAAATGGATTTCAACACCTAGAGATTCAAATGTTCTTCGAAAGCTAACTTAAATCAATGAAACTAAATTGCTAGAAACCAAATGAATCTTATTTGTCCATCAGCCAGTCTTCTGTGACAGTAAAGTAGTTAATTAGATTTGACTTATGCACACAAATAAAATTATTCATTGTCTCTTTAATAAACAATATGCTACAGGGATCCTCTTTGGATTAACAAATTTTTTTTCAATCTCTAAAATAGATTCACACAATGGCATGAGTGGATAAGCAATAGTCACATTCCATTTTATCTACAAATCAATAATACATCAGGATTAAATCTGTCACAAAACACCATAAAGATTCTATCTCATAATTCTATGCTTTATATCCACATGCACTATATTCTGAAGAAAGTGAATAGCTTACACAGTCAGTCACTCACTGAGCATGTAGAAATTCTGCTGTCAAGAAGGAGGATTGGGCACTAGAAAATTACCAGCCTGTAATGCTTACTAGTGATTTGAAGTAAGTAAACTGCTCTATCCTCATCGGTGAGTTAATTATTTTGACAATGTCACATTATCTTTACTTGCTTAAATCAATTTCTATATAAGATTGATAAGGACAGGAAGTAAAGAAAGGAAAAGGGATACTTACCTGAAGTGTAAAGCTGGCAAACACCATGATGAGTGAGTGTTTGTTTTTGAATTTTTGGAGGAAAACACCCTTCATCAGAAACAAAGGAAGAGCATTCCGTGTGATGGTCAGCTGTTGACGGCAGTTTGGTGGTTAGTAGACTGGGCACTACAATCCTCCAGAATCCCACCAAGAATACTACCTACAAAATCTATATACAAAATGCCACATTAACTGCAGACTCTGACCAGCCTTCTTCATTGACCAGATGAAAAGACCCCACCTAGAATGAATAGCAAACCTCTGGAATACAGTCAAACTTTTGAAAACAATAGTTGCCAATACCCAGAGCAAAAAAGGGTAACAATTGTTGATGTGATGAGAGAAGAACAGGGAGTAAGAATGAAATACTTTAAATAGTCAAAACAGGAAAGATGCAATACCTGCAATATTTAATGAGGGAAGAGAAGTATGTGTTCCTAGAAAATTCCTAAAATAATTATAAGATGATTAAAGAGAGAAGGCTTTTCCAGAAATGTATTAACACTTCTCAGGATTCCATCTGGGTGAACAGTTTATACATCAATTATCTAGAGAAAAATGTACAAGAATAATAGGCCAAATAATGCAAAAATCCATCTAAATATAATAAAATTACCTGTTGGAAGAAATTGGGGAGCATACATATTTATTTTACTTCTGATATATGGAAATCTAGATAATTAGATCAAAATTGGACTCTGCATGCATGGTATACTCTACTCAACAGAAAACAAAATACTTCTAAGCAAACTAGTCACCAAACATTGTAATATTTATGTAATTATTATTTTTTATTTAGCAATTAATGCAAGCCCCACAGTTGGAAGCAAAAATGTATTATTATTATAATTATTTTGGGGAAACATGTTTTATTAGAAATAAATAACAAGAAATGAATTTAATTAAATTTAACAATTATTTATCAAAATATAGACAATGAGTTTTATCATAATAGACAAAATGAACTAAATAAAAATGAAAATTCATGCAAGGATATCAGGGTTCTATTGTGGGGCACAATCAGGACATTGAATAAAATTTTGGATATGGTTTGGACCTTGGCTATGAGATGTATAAATATTTACACCTTATGAGCCATATTATTCTCAAACCATAAATATGACTGACAGCTTTTGAGTGAGTACAGCTGGCTAGCCGATATGACAATTGTCGAGAGGACTCCAGATTATGATATTATTTAACACTCTGCAAACTTAGATCCACAAACTGGGAATATTTCGCACTTCCATTAAGAATACAATCAATACCAACTCAAGACTGAGCAACTGTCTTTCCATGACAGCAACATCACTGAATTCTCATAATTTTTGTCTTAGCATTTATATGTTCCCTTGCTATTGATTTCTCACAGATGAGAGGCGTTGTGTCCACCAAGACACACAAAAGAGATTCTTGTTCTTGTAAACCCATCTTCAGTCAATGTTTGCAATTTGTGGTAGATGGCCAGTAGCCCTGTCAATTCTCCATGGCCATAAATATATTCTTACTTGTCCCTCTCGAACAAAGCTCAAACCTTTCCAACCCACCCTCCTTCAAGATATCCACAAAATTTGAAATGCTCACTGCAATGCACTGGATACGTGCATTCCATCTAACACACTAGGAATAGCTACAGACTGAACCTTATAGGAAGCATCCTCATGGTAGGTCAAGAACCTGTTCTTGTATGCATTTCTCAAATATGCACTGAAAGTATTATTTTATCCAAATCCATTAATTAGAAATGATATTCTTCCCTAATATCCACACATTGGGTTAATTCCATTCTCTACAAGAATCAGCAATATATATCATAAAATAGGCTACATAATGCTAGATATTGAACCACTACAAAATTTCACTAATCCACTGTGGAAAATTGTCAAAAAAAATAGCCCACAGACAGAGGCCGCACTTTTTGGGGACTGCAAAATTTCACAAAAAAATAATTACTTATACTTTGAACTAAAAATTTGAACCCTGTACAATACATAACAAAAAAATTATTTGCTTTGAATTTATGCAAATTTGGGAGTTTTTTGGTTTTAAATGCCTAAATAAGGGGGCAGCAAATTTGGCGGCTGAATCTCACTCTACGCTTTTGCCCACAAAACCTGCCAATACCTTTAAAGAAATATGAATAGACTCCCTTGCAAAGCAAATACAGCCATGTATACAAAATGGGAATCATTTAAAACCATAAAGGCCCACGACAAAACAATGCAATAAAACATATCCCAAAAAATAAGAGAATAAGACCAAATCAACATATACTGGGCAAACAAGTATGAGACATCTTTATATTATAACACAACACCCTCCAATGTGACCAGAGCAATATCCCTATCACTTCATTAGGCAGGCTACTGCCAGAAATTTGGTAGAGAGAGAGGAAACAAACATTGAAAAAAAATGAAACAATAAAATATGTAAGTGATCAAAGTCTAAGAAAACATAATTAAATTATGTATTGACATGTAAATTTATAATTGTAAATCTAAGTTTAAAATTTATTGTAAAAATGTAAAGTAAAAATTATATGTTGTAATTTTAATTACAAATGTATATTTAGTTGTAAATTTAGAATTTTGTAAGATGCTAATGTTTTAATTGTTGATGTGGCTAAAAATAGTTATAAAAATAATAATACTTATTTTCAAGTTGAAAAATGAAAAACGGTTGTTTAACTTTATGTAGGATCAACTATTTTTTACTGTCAATTCAATATTCATTGTGACAGCTTTACTTCTAAGTCAAAAGAGCCATTAAGAATAAAAAAAACGAGAAGAATTATATTTCCTTTGAATTCATTATTTCGTTAAGCTCTTCGTAAGCTAAGGTTAGGTAGCGCTCAGTAGGAGGGTTGCTCTTAAAATGAATATGCTATTTATTTAAAAAGGGTAGAAGATTATTTTCCAGATATTTTATTTGTTTACTCCTCACACTACCTCTCCCTATAGTACCGCCATTATTCAGGGACTGTATCGGGAAACAAGTTTTATGTGCCTTCGTCAAAGACAGATGATGCCTAACACAGACGGTCGGTCACAAACGCTGCTCATCGTGCACATTTTCATGACCTTCATAAGACTGTCTAATCCACTTCCTCACAATTCTGAGTCACTATTGCTTCACATACACTGCGCAAAATTGCTGATGAATCAAAGATTGAAGATTTTCCGGGTTTATATTCTGGTTAAACAGTTATTGGGTTTCTGCCGGTAGTTATTTGTAATGATCATAATTTCCTTTTCTCTGAAAATATTACACATTTTGTGACATAATTTACAAAAACGTTGTTTTATAAGTAGCCAAAACTTGTACAGAAACTGATAACATACATATTTAACAAATTCATAATGTATTTTTTTAGCTGGAGAAAATCGATTATTTCTCAGCTCTGCTACGTCCTGAAACAGAAAGATTTAAGTCGTCACGAAATGTAGATTTGTGAATCAAGAGTTTTATGGTATCGTATTCGTGATATAGCAGCCGGTAGTAAAAAGATTAGAGCTTTACAGCTTGGTCCTTTCTTACTAAACGCGAGGTTGTTCCAAAAATAACAATTAAATAACACGTTTTAATGTAACATACGATAAATGTCAGTCGACCTATCCGAGAATGTAAGTTTGCTTTTGAATTTTACTGCCGTTCACATGTATTATAATCCATTAAAATAGAACTAACCCTTTTAATTTCTTTGTTAATAAAAATGTAAGTCAAATAATGGCTTGTCAGTTATAAATAATAACATCTGTGATTCCCTAACTTATCGCCTTTGTGGCAGCAACTGTTGGAAAACCACGGAGAAATTATAGCTCGTTAGAAAATACTACAGATATGAGAAAGCATACATTTAAAGTAAGGATAAAATTAATGTTTATAATACAAACTTAATTTTACAAGTAGCACTAAATTTCGCAAATAACTCTGTAGTGTACAAATATCAATACAAGATGATATACAAATTCAAAATGAATTAGCCTGGCAGCTCTTCACGCCAACTGGAAATCTCGTGCAATCGACATGTATTGTGAAGTATCAGTTGGCCATAAAATAAAAATGATTTATATTAGTATTCATAAATCAATCAGTATTTTCTAAGTATCTAATGTGCGCCAGGTTCAGGTCGATTTACTGTACCCGCTTTCTCGTATTGGATGAGACGAATGCCAACCCGGGCGCCACTGCATATGCAGAATTAATTAAATATATATAGAAAGACGACAATCGCGATGCACGCGTTCCTTTCAGGGAGTTGATAGGCGTTGAGCGAAGACACATGAAGTCTTAAGCCGAGCGCGAGACTCTTACGATTCTTGGCTTTAATTAATTATGAGAAAGGGGATTGTTTAGTAATCAAATACGAGGTATTAAAGCTTCAAACAATTTAAGTCACAAGAAAAATAGAGTGAACGTAGTTTTTCCCGGAGAACGTTTTGGATGTAAATTTCTCGGGATTCCATCAGGGTACCGCCATTTGTTTGCCATAACGTTTCGATTACTCGCACCAACATTTTCTTCAGGTCAAGTACCGTGGCTTTCAAGTTGTCTCCCTTATATATTGTAGACCCGTAGTCTGGGAGTCCTAATCCTTCTTATTGGTTCTGGTTCGTAGGTAGTAGGGGTCGCAGTCAACCCCCACGGCCAAAACCAATAAGAAAGATGTGGACTCCCAGACTACAGGTGTACCACATGCAACGGACACATCTTGAAAGCCATGCTATGTCCCCTGAAGAAGATGGTTGTGCCAGTCATCGAAACTTTGTAGCAAACAAATGTCGATACCCGGATGGAATTTCGAGAACTTCACATCCAACACTAAAAATTGTGGTCGTAGCTCATAGGGCTCATCAATCATTGATTTTTTTTACAAGCACACTCACATTCATACTCACTTATGATCTTAACTCTCCTAATCCAAGCTACAAAAAATCTTACATATTTTCCGGAATGAAATTAAACGTTAAAAAGTTCAGCGCTACGCCCGAAATGCAATTGCACCTATATAACACGCAGTAAAATGGAAAATAGGGCTTACTACATCTCCTAATCAAAACGGCTGTCTCCTCGTCCACTTATACACCTCTGACCGTTTCTCGCCACCACTTAAACGCATCTGACGTCGCGTGCGATTTCCCCCCATTGTATTATAATCACGGAATTCCCCCGTTGGTAAAAAATAGACTTACATTACCTTTTACAAATTCTACAGTTTTCAAAATGTGTGTTAACTAGGAAACGTTAAAATAGTAGGGACTTGAAGAGATGTCTACGACTTCCGTTTTAAGGTTTGCCTCATTATATTCGGATCCCTCGTTTCTGTAGTTCAGAAATTTTTGGAGGCTGAAAAGAAAGTCCCCAGTTCATAATTACATGTTTGAATGGAAAAATAATAGCTTTTTATAGTTAAAGTATCTGCTTGTTGTAATAATAACACCTTGTCAACGTGATTCTTGTCTCACGAGTACCAGCAACTGTTATTTTTGCAGTTGTTTATTGTGTTCTCAAATATGTGTTCGGAATTTCTCCAACTCGTCTCTGCAAATAATGAGGTTGATTCATGAACAATTTCATTTCCGTTTTTCAAGATGAAGAATTCGCTATATGATCGATCCACTGTTTGATATTCGCCGCCGAATGGGTTATCTCACGTTTTGTCTCCAGAATCAGTGTGTTTCCGTCATCACCCGACTCCACATGTGGTTCTCTCATTTGAAAAATTAACCGCGTAATTACACCACGCCCTAGAGCGCTGTCCCGTCACGGAAGCATCTCGTTAGATTGAGGTTCTGGATCTCGGCCCTTTCACTTGTCTCTTCCGGCCGTTAAACTCGCCAGTCACTGCTCGCTCAGCCTGCAGTATCAGGTTTAAACACAGTCCAACGTACTGAAAGAATGAATACAATCCATACATACTCTTTCACAAATGTTTATTATTTACACTAATATTGATCTGACTTTTCATTTAAACGATACGTTTTTGATATACGATACATGTTTCGAGTTGTGAATGTTTTTATCGATTTTCTTGGGCGAACGCAGTACTATTTCTAAAATTATATATATATATATATATATATATATATATATAATAATATTGTTTGGAAGGAAATATTGGTTGATGAGGAAATTTTTTAAGTAGATTCCGTATATATATATATATACCAATATTTCCTTCCAAACAATATTTTTGGAAAGGTTATGCAAGCTACGACTGCTCCCTTGTTCTGCAGGCCCCACCTGGCAGATAATAGCCTGGTGATCACTATGAGTGTAGTCTTCACTGACCTCCCAGTCAATATTCCGACTGACCAGGCTATGACTAATGAAAGTTAGATCTAACACAGATCCCGCACCAGCCCGACGAAAGGTGTCTACATTGCCATTGTTTAGCAACACAACATCTAGCGAAGCAAGGGCCTCTAGTAACGTTTGTCCATTTACTGTCGTAATTTCACATCCCCACTCCAGAGCCCAGGCATTAAAATCTCCTGCGATTACTAGCGGGTTATGTCTGCTGGCATCAGCATCCAGACGATCTATAACGTTGGAAAATTCATCTATAGTTGCATTGGGCGAAATGTAGCAGCTGAACACATAGATGCCTTCCATCTTTGCCCAAGTAAACCCGTTTTTCATCCTTGTTTTAACTTCTTGAAAGGGTCGTCTTCCACAGGCCCAGATGGCTGCTCTCTCCGTTTCATCTCGTATCCAGGTTACATCACAGGGTTCAATGGTTACAGCAATATCGATTGATTTCTCTCACTGTTTGCGATATTATATCCTGCGCCGCGCTGCAGTGATTTAAATTCAATTGATAAATTTTCATATTCAGTCTTGCGGCTTCTCGAAGTGCGCTCTGGTACACTGGGGAAATCTGCGTACCATACAGGTGGTCTCCTGTACCCTTTTGATTACACAAGGGGCAGCTGGGTTTATTGGTGCACTGTTTAACCTGGTGCCCCTCTCTGCCACACCTGAGGTACTGATTCCCTAAGTCATGTTGACTTTTGCAGCTTCGTGCCAGGTGACCATATTGAAGGCATCTAAAGCAATGAAGGGGCGAAATCTTCAATCTAATGCGACAGGAGACCCAGCCAACTTTAAGATTGCCAAGTGTTAATAGTTTGTGAGATAGTACCCCAGGCATGTTTATGACAGCGGTTTATATATATATGCGTGTGTGTGTGTTTTGCGAGGGCAGGTGAAAATCTAAAGACACTATCTCAGGGTCCGCACTGGATAGTAATCTGGGATTCTACCCACTAAAAACACCTCCCTTTCCAACGATGACTGTGTGTATCTTCCTGTGGGACCGTCGTTAGACATTACTTCACAGGAAGCAGACGTAGCGTCAAGCTCTCTCTGTCTCCTTTAAACATTATTATTTCTCTCTTTTTCGTAATTCTTAATATTTGAATAACTGTAGAGGCATATGCGCTTACTTTATTCCAGGTATTAAGTGAAAGCAGCATATTGGGTACCAAATTATCTGGTGTTATTGAAGTTCCAATATCGCTTTCTAATGCTCATCTCCCATATGAAAATCTCGAGCAACTGAAAAACACGTGTTCTGGTGTCTCATTAACTCCACATTCAGGGCATGCAGGTGAATTATCTATGGCAAACCTGCAGAAGTATGCCTGAAGCAGCCGTGACCGGTCAAGAGTTGAGTAAGATAATAATTCACTTCTCCGTTGCCATTCTTCATATGTTTTGAACCTCTCAACTCTCTTGCCTTCCAGACCTCTGTTTGTTTGTAGTCTGCGGCACTCATCGGCCAGAATGTCTACCGGAGGCATTCCTGCCACCACACAGTCTGCATCGTCCGATTGTGTCCTGTAGGCACAAGTAACGCGTAGTGCAAAGAGTGTGGACGGAACTAACATTTCTCCTGTTTGATTTTACTGTCAAAGAAGTACACCATATCGAGGCACTATACAAGGTCATGTGTGTGTTGTTACCTTTTCACTTTCGCGCCTTTGTTGGTGGATATGATACTTTTAAAGATATTCCTAAAAGAATTAAATATATGCCAGAATTAGTTTATTCCTAGCAGTTGATGCGACTATAAACACACAAAAAAAGTTTATTGTTGGCAGCCTTCGGTAGTATTAGATATGTAGTCAGGTGCAGACAATGTAAAAAAAACGAATTTCACGCTGTCATTAAACAATTTCATATGAAGGGTTGGGCAGATGCACAAATCAAAACTGAATTGGATGAAGTTCATGAGGACTCTGCACCAGAAAATATTTCCGGATTGATGAGTTTAATCGAAGTCACAGAAGCCCGGTAGATGAAACTCGCTCCGGCCGCCTAAGTGAGGTCTCCACTCATTAAAAAAGTGCACAATATAGTAATGGAAGATCGCAGAATCAAAGTACGCGAGGAAGCTGATGCCGTAGGCTTCTCAACTGAACGAGTGCATTTCAACCTCCACGAAAAACTTTATATGTTTATTTGTGTGCGGTGGTTGCCGCGACTGTTGACTATAACGCATTTGGAAAAACATTTCAATACAGAAGATAGCAAAGTTTAGGCGTAACCCACAAAACCTTTCGCGCAGATTCGTAACCGTCGATGAAACCTGGATAGTGACATATAAGGAATCAACAGTAAGCTCATGAAACATTGCTGTAATGAAATTGCAATTCCAATGGAGATCATAATTAACTTGTGCTTTTCCTCCGGTATATTTCCAGATACTCTAAAAGATGCAAAAGTTATACCATTTTACAAGAAAGGTTCTAAAACAAACGTCTCCAATTATCGCCCTATTTCCCTCTTACCAGCATTCTCAAAAATTCTTGAGAAAGCAATACATATGAGAATTGCATATTTTATTACAAAATTTAAACTTATTTCCACATGGCAGCACGGGATTCATTAGTGGAAAACACGTTTGTGATTCTATCCACCCATCTGATTTTCAGCATTCACCTATAACAACACATTTTAATTGCTTCTATTATTTCCCTTTCTGCAACTCCTACCGTCCACGTTTCAACCCATATAACGCCACACTCCATACGAACATTTTTAGCAATGATTTCCTAATATTCACACTTAGATTACCCGTAAGTAAATTCATCTTTTTCGCGAAAGTCTTCCTTGCCTGTGCTATCCTACTCTTTATGTCTACTTCCCTAGTAGAAAATTTCCTTAACTTCCTTCAAAATATCCCTACCCAATCTAACACCCTTTGTTATTCCACTGTTTCTCATACTATATCCATTACCTTGGTATTCCCTGCATTATTCCTCATATTAAACTCTTGCTCCAGGACCACGTTCATGCCATTTATTATGGTTTCCAAGTTTCTTTTATGACTCCCGTAATACTACAATATCGTCGGCAAAGCTTAAGGTTTTTATTCATTAAACCTTGCTTTTTACGGAAATTATTAAAACCATATCGAAAGACTACGAAAATATTGAGATATTCATGAAATACCCGAATAAAAAGAAGTGGGGTATACGCTTTTAAATTTTTAGTAAAAGTAATGTTTTATTTTAGAGTTTTCAGTATAAAAGAAAGTCATTGATTACCATATTATAAAAATGTGGCAAAAGTGATTTTAATTAATTCCTGAAAAAAATTGTGAAATGCGATATAATTTGACTCGCATTAGTTGAATATGGAAAGTGTGTAAAATTTGAGTTTTTAAATTAGTTTATTTTCGATTCCAAAACTACTCTAGCAGCGAAGAATTTTATTTCATAGCAGTGATTCTGTATATTGTATGTTATTCCACACATGAAATGAAAAGAACTGTTGGAACAATTCTTAAGAGGTTCGAGTTATATGCTGTTCCTTGCTAGGGGCATGAAAAATGAGGTAATTTGGAATAAAATGCTATGTATACAAATGGGGAAGAGGATATCAAATATATTGTAAAGGACTAACAAAGTAACTCTTAACCTAGGGGAAATATTTTCCGTATGCGATGCAACATAGTTTTCGAAAGATGTTTCGCTTCGAAGCAGAACTATCGTAACGCTTGAAGTTGGCGTTTAATTTGCAAAGTTTTACATAAGGTTGGTTCATTGAAAAGGGGCCAGGCGCAGTATGTAGGAGCTATAATCTTTAGTTACGCTAATTAACCCCTGATGTGGCGTTCACCATCGCGATAACACATTTCTACCACGTGATTACTTTGCGCGGTCCTGAACAACCTGCGACCGACTGTATATGTATGTACACGTCAAAGCAAATATTTATATATTTATAAATATATATGTGTGTGTACATATATATTTCCAACTTTTATGACAAAATAATTAATTAAATGCCCATATTACAAGAAGCCGAGTATACAGCACTAACGATCTAAGCGCAAAGATACTTAATTGTATGGAGAAAAGCATTGACAAAGGAAAACATTTTCAAAGAGGAACACGCACGGTTAAAATAAGCTGGCATCTGTTAAAGTCTCGTAAATGCTTTAGTATAAACCATGGCGTGTCTGGAGATCACAAAACCAGAGACCAAAAGCGTCTTGTTGAAATTTTAGTTTATAGTTTTCTCAATACCACGTGGTTAAATAATATTTGGGAAGTCTCAGACAGAGTATTCGGTTTTATAAAAAGAGTTAATGGCGTAAATATGAAGTCAGTTTCATCAGTGGTACTAGAGTAGCTAGGTGCTAGGAGTTGCCATGGTACAGTAATTAATTCGAAAGTAATTTTATCGAAATCGCTCCACGCGTTTATAATTTTATACGGAACTTACATACGCAAAACTTCTCGCGAGATATCATCCGGAAGTCAAAAATAGTTATTCGAAGATCTCGTGGAAATTCTTTGGCATCTTTTTGAGCAGTTTTTTTAATCCGTCTTGAAATGGTAGGGGGCGCTTTATTGGTATCAAAGTGGGGAAAAGACGGAAATTAAAATCTTCATATGATTGGGCCGGTAGTAAAAGTCATCAGACTGTCATAGAATCGGATGAATGGTATTGGAATGTATGGGTGACGTGTGTGCATTCTTCTTTAATTATATAAATTTGTCAGTGCACACGATTTAATTAATGGTGGTAAGTAGAATGTAAGGGATAGTTCTTATAGGTGTGACCAATAAAGAAAATTTAGGTATTTGCATTATCATTGGGCAGATCGATTTTTTTGAGTTGATCAAAGTCGATTCACTCAATGCTACTAGTCGATTCTTTTAAACTACACTTCGGCTCTCCGAATCCCATCCGATTCTATACTCAACATTGAAATTTAATAACTTTGGTACACTTCAGGACGCCCAAATGTGCATTTGCTTACCCGCTCAGTTTTCTGAATTAGAAATTTTACTGGTAGTGAGTGGATAGGCGAGTTCCACGTAGAATTTCCCGCTGATCCCATTTGATCAGGCGGCCAGCAACCTCCTAAAATTTCTGGAGACACGCTAAAGAGAATGCTGCGGCCCCAAAGCAAACTACTCTTCCGTCTTTCGGAAGGACGTGAGAATAGAACCCAGAAATGATGCAGGTTTTCCAAGGTTTCCCTGCATCAACGGGTAGGATCCTGAAACTATTGCCTGGGGGCCTTAGTTTACCCTTGCCTACCTTGCACTACCTTCCATACCCCACCTTTTCAATTCACTTCCTATGCAATTAAATAGGAGTTGCCTGTTTCAGGATCGCACTCATGTAGCCTGTGTTACCAGACCATCTTTTATTCACCGACATGGATTTCTTTGATACCACGCATCATAATCCTTGCAAGCCCTTCTGAGAACGGAAACTCTTCAAAAGATTTGCTGGCGCCTACTTACATTTCGCGACTGCTCAGGTTGAATTCTTTCCCCTTAACATTCTTCTACCCCAGAGCAAGCCGCGCAACACGAAATTCAGCTACGTGTGTGATGCCGTTAGGTAGTTTTGGAAGTGCGACGAAATTCGTTGAAATTGCCACCACTCCGACGGACAAATTCTGCAAACACAATGAAATTGACGTAAAAATGCAGGCAGAAACGAAGTTATCCCTGTCTACTCATGTAAATAAAGAGAAAAATCGTGGGAGTTCCGAAGGAATTCAAACATTACATTCGGAATGATTGGCTTTTTAATGTATTTCCGATGTTTCAAAACTAATTCGTTACAATTATGAGGGACCCAATGTAAAAATGAATAAAAAGTTACGAGATAGTAATGATAAAGAGAATGCTCATAGCATAAGACAAAAAAGGAATTAAAATAAGAAAATATTGGAAATAATTACATGTAATTTTAGTTAAATTTAAAATTGTAAAAATGTGCTCAGTGAATCGGAAAAAAGTAGTTCTATACAAATAGCCATGTAAAATAAAATTAATGATGTAAATGTAAAGAATAATTGTATATAAAATGTGTTAAGTATTAAGTTTCGGGAAGACGCTTCCCAGAGTAGAATATTTCCTGCTTTTCGTAAACTGTGTAAGTAGTAACGAGGCCTGCATGCAGGTTAAATGGTTTTTAATTTGGAAGCAGGAAAGGTAAATTTTGAATGTGAGAGAAAATGGGATGTTCGTTCATTTTTGAAATTATAATAGTGCACGGATTGGTAGATGTTGATGGAATCCACGATGTTGTTACAAATGCTTATGGGGAGGCCGAAGAAAGCTTTCTGATACGACGAATTTTTAATAAAAGGATAATCTTAATGACTATGTATTGGTTTCAGTTCAAGAATACCTAATTGGATGGTGACACCATGCCATCTAAGTTGTAGCTCAGCTCCCATATAGGTTATTGGTTTAAGAAAAGGTCCGAAATGCTTGTTTTAAATCAGTTCTTTTCGGTGTCGTTGAGACGAAAAATGACGCTTCCAATGATGTTTAAGGTTCTTGTTTACGTGGGGTTCGTTATAAAACATTCGATATAAAGTAAATATTACTGGCTGCGTAATTGTTAAGACATACGATGAAGTAAAGCCCGTACAGTAAATTGTAAATTAAAATTCTGGAAGAACAGATGAGATTGAAGATAGAGACAAGGTGAGTTGCAAGGTAGGAATTGTAACGAGTGGTTGAAAAATGAAAGTCAAGATGTAGTGGTATTCATATACTCGTGCAAAATATCACTTTGAATAACAGTTACTTTGTTTGACGGTGAACCAGGGAATGACAGTGTTATTCAGTTCGAAAGCTCACAGAAAGTAACTTGGCACACTTAAAAACATACAATGTTTTTAGGATAATAAGCGTACTCATATCTAACTGCAACAAGAATGAAACCTTCCTAATTAAGATGGCGCCTGGATCAAAGCCAGAACTAAATACCAAAACCTAAAATATAACGTGAAGTGACTTAACAATTGTTTAGAATTAATAAATAACTAAGCTACATCCTTATTAGTTTTACTAGACCATTCTTGAGTCGAATTATTTATGTTAAGTGCTTTTTCTTTTAAGAAAGGTTCGAAATTAATATATTTTTTTATGTAGGCTTATTTTTCTCGAATTTAATAGACATAACTGTTATACAATCAGATTTTATATTCCCCTGGGTACCATAGGTATATTTTTTATCAAAAAAATCAATATAGACATTCATATGTTATATAAATTTTATTATTTCACCACCCTAATTTTTATTACAATAAACACTTTACACTTTACAGGTGTCTTTTTAAAGTTGGAATTTCATAGGAGTCACTCTGAGATCTTGCAATTAAAGCACTTTCTTCTCAGCTTCGTCACTCTGAAACATAAAATTTAGATTACTTGTACTGGTAATGTATATTTAATATTTGTTTTGAAAAATATTTAAAACAATTTGACTATATTTCATCTAATATATTTTTATATTTGACCGAAATCTGTTATTTTATCAGACACATAATTTTTCTTAACTCTTCAATTTACTTATTATTTTTAAGGAACTTTTGGAAATTGCTACAATCATCTCCACTACAAACATATTACAACTAATGTAAAAATAAATTAAAAAGTAATTTAGAAATTATAAAAGCATTTCCAAATATATAAACCATTTGCAGTAAAAATTATTGAGTTCTTAACTTATACATAAATTTCAATGAGAATTTTAACGTTCATATTCTCATTTCCTCAAGGTTACGTTAGAATATTATATTTTATAATGGTTTGAAATGTTTTTGATGAAAAGAAAATTCTCTAAAAACACTAGTGTTCGTTTCAAATGATTAAATGTTTTAGACAGGGATGGAAAAACCCGAAGCCCGAGGGTCCGATTAATTTTTTTGAGCGGCCCGTCTAAGCCTTACTTCTGACTTTTTAATTTACGATTGAAATGTAATGTTTAACTCACAAAATACGCATATACATTAGAAATTTACATCACCAAGCATAAAACAGATATGGTGCAGCACCTATGCATAATTCAACACAATTTTCCCGTAACTATTAGAGTATCGGTACAGCTTCCGATAAGCAAATACAAAAATTAATAACCGAATTTGAATTACGAAATAAAATATTTATATTTACAAACTCCATAATTAGTTTTAATATATAATAATACTTTCTAATTGTGAATATTAAGAAATCGTTGCCAAAAATTTTCGTATGGAGTGTGGCATTATATAGGATATATATTAGATAGGAAAAGAATAGAAACCTTTGAAATGTGGTGCTATAGGAGATTGCTTAAAATCAGATGGGTGGATACAATAACTAACGGTGAAGTTCTAAACAGAATTAGAGAAGGGCGAATAATATGGAGGACGTTGACCAAGAGAAGGGATAGATTAATAGGCCACGTTTTAAGACGGGAGGGTCTTGTAAAATTAGCATTAGAGGGAAGTGTGTGTGGTAAGAATAGAAGAATGAGGACAAGGATGGAACACACTAATCAATTAACTAATTAAGACGGGAGGGTCTTGTAAAATTAGCATTAGAGGAAAGTGTGTGGGGTAAGAACAGAAGAATGAGGCCAAGGATGGAATACACTACTCAGATTAGGGAGGATAGGGGATGTGGTAGTTATGCGGAAATGAAAATGTTTGCACAAGATAGTTAGCATGAAGGGTTGCATCAGACCAGTCTTAGTACTGAATACCACAACAACAACACCATATTTCTTATTTAGAATTATAGTCACCACAGATTAAAAACGGTTGCCTAATTATTTGAAATCAGCTTGTTTGTTGTTTTATATTTGTTGACAGCAAGGGGCCCAGTCCAATCTTTCACAACTATTGATATAGCTTGGATGTTTTTGTTAATTACGAATGTAATTACCCATTTTAGATTTAATTTCCGAAATTAATATTTATAGATTATTTCCTTCCCTTCAGCTTCCAATTATCGAAGTTCCACTGTAATATTGTGTGCCTGGTCCACAGCCGCAAATAATAAGTTAATAAGAAATGAATAAAAATATTATTTTTTGACTGGACTCCAACTTATTTGATGAATTTCAAATCGCTGCTGAAGGGTGTTAAAATTATTTGATATGTTATATTTATTCCAACACTTTGCGCATTCATACAAGTTCTAACATACGGAATGCCAAGAAACTAACACAATTGTGTAGTAGGGCACCCAGAGTAATCAATAAAGATATATTTTTAATAAAATTCTATTTTATTTGGACAAATAGTTTCTAAAACGACATATCTTTCCCAATTGCTCTATTTGGAAGATAATCTATACCAATAAATAAAAGTGAAGTGTCTGTCTGTCTCACATCCCGTCGGTATGTTTGTCTCGAATAGGCTCTGAAACGGCTCAACGGACTTCAATGAAAATTTGATGGTTTTAAAAAATGAGATTTAATTTAAGTATTCGTGCATATTTAATTTCTATATATTGTAGAAGATATTAATATAATATGAATATAAATAAAAATATTAATTATACGGGAAGATTTCTTGGAATTGCCATGCGAAAGCCGGTGTGTAAACAAACTGCAAGTTATAAGTCCTATTACGCGTTCCTATATCATTAATTCCACTTATTATCTATTGTTGCAGCAGCCTGAGTAAAAGTGAACTTCTTTGGATCGTCGATACGATGTCTATAAAATCGATAAATTGATTTTATTTCTCGCTTCAGGTAAATTTTAAAATTTAGTAATTGCTAATATGGAAATAAAAATGAAACTATCGAGTTTGGTGTCATTCGAGTCGCCGTGTTACATTATGACCTTTAATGTGTGTTCTAAGCAAAAATTGAACTATTACGTGGGGGGAAATTTTTATTGTTTGAAAACTCAAAATATATTTATTTCTTCTATTGTACCGGGGGTATTTTGGACACACTCTCGAAATACTGGGAGTATATTTGAGGTTCATATTGTGACGTTCTCGATGTTGGTTTAATTATACGGAAAGATTTCTTGGAATGTGCTGTGACCAAGAATTAAATAATGTGCCGCGATAACATAAAGAAGTAGCCGGCTAACGCAGGTCCCCAGCTAGTTGTTAATGTTATCATGAATGGTACATACACATCCTTAAACCAATTCCATTATTTACTCTGGTTGTTCAATGCTAAGTGTGCTGTGATTCTTGTATATAAAGGAAGGCGTAGTCTGAAAATGGTCTAAGTCATAGTGATAGAGTAGAATGTATGGGGAATTTGAGCGAGTGATGTAATTTTCCTTACCAGCAGCTGGTAGAGATCTACGGTACGCCGACGAGGAGCTATGACGAGGACCTCGTCTTGCAACGGTGGTTGGTCTCCCACGTCGGTAAGCCTGCAAAACGAATGGATATTAACGTCTTAACGATTTAACGACAGACCAAGATAAGGTTTAGGAATGGCTTTGCTTATGACGAGTTACCTGGCATGACAAAAATTAATAAAACAAAACCAAAAATAATTTAATACAACTACGCGTTTTGGTCCTGATATGAACCCAATTCAGGTTGCACTTAAGTTATGAAGATACAAAATTATTAACAAGTATGCATTTCTGGACCCAAGTACAATGGTACATTTTTACATGTTCTTATTTGTACTCTCGCCTTTATAAATCGTCTTCACTTTTTTATCAACCTATATATATATATATTATATGTATATGCGTGTGTTTATGTTCCATACACTACCTTAAAAACATTGAGGAATTTTAACCATACTTATATAACATTTACTTACGATCTAGGGACAAACACTGTGGGGTGTAACACCACTAACAGCATTAGAGGAGGTACTGAAAAGAATATTAGTTGAGCCACTCTCGATGTAGTTTGAGGCTAATTTCTAACTGCAGTCGAGACGAGTTTCATTGCGGTTGGCGTTGGAAAAGTGGAGATATAAAAATACGTTGGGATTAGCTAAGTTAATTAAATATTATCATGGTAGCTATTCAAAAGTACGATTACTTTCAGTATATTTTGGTAAATTTTTATGTGCTGACACTTATGGGTTTTGTGTCAAATTCGTTATATTATTTATATTAAAACGGACATTAATCCCTTGGTATTATAGAATATTTTATAATTAACCCAGATTAGCAAGTATTTTGACCAGAATTGGAAGGGTTTATCTCAGCCACACGGAAAACAACGGATTCGAAACAATTACTGACTATTCCCGGCCCTTTTTTCAAGCAACATCCGATATGAAGGCATTCATAAATTCAAACGCTGTCACTTCGCAAACATTCTGACTCACCTAGAGAGTAATTAATTCAAAATTAACTGCAATTTCACCTGTGGAGCATCCCTATTTATGGTCCAACAATGATAAGTCAGAATATAAGGGCTTAAAAAAGTTACAGCTTTTCGGAAATCATAGGAGGAAAATTACCATGATAATTTCAACGATATTTTAACATTTTATAAAAATTTTGGTTGTAAAATGTCCCGCCTTATTTTATCTCCAAAAATTGTTGGCAGAATGGGCAATGAACCCGTCACATTCGTCAGGTGGTTTCAGCTATGGAAATTGTAATCATAATAAGCTGGCCGATTATTGTTGGACCGTCAAGAGGGATGCTCCACAGGCGAAATATAGCAGTATATTGTCAATTCTTACTCTCTAGGTGAGTCGGAATGTTGTAAAATATTACAGTGTAACACTTTAAAGATAAGTAAGGACAGTTCTTCAACTCCAGGATAAAAAACCAAAAATGACCTGCCAATTCTGTATAATTTATTCATTCACTCATCACATTCTTCACACCCAAATTCTAGGAAATACGTGAAGAATGGACATTGGTTAAATTGATCACAGGTGCATTGAAATCTAGTGTAAGGAAGCTTAAGCGGGACCGTATAGATATTTTAGAAGAAAGATAAGAATGGAAAAATGTCAACTGGACCAGGGACTGGACTGGACCTCCAGATCTTTTGGTAGGTGAGCCTAGCTTAGGTTTACGGGACTGAAGGGATGTTCAATCGGTCCTTGGACGTTGACTCGCATTAGCTCAGTGATCAGCGTGCCCGTCCGGAAATCGGGAGGTCCGGGGTTCGAGTCCCTGGTCCGGTCGACATTTTTCCATTCTTGTTTTACTTCTTTTAATATATATATGGTTGGGGCGTGAAAATGTGGGAGTTCATAAATGTGACGTTCTCCATGCGTTGACCCAGATGTTACTATGATATCAGCTACCAGTTAGTAATGATAATATGATGCCTCTTTGCTGCTGATTTGTACTGGTCGACCTGATTTGAACGAGACTTACTGGACTGGCAGTTCCCTGGAGCCTCGGTACGGCAGCTCGTCGTCCTGAGCCTGCTGCCACGCGGCCTGCTTGAACGGCAGCCAACCCCCGCCACTGTCACTGGGGAAGCTCCTTTTCCCATGTCCTGCGAACAGACAGAACAGACGCAGCGTCTCAGGTTGTTAGTTTTAATTAACACGCCATGACCGCGGGCAGGGCGACCGTGACACAAATAGAATGGACAAGCCTAGGCACCGATGGCGCGCTGGAAAATCTTCATACTTGGTCCTCAACTTATAACATTGCGCTCAATTTTCCATTAAAAAGCTACTAATGTAAAAAAGAGAATTTGTTATAAATTATAATGTTAACAATATTACTGGTTACAAGCGGAAGACAATCTAATGCTATATCGTCAAATTATATCTTAAAATTTACTTGATTTGGATTTAAATCAACTGAGAGGCAATTAGTGACCACAGACTATAGTTATTAAGTAAATATTAATGCTTAAAATTATTAATATTAAAATTTTTCGTACCATTCGCCCAAACTGTTATTTCAGGAATGTGGTTATTAGCCTTTGATAATATTTTGTTTTTATTTTAAAGACATATTTCCTTCTTTGCTCCTATTTGATTCACAGATCACATATAGGCCTAGGTGGAGCGTTATTATTAATTATGTGAAGATGTACCATCTTGGTGTATTCTGATCTTGATAACACTATCTGGTCTGTTCGGTTGGCGTTGTGGTAAACTCTCATTGATTGGAATTCCTTGACTTGCTGATGGATGTTGCTTACAGTTACCTCTCTCCATTAGTTGTTCCACTGGTGCTGGAGTTTCCTTTGGGAACATTTTCAGATATTTTTGTGTTTGTTGCTCTTGGTGGTTAGTTCACAGAGAATTCTGTGGCAAGCTTTGCCTTCAGGTCTGTAATATTTTTGACGTGGGTACCTTGATGAGGCGTAATCCATATTATTGTGGCTATCTTTCCAGTTGTATTGATTTGATAGTATATCTCTTGAATAAGCGTTGGTATATCTGATGATACCTTTTAGGTACATTTATTTACTTGAAAATAATAGAAAATTATTTTCGAGATATTTTAATATAAATCATTACCTCTCGCTACTACTCCACACAGTTACCACCGCTATTCAGGCACTTGTTGTAACAGTAAATATGTTTTTGTATGCGTTCGTCAAAGGAAGATGCCGCCTGAGATGAAATACAAGTCTAAATTTCCAGTTTCATATCATCATGCATTTTGAAATTTTTTCCACCAAGGAATTTCTTTAGATTTACGCCAAATCCGGACTGTATTGAGGTTGGCTGAATTTTTTCAAACCAAATGATGAAATAAGATATTGAGTTTGTTTGTCCGGGCATTGTCATGAAACAAAATAATTCTACCCGAAAATATTTCACGCTTTTTGTTCTGTGTATAACGGAGCTTTATTACTGTCTCATAATAAACGTTTCTGTTTACTGTCGCATTCCTGAGTAAGAAATCAACCGAGAAAACACCTTGTCTGTCTCTGAAAACCGTGTACTTGCGAGTGGATAGCGTCTGCTTCAATTTATCCTTCACGGACTTTGTTTAACTGTCTAATCCACTTCCTCATCATTTATCACTTATTATTACTTCACCATATATCTTACTCAATTGCCGATGATTGTTTCCTGGAGTAACATTTCTCACATTCAAGAATCGAACTACTGACCTGACTTCATAGTCATTTAATTGCTTTGATCCATTTGACGATGCTTCACGACTGCTTCTAGCTTCTTAATGATTGGAGAATGTTATCACTCATGCTCCAAATCGCAATACTGGGTAAAAATAATAAAACAATAGTTACCTTAAAAACAATCATAATATTTTAGTGTTTTCTTGAATGGTAGCGAGTGAATCAGTTAAGTATTATATGCTTATTTATGTTGGGCGAATCAATATATGTTGTATTGCTATAAGTATGGCGTAAAGGAGAGCTGTGTTGATGGAGGATGATGGTCGACGAGTCGAATGAAAAGAAAGCAGTCAGTTCCTATAGCGTTTTTGGACTCGTCGGTATATTGGTTTTACCTAGGGTAAGTCATATAGTTTTAAATTTGCCCTTCCATTCTTCGGGTGACAGTGAGTATCTGATGTTTATGTTTTAATTAGGGATACTGTCCATTTTAGAATTCTGCACTAGCGTAGCATGTCTATCTTTACTATTTGGAAATTTAAAGTTGATTTAATATTTCTGATTTTTAGGATTTGGATGAGGCGGTGCTTTAAAGATATGGTCAAAGGAGGTTTTTGATTTTGCCGGAAGGCCCTATATTGACAAATTTTGAATAAGTATTGTTAGGAACTTTTTCTCAGATACAGAACCGACATTTTCAGTGATTATTTTTGACCTTTCGATATGTGACTGGTAACAGTAAAAACATTTATTATTATTATTTGAATTTAAAATATTAATTTATTCATCTAGATCTATTTTTGTGTATAATTTTATAAGTAATAATTAAAATCATGTCATTGAATTGGTCTCAGAATGTCAGATGTCTCAGAATATAATGATAATCAATATAATTTTATTATATTTGATATTACATTTGGGAGCTTTCAATATTCATCGACTTACTAATACATCATTCGCATAAAAGGAAGAGTGTTAGGATGAATATGACAGTAATTGCCAACAGCTCCTGAATGTAACATAAAAATTTTATTTAACGGCTATTTGGCTATGATTATACCAAGAGTTCGTCTGGAAACCAAACACTGTGAAGCGGCGACAGCAGCGAATCGTACTAATCCAACATAAATAAAACGCGGAAAATCATGGATGGAGAAGATATCATCTATTGCTATCAAAAATGTATCACTACGTAACTACAATAAACAGTATAAAATAACGGAAAATTACGACACACGCACTAAAAGCACAAACACTCAGAAGCACAAATACACAAATAAAAAATAAAAATGTCACTACTTGGAGCTGCACGACGATGAATATGACCTTCTGTAGAAGCTTCAGGCAATACATGAAACAAACAAACAGAAGAGCAGAAAAAACTGTACAGAAAGCTATGTAATAGAATATTTTACAAATCAACGCTTTCAACATATGTGTAGGAAAATTAATTGCAACTAATATGGTAGCGATCAAGAAACTTATCTACGGAGTAAATCGCGTAATTTAATGGATATTTTTATACGGGTTCACAAAAATTTGGTTTTTATTATTGTTCTTAACTTCTGGCGCAAAGCTGTAAATATAAAATTATCCCGGTTAAACGTTTATTTACATAATTCGTAGCTGTTCCTTTTGATTTATAATTTCCAATAATGTTCCGTTCCTTACATTATTTAATAAGTCATGCAAATGATCTTGCAACAGTCTTCTCAAGTACCGGCATTGTAGTCCAGCAATGCGAAACAATAGCTACTTCAATAGATTATACTGTCAATTTGAGTTTCGCTATCCTTTTGAGTAGACTGGAATGTATTAAATACCTCTAAAAATTGAAACAATTTTGAAAGAAGTTCATTGTTCGAAACATTTCATAGACAGCTTTTCGTAAGCGTCCAACACGCTAGTCGATTCCTATTCATTACAGTTTACGTACAGATGGATGCATCGTAATGCTGTACTTAATTAGCATTTCTGTATACTGGAAAACGTGATCATTTATTTTCTGCCCGGAAACGAGTCAGTTATTTCCGGTCATAAAGTAAGCATTCTTCTCCATATCGCATAACTCAAAATTCGACATAATTGCCAGACGTTTCCGGCTTTTGATTTAGGAGCTGACAGTATGAAAGGTGTCGTGCAGAGCTGCTTTGGCGTTCATTTCACATACATATTAGTGCCGGGACATTGGCAACGATTAACATATTTGTCTGCAATGAATAAATTGAATTTACAAACTGCCAATGATGAAAAACTTTTATTTAATATTGATACAGCATGATTTATGCGAACAGGCTTAATTAGACTTTCAAATATTGTTTCTCCGAAATTACATTTTGGATATTAGTTAAATAAATTCAGTCGTGTAAAATCATTTCTACAGATATTATTTTTCTTTTGATAAAGCTGGATACATAATAAAATAATAACACATCTCAAATTGAGATGAATTGAATTGATTATAATCGATTCCTCCCCCCCTAAGGACATAGAATATGCAAATCAATAGATTGTTCCATCACGTAGCCTGCCAAAGGAGATAATTAAATTGCTGTTTAGCGTGAAATAATGTTTAAGTTTTACTAAGATTTTATATAAGTAATGATACTTTTTAAATTTTTTAATAATAATGCAAACTGTATTATGAGTCACAATGTAAACCAAATTGAATAATGTTGGACGGGAAATATAAATTTTTATGTAGATTATGAAGGTATGAGTATTTGTTTTTTTGTAAACGACTTCATTGATTTTTGACAGCTATTTCAAAATCGCCCGATTTGTTGCCGCACCCTATTGATTGAATAAAAAGAAAAGGCTTCTTGGTACCGTCATAACTAAAATGCCAGAAAATAGATGGCGAATTAATATTTAGAATTGGACGCCCAATGAAAGACGTAGAATGCCAAGACCGACGTGGAAACAAGGAGTTGATAGGCAAAGGAAAGAAGTCGTCGTCCAAGATAAGAAGAATAAATGGCGTATTGGATACGGGAAACGGCGCAAACTGTAAACTCCCCGCTGAATATACACAGTTTACTATAATGACTAAACTAGTCGTATAAGTAACTCGGGCGCTAGTGTCGTCTACGTATTCTCTGACGAAACAATACGACAACTGCCGACTGAGTTTAGTAGCTTCATTTCGGACACACAATCCTAACATATAAAAAAACTCACATTTTTGTATATTTAATATACTTTCAAACATGTAATATGAACATAATGTCAACACTGAGGTAAGATTACTGAAAGTGATTCAAAACACCTTTAAACTATATGCATAGTAATTCAGGTATTGTAATATCCCTTTTCAGAAGTGCACTGGTTTTATTGTTTTGACAAGTTTACATGTTTTCACTTCCCTATTGCTATTTAATACAAATAGTACAGGCACTGTGAATAATTACAAATAACGAAAAGGAATTATAATCCAAATAAACTATTCCATTAAACCGCAATTAAATAAACAAAATTGCCGTATAAGAATGTTGTAATGAAAGATAAAACACTAGTCCACTTTTATAAGCTGCTACTTGACGGTAATCTACATTGTGATTCCAATAGTATATGAAGGATGAGGAAAGGGGAGGGAAAAAAAGATAGCGTACGGTCCCTTAGAAAACAGTTTACGAATCCTAGCCACCATTCTACTAACGTGACCCAGTGATGACCCTTGGGATTATAGTGCATCTAATAAGGATGGTTGACAGTCTGTTGACTTGACGTTCTAATGTGAATAGCCGTATATCAAACGTTTACGATCCCGGAGCATACACCTCTCAATTTTTATCTAAGCGATTCGGCTTATGCTAATTATAATTGAAGACCATTGATATAGAACCATAGAATATTTCTAAATGGATCTTCCTTTTAAAGTGGTAGACTACACGAGCGTAATCCGAATGGCTTCACACCCCTTATAAGCGTACGATGTAATTTGAAAGGGGGATACGCAACAGATGGCAAGGCAGCCAAGGAGTTTCTAGAGTTCCCGGCTATAGCATTCGCATAAAAGTGATTCAGGGCAAATCCTACAATTTTAGTTCTTGTCCCGCGGACTTCCGAGGAGTTAAAGTGGTGTGGGGAGCAACATTGTCTTCACCAACCACTTTTACTAGTCTAAATGAGGGTTTCCAAATGGTGACTGATTTTGTTGTAGTTATTCAGTCCTAAGACTGGTCAGATGAAACCCCCATGCTAACGTATCTTGCGTAAGCATTTTCATTTCCGCATAACTTCAACATCCTATATCCTCCATACTCCCTAATCTGATTAGCGTACTCCATCCTTTTCCTCCTACTTCTGTTCTTACCCCACACACTTCCCTCTAATACTAATTTTACAAGACCGTCTTCTCTCAAAACATGGCTTATTAATCTATCCCTACTCTTAGTCAATGTCCTCCATATTGTACGGTCTTCCCCTATTCTGCTTAGAACTTCCTCGTTAGTTATTCTATCCACCCATCTGAATTTCAGCATGAAACTCTATTTCGGTCCACGCTTCGCACCCATATAATGCCACACTTCATATGATAATTTTTAGTATTGACTTCACACTCACATTCTCCTCAAGTAAATTCATTCCTTGCCTGTGCATTTTTATGCATTTTTATGTCTACTATACTTCTACCATCCCTAGTTATTATGCTGCCCAAGTAGCAGGATTCCTTAACTTCCTTCAAAATATTCCTTCCCAGTCTAACATCCTTTGTTATTCCACTGTTTCCCATACTACATTCCATTCAATTTGTTCTCCCTCTGTTATTCCTCATATTGAACTCTTTCTCCAGGACTCCGTTCATGCCATTTATTATGGTTTACAAGTCTTCTTCTGTCTCCTCTAATACTACAATTGTATTGTATTTTACGTTTCATCCTTATATATTTAGTATCATTAGTATTTTTCGAAGATGAGTTACTAGACGAACATTCCTGTACTGTTCGCATCTATACCATGAATACCATAGGAAGCAGTTTGAAAAGTGGGAAGCGGAAAGTAAGAGGAACGCAGCCAAGAGTTAATTAGATACCCCTGGGTATAGTTTAAGGATCCTACTCGGTATTCACCTAAAAATAAGCAGGGCAATCCTTTGAAAAATTGCAAATAACAGGTCGGGCTATTGTGTACTTTTTAAAGATGCATGTGAATGGATATGGGTCGCAGCATTCTCATCTCCGTGCCTTGACCAGCTTATGGGACAGCTGGCGGTCTATTCCAATAGTTCCTTTTCATCATTTCGGACGGAGTGGTACGACTACAAGATGTGTCATATATGCAGTAGGAGATTGTGTGGCAGTGATATCATAACAGTTTGCCTGCTAAAGTTGCTCGAAGTTTGACAATACTGATAAGTTAAAATTCCCACAGTACGCTGGACTTTGACGTATATTTCTTTGTTCAACTTATGGAATTAGAGTTATATAAACAGTTATTGAATGGAATAATTTAATCAGAGGTATTAATTCTCATGATTAATGACGGAAATAGGAGATACGGAGATTAACGGTGTAGGAGTGGACGTTGGCTGCGCCCAGATTAAAAATAGTTTTATTTTTGGGGCTAAGGAGATTGACACAGCGGAAGAACAGTTTGTGAATACAAGGCGAAACTGGTATTGACACACAATAAAGACGATGTTGTAGAGCAGTGTTGTATGGTTGAATAATTCAAACAATAACTCCAAAAACATCTGCATACCTGCGTGGATTTCAGTAGCGGTTGTCGGCTTGATTTTACAAATAATCTACGATGAGAGAAGATGGTCTTGGCTTTGAGACCGCACACGCCGCAGATCTCGGCTCCAAGCTTCTTCATGCATAAATGGCGCGCTCAAAGAGACTTCCCTCACGCAAGCCACTGCGGCACTCAAATGTAAATTTGAGTTTGTAAACGGAGTTGAAGTTCAAGTGAACCTGCCACGTCAACATCAAATATTAAGCGCTAGTTGGTTATTTATATCAAAGAATTTGTTATTTATAGACGTGACGGAATTAACGGCGTGAGACATCTCACGGTGAAAACAGCACTTTTTGGAGTATTAATAAGTTTTTGACTTGAAGTGCGTCAAAAAAATTGAGACTACGCTTCAACGTGTAATTTTAGCCGATATTTAAACGCGAGTTTTTTTTGGAAAATCCTGGCAAATTGAAGAGCCATTTAGTTTTATGATAAAAATTACAACTCAACGTTGTGCCTATGTAACCTATTCTTAAAGAATATAAAAAGGATTGGTGCGATTTAAGGAAAAGGGAATTGAATTACAACGTTCTCCGATGAACTATCGAAATTTAAATAGTTGAGTTTTAACAAATGATAGCCAATCAACAGAAAAATTAGATGGTGGAAATAGAAGTGGTCTTTGATTGACTCGGGGCACAACCAAGGTGACGTAGAGATTATAATTAAAAATGTATGTGCATGAGTGAATCCTCGGCTTACAAATTTAATACGTGGAGCTACTATATAAATATGTTTAAGTTAAAGAGCATGGGCGACATATTGCAACCTTGTCTTACTCCTTTCCTGATTTCTGCTTTCTTTACTTGAACTTCTATTCTAATTATTGCTGCCTGTTTTCTGTAGAGGTTATCGATAAGCCATCTTTCTTGATATTTTATTCCTGTACTTTTCAAAATCCTCAATAGTGGTTTTCAGTTCACATTATCAAACGCTTTTTCTAAATCTCCATGAATGTAGGTCGGTTTTTTCTTATGCTGATTTCTAAAATTAGACGCAGAGTCAATATTGCTTCTCTTTCCCCTACATTCTTCCTAAAACCAAAATGATCTTCTCTTGACTCGCATTCTAAATAACGTTCCATCCTCCTATATACTATTTTAGTTTTCAAGCTTAGCATATGATTTACTAAAGCTATATTAAGTGGTGAAAGTATGGCAATTGAAAACATGTTCAAGGTTGTCTACTTAATGGAAAGTTGTGATTAATGATATGTTTCTTCATTTAATTAGTATCATGTTCAGAACAACGGGGAGCGAGTATTAGTACTTTGATAATCCAGGAACGTTATGTAATTATTCCAATAATCTCATTAAGGCATTGAGGGACTCATACGATACTATTTAAGAACCACATTGTGTAACTGTCTGTTGCAATTGAGTCGTCTTGACGTGAATAATTTTAACCATTTCAGAAACTCTAGTGGCATTACCTGTTAACTGATGAAAAGGTAAAAATTATTGCCAATGAACAAAGGTAAAGAAACCAAAAAAAAGTTAATGTAAACGTGAGAGGTTTACAGGTAGCCACACTACAATTGAATTGAAAACAGGTACGTTATTTTTTTCAGACACTTAAAATTGAATTATTAATACAGAATTATTTTTAAAACATATGAACCTTGAAGATAATATTAGATTAACGACTTCACCAATGCTATAATGAAAAATATTCTGTGGTACGATTCCTAATGTCGGCCGTTTTCAGCAGAACGTTCGGGCTCATGGGAAAAAATCATTGTTTCTCGCAACTCTAATATACGCTTCGCGCAAACACTATTTTGCAACACAAAGACTGGCGCAATTTTACAGGACCTGGTGATAGTGCCGGTGGACTCTGGTTTTATATACTTAAATAAATATACTTTTATTTACGTTAAGAGTACCACGCTACTCATACATTTTCTCAAAAGGGTTTACAATTTAAAACAAATTACACGCCCGCAAGAGTTAATAGTTTTTCCATATTTTTAATTAATTTATTATCATTCATTATTGTAGAAAGAATTCAATGGTTAAGATGCTATTTTATTTAAAGTTCGTTAAATTCAACTAGTTATATTAGAATTTTAATGTATTATCAGATAATGGTGTATTTATTAATTTTATGCACCTTTTACGTCAGCGTGAGATACTTTTCACATTATATTGTAATATACTAGAGTGGACTCATAATAAGAACAGTTGCTTTTGTTTTAATATGGTCAATTAATTACTACTTTTTGGTGCAAGTAAAATGTTATTATTATTTTTACATTTTGAAATTAAACTCATTATCTCTTGCCAGACTACATTATAGATAACTGGAATCAGTAAATATTTTGAACATTATATTTAATTGTCGAAGACGCTACATCACACGAAATTGGTTCTAGCCAAGATTTATGAGAAAAGAAATTAGATACAAAAATAGCGCGGCATCAACTCGGAGAAAAGTTCAGTGTTGTAGGACGTTTAAAAAACGAAATAACGTGGGTCACGTTATTTGCAAAATATATATATATTGTAACATGAAAAGATACACGCAACAATGCGGGCCAGCTTGCGAGTTGCAATTGTCGCAACTCGGGCCAACAATGGAGTCTGGCGAGACTCAAGCAGTCGTCATGGGGTAGTGAAAGGAGAAGGATGTGTCGGCAGTTGCGGACGGAGAAAGACCACGCCCTGTAGTGATAATTTTTCTCATGTTCTGAAATGGATTAAAGTTATTAAAATCCACTTTTTTGGTATATTTATTAAAAAATACCTGGCGCCCAAAAAGCATTTAAATCCTCGAATACGGAGGAAGGCCGGATCTTCTACAATATATTACTGGAATTTTTTTCAAAATTTTCATCTCAAGCTGTTTCTAAACATACTTCCTTTAAATCAGTGGCAATATTTGACGGTTTGGAAAACAATAAATAGTGAAACAGACTATAAGTGTGAATAAAAATAATAAAAATTTAATAAGAGTAGTTTGCACATGACGTTTCGTTCCTAAAAGTAATCTAGTGTGATTTAAACTATTAAAATCCGAAGCAATATTTACAATATAATGTGTATAATACAATTATCTTATAAAATGAAAGATTACTTATCGAATTAAGGAATTAAGAAGAATGAAAATGTAGACAACTGAGGAGATTTAGTTAATGGTGTCTACATGATGCATGGTAGACAATGGCGCCGTTATTTTAGCGGGGGTTCTCCAGAGCACAGTTTATCTCGAGTTTTTTGTTGAGACACGTTGGTACTGTAAAAGCAATATTGAAAACATTGGCGCTAGGAAATATATTATTTGCAGTTCATGATATGTTGAAGGTCAAGAATCTCGTCTGTAAAAGCTAAGAGTTAACAAGTGTACTGTTCAGTATGGTAAAAAGACATTTCCTCAGACTCTATATCACGTTCCTAAGTATACAATATATGTTTTCATCAATAATAATGGCATTGTACAGGCACGCTTGAAAGGGAAGTTCTATCTCAAAAGACAATTATCATTTCCCCCTTGACCTTTCTCTACTGAACATGTTATATCTCACGAAATGTGCAAGTTAAAAGGCTGAAATAGCAATTAAAATTAATAGGTCATAAGACTATTGTTAATATTCAAAATAACCATGGAAATTAAACAATAATTATAATCGTAAAGAATCAAATTTTGTTTAAATTATTTGTTTCATTTTTAACATTGATGGCCGAATTATTAGATCTGATGTGAACCATTTAACTCATCGGTTTAGAATAAAAATTACATTCAACGTCTAAAATTTTTATGTTTTGCCAATCAATTTTAAATATATACGCTTCGACAAGTATGAATAATTTTATACATTGAATTATAAATTATTTTATGTTCATTAATGCGGGATTTTAGTGAATTTTGGTTTGACAAATGTAAGAGGAAATGCAATATGAACGGTTGATTGGTATATACCATTACGTTTATCGAAATAATTAATTTTTCTTTAATATATAACAATATTTTAATTATTGCGAGGTTTAAAAATAGCTTATCTACTAGATTATAAACTTTTTTTGTGAAAATATAGGTGATTTGACATTTAATTTAGAATTCTTCCTGAGTAAGTAGATTTTTGATATCAATTGATAATTATCTTATACAAAATATAAAATTTCCAACAATGTAAGCTCTGTGACGTGATTGTTTGTCATTGCTTTCTATTATATTGCCCTTGGATGTTGCGGTAGTAGTAAAAAATATTCTGTTAATATTTTTAATTTCACATTACATAAGTAACAATTTTATACAACATTTATTTATTTATTTTGAAAATGTACTATGTATATGTATTTATTTTTTTCTATAAACTACTGAAGAGGTCCCTAAAGTTAGAGACGAAACATTTTGTATTTGATTTTAATTTAAATTTCTGACTATTGTCTGAATTAGAGATCTTGGAAATATTTTATAGAAACTGCCTTTCAAGAAAATGACATTGATGATGCAATTGAATACAAACGAAATGGATCCACGCCCGATAGAGATACCCTGCAGAAAAAACAATCAAAAATAGAAGAATTTAACCAATTGTGAAAAAAATGGTACATTTGTCATCCTGTCATTATATAACTAAGCATCAAAGCAACTATCTGGAAGACGCAATCTAGGATATGCCAGCTGGCTATTCAAATATATATAGCAGACAGCTATTTATTTATTTACTGTGCAGGATGCAGGAAAAGGCTTTCATTGTCACATGACATCCCTTTGATGTCTGTTATAAGACTTCGAATAGAAATATTGAGACCCTTAGCTTTTTCTTACGACAAGATGCAGTTTCAGTTCACGTTTTATGCTCCTACCTCCACCTGCAAATCTGATTTCCAGTGCTGATGCACATCAGCTAATTCAGCGATGACTTCGCTGCCCAGTACAAAAATACAATATTTTCTTTATCAACTTATTATTTCCAAGGACTGACGTTATTGAAGAATAAATATGCTTTAATTATTCTCTTTGTTAAGCTGGGCATTAGATTGAGTTATTTTAAAAGAACAGTTACAATATATATTAATATTAACAATTTGCACTACATTTTTGCGATAGTGATGGACGCAGAGGTGACAGTTTAATTTCTTTAAAAGATATTCAAAATAAAAGTTTTCTCTAGCAATGGAACATATATTTGTACTCAAATTTATTTCTTTTCGATTTTAGCGTATGATTGTGTTATTGTTGTATTTCGATGGGTGGGTGGATCGATTATACACTTTGGATTAGATTATCAGGTTGATTTATTGCATAATAATTATATTCATACCAACAATATGGTCACAGTTGTGTCTGGTTCCTCACCACACAATTAGTAACATGGATGTCCGGTAACACTGTTGTCAGTACTGCGCCCCACAGCTGTTCACTCGTGCAAACAGTTGACCATACACTACTGTTATTTCTGTAAAATACAAGCAAGAATACCTACCAATTCTGTGTCTTGTGTGTGAACTATGAAGCAGCCTCAATTCGCTGACTCATACCAGATTTATTGATTTTTAATTTCGTTCTCAATAATAGTAATACCATCACGCCACTGATTCTCCACCAACCCACTGAGTAATAACATAAAAGGAATATAATTTAATTGTAATATAATTATTAATTAAAATAGTTGTTTCATTTTAATGTTACAGTTTTTTCAGCTTGCAGATATTTATTATTATGTAGGATGTGGTTGGATTATAGATATGGATAAGGAGGAAGTTTACGAGAACGAAGTGCAAATTTAATTAATTTGAATAGCGTACGTAATTAATTATAGGGAGCGAATAGTTGATCATCACGAATTTCTGTTAATAAAAATACCCAATTTAATAAAAAAATGAATTTTAATTCATCAATTTATTACAATATATTCCTGTTTCAACTGTTTGTGTTCGTAATATACTTAATTTATATTAATAATGCGTAAAAATAAACATCTTTCCCATATAAGACACTAATTGAATTTTACGATGCAGAATCAAAAAAATATTTTTACATGTTGTATTTGATAAGTAATCTTTTGAAATAATTTGAAGATAATACTTGTTCGGAATTCATAAAAAATTAAGAACTCCGAAAAAAGTAACAGAATCATAAAATGTCACTCCATTCTTTAATCCATCTACATCTGAACGATATAAACGGCAAAACGAAGGACTTGAGAGAAACGTACTTCAAAACTCGGAATAAACTCTGAGCACTTCAACAACACAAGTTAAAAGTTCTCAATAAGCGTCTGCTAAAAGGAAAACTCCTTTGCTTACAAAATCTCGGTTATTTCTGCTTTTTGTTCCTAACAAACAAATTCTCCCCGGAATACAATTTTAACTACGTTTATTGTACTATCCTGAGGTATTCCGTAAACGATTTATAAGAAATTGTTTAAACAAGAGCATTCTCCGGTAGTTTAAGTCAACAGTTTTGAAGTAAATAATTTTTACTGGAGTTTTAAGTTCCCTTTAGTACTTAAGCCTTACAATGCTTGGTATCATTTAAATCTTGGCTAAATTTCAGTTACAAATTAGTAAGATGAAGGATACAAGTCTCTACTTTCCTGATGAACTCCACAATTATGGACGAAACGTCTTAGTTGTAATTAAGTTAAATACCTAGTAATTAAATCTTTTGTTAACAAATTTGGCTGTACTAATGTTATATTATTTACTTTTGAGTTTTTATTGTTTGGCCTAAAAATTGGCATCTGACTTTGATAAAATTTAAGATATTTGTGACCTTACGGCAAAATGTATTGTTATTTTTAAAGTATGACATTTTGTCAAATATATGGGTGTAATGCACCCCAATCATTTAAATCTTGGCTAAAATTCACTTACAAATTAGTAATAGCAAGATTACATGTTTCTATTTGCCTTTTGTTCCAGTACCAAACGCCGTGATAGTAATTATATCACCTAAATAGTAGTTAAATATTTTGTTGACAAATTTTGTTCTATTTCTGTTATTATACTTAATGCCAGATAATTTAGTTTTGAATTTTAAACTTTATTATAATTAAATATTTTTATCAATAATCAGCAAATGATATACCACTGAAACAAAGACGTTCAAAATAATTTATATAGAACTAATTGACAACCAATTCAAGTTTTTATTTTATTCATACTCACATTTATGACTTCATAAGCTATAATTTATTCAGGATGTTAAATTTATAAATTACACATTAATTTTGACAAGAAATAGAGATGCAATACAAATAAAAATTGTCTTGGACTGCATACAAGAGCAGTTGCAACCTAAATAGGTTTCGTTTAGATGAAACGTTGTATGAAGAAAATAAATCTTGGTTCGTATGTGAATTGGTCGCTAATTATTTCTATATAATAATCAACAAAGTTTCTAGTCCTCTTTTTTACTTTTCAGGTTACTATGATTATTACAGGGTATTAACTTCATGTTATAACACTTGAGGAGTGAAAGTACAAAACAAAAATGTTTTTACCGATACAGAAAGGGTCGGAAACGAACCCCTACTCCTCTGCAACGCGGGAAAAGTTCAGGGTAGGCAACCCCGCTGTGCACATCTTTTTACTACGCTGGGCGCTGCGTTTAAGAACAAATGTTGGGATTTTGTTTAAAACAACAACAGTTTATTAACAGTTAGGTAACCCAATACCACATTTTCGAGCAATGGCTTGAAATGACGACCACCTTGTTCGATGCACAGGTGGAAAAGGCGAATCATGTTTTCTTTTACCCTTTGCAACTTGCCTGAGCTAGCTCGTAACTCATCTTTAATTATTTCAGCGAGCTGTTCAAGTGATTTGCACTGGAGTTCGTAAACCACAGCCTTTAGGAATCGCCGGAGGTCATGGGACAGGCCACCCTCCTTCGATCCATCAGTTTCGCCCCGGATGTTGGGGTAGCAACACGAAATTTTAATGAATTTCAATTGGGGATTGATGCGAATACCCAGACTCTCATGTCCAAGTTGACGGCTGTTTTAATAAAAAGGTTACGGTGAGACAGGGCAGCGTGAAGTTCTGCTGTGCCTTGATGTCGGATCCTGGCCGGTTGTCTTCTAGGTATGTGATATGGACCGAGGATAGCTCGCGGGAATTAGTTATCTTAAATGAGCACGAGAGATGAACTAGTAAGGCAGTCATGTAGCCTTATGGCTAAGGCGCTTAGAATGGAGCTGGCCACAATTATTAGGAAGCGATGATGATACTGACTGCCTTGGTTAGGTGGTTGCGCAGATCGCCCATAGGGGACAGCTGATAGCTTTTTGCGTCCGATGGAGAGTGATGAGCCTCGGAAACCTGTCTTCTTTTCGGGGGAAATTTAAGCTTCAATAGCTAGGGGTTGACCAATTGGGAGGGAAAGCGTCCTCCACCGGAGGACGGACGCGATTCCCAGGCCTTGGAAGTGTGAGCTCTACCGATAAGGTAGCCCCGGATGCATTTATTCCCTGAAAGAGCAGCACGAGGTTCACCAGATCCCCCAGTGTAAAATTACGGTTCTCTGGGGTGAGCTTAGGTCCAGCTGTCACTTTACTGGGTGGCAGCCCATGGTTGGACTCAGAGTGGCAGTGACGAGCGCTCTCAAACCCAGAGAGGTGGTGCTAGCATTCCGGTAAACTGGGTATGTGAAACCTAATATTAGGGGGCGGACAGAATCGGTATTGAAGCCTCGGGTAAGGTAGTAGCCCTGAGGGCGCTTCATTGTTGCGGATGGACTCCGTATCCCTCAGGACGGTCAAAAACACTTGTGTGGGAGCCGTACGCAACCTGTTCACGATAACATTTCCTGCGCTTCTCGAAGTCCTGAGCACCTTAGGTGATGGGTTCACTTGGGATACACGGGGTCAGGTGCTGGTCTGTTCTTTCCTACTCTCTCACTCTCTCTGTAAGTACCTACAACATACCAAATTTATTTATATTCAACTATGTATGTGTAATTATATCATTTTTTGTAGAAAGAACTGAAGAGGTCCCGAAAGTTAGGTACGAAACGATTTCATTCAAATTAAATTCTTGTCTTTCTGACTTTTGACCATTATTAGTAATTTATTTATAAATAAATTTTCAATTTACACAATTCCGGGGGAAGAAAGCACCGAAGATATTTAATTTATCTCGTAATTGTTCAAAACGTAAAACTAGGATGAAATTTCAGATAGATGCGAGTGTATGATGACTTCATAAAATTAGAGAGTGAACCCTTGGCTAAAAATGATTTAAAAGTCAAAGTTATTCTAAATGATGTCATTCGCGTTCATTCTTTAGGTCACAAATGTTTTAATGCTCTACAAAAATATTGTCTCATAAAAAGATTTGAAACCATCATACAATTGCAATCCAGAAGTTTCCACCCAGACGGATAGATGGCAGGCTGTTGTTTGAGCATATTTGCAATATTTTGTAGTAGTTTAAAGTCGCTACATTTTTTATTATTTGCTTGAAAGCAATCAATAGTGAACCATCTTCATGAATTTGTAAGAAAGGAATAAAGTGGCCATTTTTGTAATACAATACTTTAATTTGTCAGTCCAACCAATATCAAAGCCAATATCGAAATCTGTTCCTTCATTTACAACTATAAAATATCGGGTGGTAAAGTTTGACGTACAAGGTGCCAAGACGAACATCGCAGTGGCCGACCAAATAAATTGACCACCATGGAAATGCAAATAGCTCCATTAAACAGTTAAAAATAAATACAAATAAGTGTAAACATAAACTAACTACCTTTCACCTTGCCACTGCTTCTACTCTGTTGAAGAATTCTTGAAGTTGAGTGTTTCTTAGTATGGACCGCACTATACATAAAGTACATTGTTGAGACACTAGTATATGTCACTTAGTATTAGAAGATATTAACTTTATTTATCAGTATTAAGTATTGGGTACAAATTATATATTTTGTAAATACCTGGCCAAATGCTTCAGTAGTTCTTGGGCTTCCAGCCGGGTGAATGTAGGCATTGGCCACGACGTTTCGACGGCGGTCACTGCCATCGTTCTCAAGTGTTGAGAACGATGGCAGTGACCGCCGTCGAAACGTCGTGGCCAATGCCTACATTGACCCGGCTGGAAGCCCAAGAACTACTGAAGCAGCAGATACACCGGGAAAACCTTCGTTCTTTGATAACCTGGTCAAATGTTGACAAGCGACTAACACGCCACAACTCGCCAGGCACTACTATGGCTGAACTGTGACATGGTGCTGAAACTGCATGAACTACTTATATGTTCATGTCCAATTAGATAATACCTATTAATGCTGCAAAGGGTGACTGCTCTGTGTACTGATTTTTCGGTATGTATACCTCGAAATGTCCCGAAAATTAAATTACTTTTTCGTCTAACCATAAGGTATGTTCATTTTTTCTGGTGATTAAAATAACTTGCACGCAGCAAAAGTACTATGATATACATGAAACATACGTTACTATAGGTTATTTACTTGCTAAAAGAGTTTCTCGACCGTGATTTAAAATGATGAAATTATTTTTACTGCATAAGTGAGGAATGTGCTGCTTTGTAAAATATTATATTGCAGAAATTAATTCTATTTACTTAGTTTCTCCCTCTTCTACATATATCTTTTCTCTCGTGAAGCCTGGGGCTTCGACGGAAGGTAAGCTCCGAAAGGTTACTTGTCTGTCGATATTGTCAGTATGTGACGTTTTATTACTTATTGTGTACTGTCCTTCGTACATCGAGATCTACAATTACAGGTCAGTGAGTATTTTATTTTATATCAAATTTAATTTTATGTATTTAATCATGTACACTCTATGCATACTCTGGAAATGTAGTATTGAACACTTAGTAATGTTCCATAAGTTTTGTGTGTTCCATCATAGTTACTTGAATATTTAATAATACTATTACAGGAGGAGCCGGACACTTAGGAACTGTGCCCTCGGCCGGTTAAAACATCGGACATGGTGGTTTGAAATATGAGAATTAGCTACTATGCACAAAAATACTAAAGTTCACAAGGCAATTGATTAAAGCACAAATATTTTCTTATAAATTACATTAAACTATATATTCTTCAACTTAAAATACATTCAGCGTTGGAAATTATGTAACATGTTTGCCTGAGATTGTAGATTTTCAAGTAGCCTTTTACAAGAAATAAAGGGATCCTCTGCAGCCGTGTGATGGCCTTGAGTGTTGTTACCAAAGCTGGTTCTGTACGTAAAAAGTAAATGAGATGTGAAGATTTACTAGAAGGGCTGTAAAGTGGCAAGAAAGGTGAAGAAATTTCGATAGTGTGGGGGTAGGTACGCCTGAGTCTGATCAGGTAAGAATAGGAAGCCTGGGGTTTTTATCAGATACGACACAGATTTGTACTTAAGAATATTTTCATAATTACACTTAGTATTACACACTGTAGGAAGTGGGAAAGGAATTGGAAACTGTTAGGGTAAAATCAAACAGGGAAGTGAACAATAGCCTGCGGCAAAGTTGCATGTTATTCTTCACTGAACTCGTGGCGTGGGAGAGCTTTTAAAGACATCAAGAAGGTCTTTCTGTCATAATTAAATCTTAAGTCAGCTTGTGTGTCAGGTTATTAAATAAGCACATATTAAGGAAGCATTACATTGTTCCTATGGAATGTACCTACATCAAGTCAACGATCTATGGTCGAGTTAGATCGATGAAAAGAAAACGATAATTCATTACAATTATATAAAAAAATTCTGTTCTATAGTATTGTTACAGAAGATTTGCACTAAGTTCTTGCTCTGTAAAAGTTGTCAAACTTATTGTTTGGTATCCATCGAAATGTTTTGTTCGAAACCTCTCAACGAGAAAGCAATGGGGAGACATTTATACCTAAATTCTTGCAGGAAGAAAAGCGTGTCCACGAAACCACCTGTTCGGCCAAAGTGAGCAGGAATACTGGAAGGATAAACCGCAAACCTATAGGTTACAATTCATCCTCTATCAAAGTCGGATACGTGCGTGTAGAGATTTCACATTCTTATGCTAGGCGTAACCTATTAAATGATCTATCTTATCTAAAAACAACCCTCTAATGGAAATCATCTTTGAGAAACCTACTGTAAAATCTTTCCTTTTAAACATATTGTAGGTTTCACTGCCACCGCCATTAATGTGATCAGCACCTTATCATTTGCATATCCCAGAATGCTACATTTGTTACGCATATATCACTTATATAGAGTCCCGCCGTCCTGGTAAAACAATTTTAATAGCCATTACTGTATATTACAATCAATGTTCCTGAAACCCGATATTAGAAAAGTTATGCAGAAATCGGAAAGATTGAAAGTTCATTAAGTTGGGTTTTACTTATTTCTTTTTGATTATTTTAAACAATTATAAAAATATTCAATTGTTAGTTACGCTTCTGAATCGGTATCAATGTATTTTATTTTTAACTCACATTAACGTTTACCACATGACGAAGATCCGATTAACGAGTTCATGGTTTCGAGTGTATTATTTTACATTTATTCTGGTCGCAAAAGAACACATTTTGGTCCGTGAAATACTTATTACGGGATCGTTATTTACCCTGTTTACAATAATTAAGGTACAGAGTGGATGGGCGACGAAGAATATATTCGCATACTGATCAAACAAAATGCAAGATAACATTTTCACGCAAATTAAAAATTTATAACTATAAGTTGAAATGTTATGGAAGAACCAAGATTTGCTACTATTTAAATTAATCAGATGATTAATAAGGTTGAAATAGGCAAGTCATTCGCGTCATCTTTGACTTAGAAACAAGAAACAAACACTGCAGTTAGTAAATCCGCGTCAGTTATATTATTCATAACCACATCGGATATTCAGGGAGGATCGAAATAGCCTCTGTCGATGCACATTACATATCATTAGTATGTACATGAACCGCTAATGCAACGAGCCAACATTTGCGTTGGAATTCTAAGTGACACAGCACACAAGCGGTTTCATCTTCACTGCACCAAGCCAGTAACTTTACAACTAAAAGTGATGGAGACGTCGATTAAACTAACCGTTTTCTCCAATGCACCGTGTTTATCTGAAAGAATAGTATCTGATCTTTAATTTATTAATGCGTTTAAGAACACACTCGTCGTCGAAGGTTATACTTTCGTACTTAAAACGTGAAGTCTATAACTTTATGAAATACTGGAAGGCTGTTTTCTTGATCTAGTAGATTCAATAAATGAATGATAATTCATTAACTAACAGTTATACACCTCGAAACCATTAAACGTTGAGCATTATTTTCGATATTTAAAAAATTTCTCGGAACCTTTTTTTTCTCAGAAAACGTAAATTCCCACGTCTGATTAAATAAAACAGAAGGAATTAACTTATGAATTATAATTTTATTAGGAAGACTAAATGCTTCGGTCGTATTGTGAGCTCTTATAAGGCTAGTTTGATATCAAATTCAGATAGTTATTTAAATTATTTACAAAATAATTGATTGATTTAAAGAAAATTTATGTTTAGGATTCAATCAATAATACATTAAACTTCGTTAAGGGATAATAAACTTAAATATTGAAAATATTCGCAACGTTTTCAATGATTTGTAGAAGATCATGTAAGATTGAAGTAAATAAGGAAACCATATACAAAGAAATAAGTAAATGATTATAAGAAATAATAATTTTGTATTTAAAACTGAATGAATATGAAACAGATCTGTGGTCTTATCGTGTAGAATGCGTGCGTTGAAAATAAGACAAAATAGCAAATAAATAACGTCCAGTGAATGACACAATTAGTCTGCAAGGAATATTTTCTTTATGTACTTCTGGTAAATCCCGGGTGTATTAGCATAATTAAAGAATAGATTGTAACATCATGAAAGTGCAGTGCTGTTTCTATCGCTGGAGATGTTTTGTAATTTGCCAATTGTGGTGAGAATTTAATCTTTTGATCAAGAACACTCAAATTAACATTAATTTTGGAAATAAAGTCAAGATGATTAACAGCAATGGTCCTAGATCCTTTGTCTTCTCTTAAAGAAAATTATTTAGAGTTGTTCCATGCATTATTTTATTTTGTTTAAATTTTTGACTATTAAAGTTTGTTGGTAGTTGATATTATGTTGTTTCTGCTGCCTTATTATGGAGTAAGTAATAATGATGGAAAATTTTTGCCTTAATTTATTAAGGTCTATACGAGGGTTATACCAGCAGTACCCGACCCAACATTAAAAACCGAAAATTTAGGAATAAAAACGTTACTTTTTCAACGTAATAACTTTTTAGCTCGATGCACTTTTCCCAGCGCTATTCAATAGCTTGGATACCTTTTTTTTTAAAATGACAGCCATCGAGCTCCTCAACCGCAGGCTCAATGCATTTTTGGTCAATCTTTAAGCACCCAGTCTTTTCTTCTAAGTTCCTGCACTTCCCGGAGGGCAAGGAAATTCAATAGATTTATAAATATTTACATTAATATCTTCTGAACTCGAAAGACATCGAAATGAAACTTACCCGAAAATTTAAGTTAAAATTACTGTTTTAATCCCTGACATTTTCATTAAAATCCCTTGAACCTTTTCGGAGCATAAACAGATCATGCCACCTGCATCCACATTTTGGAGATTCAAATGCATGTATGCCAAGAAACTTTCCCGTATAATTAATATTTATAATATATTATATTATATTAATACTATATAATATTATGGAATAATTAAGTTAAATTTTTTATTTTCATTGAATCAGTTGTGCCGTTTCGGAGACTATTCGAGACGAACATACGAACAGATAGATAGACACTACAATTTTACTTATTTGTATAATGATTATTTTTAAAACCTTTAACCAATAAATAATTACCTAAATTGAAAATGTGTTGGTTATTTTATCTAAATTTCCAGAATTAATAACTACTTTGCAATTAAATTATACTTTTAATTACATTTTTAGTTATTCATGATAGGATGTAGTTTATAAATTGATCATGATCAAAATATCGTATATAGCCGGTTCTTAAGTGTGAAATATGTGTCATAATTTGTAATATATTTGATTTATTACCGAAAAATAAATCGTGGTTCTAACAATGACATGCTTTGTTGCTAAAGGGAGATTTGTTTTGTGTAACTGGGACTTTACATGTACCTAAAAAACAATGAGGTAAAAACTTGTAGTCATGACGTGAGCAAATGTACGATTATTGAATTCAGAACGATTGGTATCATAATTACTGTAAAGTGTATCAATCTGTCGATTGGATATTGGTGGTGTATTTAGTAGGATCGTGTTATATTCAATTTTTTAAATTATTATTATTATTACTTACTTAGCTGTTATTGGGCTTTGCCCGGAGGCAGCTATACACAAAGAAAACACAAAATACAAATAAAACACAAATACAATTACAAAAAGTTTACACTAAGGATGAATTTTGAAGTGTAGTTTTTATCTGAAAAAGGAAAGAAAGCTGCCACAAAAAAATCACTTAACAGCACTTCATTATTATCACTTCACTGATTCTAAAAAAAACTACTACTCACTTAATTTTTCTTAGCCTATTCCTAAACTGATTTACGCTACCCGGAAAAGTTGTCAGTATTTCTGCAGGAAAGGAATTTCAATCGCGTATTGACCTATTTACAAATGAAAATTTTCCTATGTCTTTACGTTGCCCTTTTTCTTTAATTTTGAACGACTGGTCATTTTTAGAATTTATAATTCGGCGCCGTAATATGGTTTGTTATTTCTTTCCAGGCCCTGTGGTTCACCCTTATAAGCTTTATATATTGCGCACAACCTCGCATGTTTCCTTCTATTACTAGACCTTCTAAATTCTCGTGAGGATTGTTCGCAAATCGACCCCCAAACATTTTTTCAGTCCGTTGATGTATTGTTTCCAACTCTAGAGTGATTTTATTTCGATATGGATCCCAGCTCGTTACCCCATATTCTAAAATTGGCCTGACAAGCGTTTTGTAAGCAGAAATCTTGGTTTTTCTCGTGCTTTTCCTCAAGACCCTGTTTACAAAGTGAAGCAGCAGCAGCGCCCTCCACCCTTTACCTGCCAGGAACCTCGCTCACCTCATTACCCCAATTTAAATCTTTACTAATCATGATCCCAAGATATTTACAGTTATTTGATTCTGTTACAACTTCGTTTCCCATTTTATATCTAGTGGGAGGGACATTTCTCCTTTTTGTAAAAACGACTGTCTTACACTTCGTTGCATTTATTTGCATTTTATTTCCAACTGACCATTAGTAAATTTTGTCCAAATAATCTGCAGAATCTGTGCATCCTTAACGCTTACTATTTCCCTATAAACCATAATTTTTATTTTGAGAGAACACGTTAAATCTGTTAACATTGTTCTACAATAATTTCTTTAACTTTCAAATATCAATTGTGTTATAGTTTTATAATGCCCCTCAAACATAGCAAAGTTGAAATTTTAGATGTCTTAACTAGACTTAACTAAAGTATTTTAATTACGCAATATGTTTGTTACTCTTGATCGATTATATGAAGTAATATAACTTTTGAAAATATATTAATAATATTACTTATCTGAGTTTGAAATTTTACTCTAATTATTTAATATCATCTTATTGTAAATATTAATATATAAACTTTGACTGATATACAAATTATTTATAATACTAAAATTTATAAATTTCACTAAAGTCTTAAATTGAAAATATGGCTCTTATTTTAGTTATAATTATTTCTTCAGCTGTTTCGAACACTTTTTAAAAATTGTGGTGGGTGGAAATTTGAAGTGTGAAGCAATTTGTACTTGTTTTGGCACTTTTGAAAGGTTTGATTACCCCTGTTCTAATTGACTTCGCGTTGTATCTGGTTCTCAGGCAAAAAGTTTCGCCACCAAATACGAGGTTCTGGCGGAAATTTATTGATTTCCTAAAACTCCTGAAATGAAGTATTAGCGACGGCAGCCCCAATTTTGCCTTCAGTAAAATGTTTTATTGTATTTTATTCTGACAAGTATTAGCATCATTGACAGTCATATATGTGTGTGTGTGTTTGCGTACAGAATAAATTTAATTCTGTTATAAACTTAAATATTAGCAATGTAAAAACAAAAGTATTATTTATTTATATAGATCGTGGAATTATGTTACGTTAATTGCAGTGTTATTATTGGACGTATGAATATGGTATTCCATTGTCTTCTTAAGGAAGAAGAAAACAACGATCAACAGTAGAAAATAAGAAAAAATAGAAACTTTCTGAAAGAAAATTAACAAAAACTCTTACTTTAATTTATTTTGCCAAATCTATTAAAATACAAAATTCAAAACACGTACATAACCAAAGGTTATTAAGAATTCTGACGTGAAAGAATTTTTCAGTCCTTATCAATTAATTATATATAATTTAAGATGCACACATTACGAAATATATCCAGATTTATCACTTGAAATAATTTCGTTAGTCTTTACACACTGACAGACAAGCCTGTTAAATTATAATGATTAATAAATGTTTGGTATCGTTTTTATCATCCTTAGATATGTCCTGGAGCTCATATTACGTGTTTGGAATCACAATAATGGGCCATGGCTCGGTAAAATGTCTTGTCATGCAGTTAGTAAATAAGACTCGCGTGGTTTTAAAGAAAATGAAAATAAAGCTTGTATCAGGTTATTTAAAAGGCACAAGTCTCGCATTAAAAACTAGGCTCTCCAACTCATTCTCCCACGGTCGTAGAAGATTTTATTTCGTTTATCACTCGATATCTTCAGAATATTCCCAAGGATCGTAAAACTCACGGCTTAATTACTCCTTACTTCCATATAACATATAAACTATATTTTAGCTTAACTGTTTAATTATACGTTCATAATTTCGCTCAATAATTCTAACAGCAAGGAAAATTCTGTTTTTTAAAATTTTTTATTGTGACAACGGGAAAAAGCCATTGTCCATTACGAAATGGCAAACACGTCAAGGTTGAAATAAAATAAGGACACACACGTTACGCACAGATCCAGATACCAACAGGTTTTTGAGTCATAAATAAAATGCTTTTTTCTTGCCACAAAACGCGTAGCGCGAAGTTTTTGCAGGTTCGATACTGCTTTCATTCTAAACAACCTCAGGGAATCAGTTCTTTACTTTTATCTAATATACTGTATAGGTATTTAGCCTATAATTTCAATTAGCTAAGATCCAGAATTACTAACTGAATAAAATATTGATTTGCCCCGTTCTATTATTATTGGAAGCCTAAACAGGTCTGATCGTTGCATTATATGCCTTCGATAAAAAGTAGTAATAAGCAGCGACTGCCATTTTATGTCCGACTGGTTTTCATGTGATTAAACGTTGTGTATTCGAACCCCAATGACTTGATTAATTTTACGGAACCTAGGCAAGGTCGAGTGCCCTGTTCCCGCGGCAAGACGTTGATTAAGAGGTATCTTGCTAACTCTCACGTAATTATAACTTAACTACGCAGCCCCAAACTATATATCGGCCCTCCACCCAATTCAGTGAAGCAGAAATTATTTTTATCTGAGGCGTAATTAGTTAAACTTCAGGGTGTCCATAAAACAATACCTAAGCTAAGTATTTCAATTTTAAGCGTTTCAGAGCGTTGTTTCAAGATTATAGTTGAAGAGTAATTCAAACAGTTTTAGATAAGCACAAGCGCGCGTGCTAATTTGTTGTTTTAGTGCTTTCAGCACCATACAAGTAAATGGCGACTCCTGAGCGAAAAGCGTTTTGATTTCTGCAGTTTTATTCTTTTCTTTTCTGCAACTCCTTCCGATCACGTTTCGCACCCATATAACGTTACACTCCATACGACCATTTTTAACAAGGTTTTCTTATATTGTTAGTGTTGAGCGCAGAACTGAAGTGGCTATAGCTTCCGTTACTACGCACTTATTAGCCCAAGCCTGGAAAGAATTTGCTTTTGTGTTGGATGTGACTCGTATAACTAAATGTGAAAACATTAAAGACTTATAATTTTTAAGAAAACTATGTGAGGTTATCTTTAATTTGTTGTAAATAGTTTTAAATTAAACGTTTGTACTGTTCCAATAAAACGGAGACATTATTTCATAGGCACCCTGAACAATATTTGGCTCCATATTGGTTATATATAATTATTACGTAAAAACTTATTTCTAATTACGAATATGGAATTCTAATTTGAAAAGATCAGACTGTCATAAATGATTTTTTAAAATGCACGTCAAGAAACATTCACGCCTTCTTGACGTATATTAATTACAAGAATATTCTTAATTAATCTGAGTATTAATCTCATTTATAATTATCATATATAATTATTCCGTATTTAATAAGACTATTTAATATATCCGTAAATAACTCAACTCTGCCAACAGACTGGAAAACGGGAATAATCGTACCTGTATTTAAATCTGGAAATAAAACGGACATACGAAATTATAGACCTATTAGTCTACCTCAGTAGTATGCAAAATCATGGAGCACTTAATAACTACGTACATTCGGGATGCTCTTGAATCTAAAGGATGGTTCTTTGAAAACCAACATGGATTCCGATCGGGTTTTTCGTGTGAAAGTCAGATAATCAATTTGTTTCAAGATCTAGCAGACGAAGTCGATCGGGGTGGTAGAATAGACGCCATTGTTATTGATTTTGCAAAGGCTTTCGATGTAGTTCCTCACGACATCTTGATCCAGAAGTTAGATGGGACAGGTATTGACAAAAGAGTAGTTCTCTGGGTGCAATAATTCTTAAAAAATAGGCTACAAAAAGTCAAAGTTGGGAAAGAAACTTCAGAACTCGGATCTGTAACATCGGGAGTCCCCCAGGGATCAGTTATTGCCCCATTATTGTTTCTCATTTTTATTAATGATTTGCCTAATAATATAAATTCTAAGGTCCGACTTTTTGCAGATGACTGTGTAATTTACAGGGAAATAACTGGGGAACAAGACGCAGCTGCTCTCCAAACTGACTTAGATACTCTAAGTACATGGGCTAAGCGGAATAAAATCAAAATCAACAATAGTAAAAGTAAGGCGATTAGTTTTACTAAAATGCGGGTTCAGTATGCCTTGATATATAAAATAGACAGTGATCGAGGAGACAAACTGTAAATACCTAGGCATTTATTTTAATAGTAAGCTGGGGTGGGCGGAGCAGGTAAACTATGCTACAAGGAAAGCGTGGAACACCTTGCACTTTGTCATGAGAACACTCAAGAAGGGGAATGCGAAATCTAAAGAGTTGGCATATTTGGTATTAGTACGCCCACTTATGGAATATGTTGCAGCATGCTGGGATCCGTACATGATAGGTCAAATAGAATCCTTAGAAAGGGTGCAAAGAAGGGCGGCAAAATTCGTACAAATAGGACCTGGGCATGGGAACGAAAAAATAAAGCGAGTAGGGTGGGATACGCTACAGACAAGAAGAGAAAGAGCTAGGCTACACATTTTCTACAGAGCTTTTGCAGGTGAAAAACCTTGGCAGGGAATCCGAGATAGAATGAAAGAATCGAATCGGAACGGGAGGAGTGATCACCTCTTTAAATTACAAGCAAGGAACCAAAAAACAGACGTTGGAAAATACTCATTCCTAAATAGGACAATTAATGACTGGAACAATCTGCCTGCAAGAGTGTTTGGGGAACTCCCTCTAACAGAAAGAAAATTTCGACTCAATCTAAGTTTAGTGTAGTGTAGTGCAGTTAGTGAAGTGATCAGTGCTACGAAATCTCTAAAAATATACTACAGTGATTTATATTTCCAGTTTTTTTCTTTTTTTTAATAATTCATTTCTAATAATATGATTCCACACATATTTATTTATATTGAATATAATTATACATTCAACTATATGTTAAATGTGGTCCTTACGACCAGTTTATTAATTATTGTTTAATTTCTATGTATCTGCCACCGGGCATCTGCCCATTTGTAGATTTAATAAATACATACAGCTTTTATAATTCATTTAAAATATCTCTCATTAAATTCAGTAATTTTTAAAGGCTGTGAAATTGTATATTATAATTATTGAACGTTAGTTTGTATTAGGAATGTCTTCATGAAGCTCGTAGTGAGGGCTGAAAGCCGATGTTGTGCTTGTCAATACTGCTATTTCGACACTTCCTGGCTCCCACGAAGTATCAATTTCCAGTTGGAATCTACGCCGTCGAATCTGGAGGAACAACGACGGACACTCGCGAAATGCACCCACTACACACAAAGTTGCAGTGGCATTATAAATTTAATAAATTCACTAAGCCCAGTGTTGATAAAGATAAATGTTATTTTACGTCTGATTTCTCGTAAAATATTCTTATTTTTAATTTAATTTTCTGTTTTCTTTCACTAGAAATGTAATTGATGAGCATTTGGGTAAGAGCCCAGGGGTACTTGTCCTTAATAACAAACTATTCAAATTATGATTATATGTGAATTTTATCACATATATCGTGTATTATACGGCAGAGTGATCTTCAATACGTCATTTTCCTGGAAATATTTGTGGGAATTCAAAGCGTGGGTGTAATTAAGGGTTGAGTATTTTTCTGTATTTTTAAAATACTTGTAATCAACGATGCATTTGTTTAGGGGAGAGAAGCACTGAACATTGATTATATTAGAGGAACATGTAAAGGAAATACAACCTGACGAATTTTTATAAGTCTGCTTGAAAAAGAAATAAAAGTTATTTTATTGAACCTTGAACATAATTTTCATTACTATTACTTATTATATGACCTTAATTTCCAGATAAATTTTAATTTAAAAAACGAATATCTGGAGATTTGACACTACTTTTCTCTTTCACGGCATTTTAAGATAAAAAGATTGGTAAATCTTCTTTGGATGTTCAAATGCTGTTAGAGGAAGACGCAAAGTAGCATAATAAAGTACACATATATGAAATTTTTCTTCTTTGTATCTGTTTCTCACATTACTAATTTTTCTTTATATTGAGTCGAATAATTAATTATTAAAAGTTCTGCTAATTAAAATATCTTAAAAGCTTACTGATTCTAGTTATTTAAAACGTAAATGATGAACTGTTGTAATATGACTAAATGGGTGTAAAGTATGCTTTAAAAAAATTCTAATAAAATATATGTAAGGATTTCTTATAAACGTTAGGTCTTATCAGATGGTTAAATTTATGGTCAGAGAAAAATCTATTAAAATACAAAAAAATTCTAAATTAAAAGATGTTCAAACTATTATCGTATTTACAAATATTATATACAAGAATGAAGTAATTTATTTTCAATAGGAATAAAATATAGAAAATGTTAAACATCTTTGCTAAAAGTATGTGAATTAGGTAAAGAATAACCAATAAAAACACAGCGTTAAGTAATAAAATAATTACATTATATTTATTTTATCACATAATTTTGCCTGTTAATTTTAAACTTCATGTAATTACGAATTAAAAGTTGTTGCAAAAATACGCACTTGTTTTTCAGTTAGTATAACTGCCCTATTCTTGGTGCTAGTAAATGAATTGTTTGCATATTTTTAGAAGTGTACGGGACTATTAGAAAAGGAATCTCATAATAACAATACAGAAATTTATTGCTATCATTTTTCAGAATGAATACGGGACTTGAACTTGGACATTAAGTAGAAACTAACACCGATGGAAAAATTAATATAAATCAAATAATAAAAAATTCATGATCTTTTAAAAACGTTATTCTTTAAATTTAATTAGTAACAACGTTTCGGCATATTTTTACGCCTTCTTCAGGTTTTATTCCTATAGTAGAAGTATTTACAGCAAATTAAACCAAGGAAGGTGAAGTTAAGGCTTGGTTTAATTTGCTACATTTATTGTTTTATGATATATAACAGACTTAAAAAAATTAGTCGAATAATTCTTACATTCTCCTAACGAAAAGCCATTCAGTATATTGTGTTTCGGAACGAATTTATGTACAATATATAAAATTGTAAATACAATAATTGGAAATTCAAAAACATCTGAAACGCGTGTTCCCTTTTTAGCAAGTTGGTAAATGAAGTAAGTGCTGCTGCATTAATGCATTTAATAATAATTAATGCATAACGATTCTGCCTGTATCATCGCATTTGATGTGACAATTGTGGCAAACGATGATTGCAGAGGACAATTAATTTCTTATACACTGTTGTTACTCTCACTAATTTAATCATCAGCAAAGTCATTATGGCGTATGAAGGTCATTATTTGGTCTACACATGGTTTGCGGCTACAGTGCACAATACGGACTTTGTTCATGGATGTGAAAGAGCCGTTCCCTAGTTCAAATACACGATCCCGTTAAAGCTTTCCAGAGAAATGGGATAATGTTTTATTTTATTCATAAAATTATCACGTCCGTCGAGAAGGACAAGGAAATGATTGACTATATCAATAAGTAAGTTTATATGGAACAAAATATATTTGGATAATAATACATGGTTTTCTGCTTGTGTAACAACTCGCCAGTGAGCAAAGACTGCGTTATTTACAGGAGACAAAAATTCTCTAATTACAACTCTTGTGGATAAATCCTTTGTAATTACTTAGATGGACGACATAATTGAACGGAAGCTTTCCATTATTGAGTTTCGTTGACTGGAAGGGAATAAATGGTAAATCGTAATTGAATTGTAATATCGCAATATCCTATAAGTTAAAGAAAATAGAATAGGTATCAATAAAAGAGTAATGTTCTGGGTGCTAATTTTTTTAAAGTCTGTTCGGAGATAGTGAAATCTACCCATTAAAACGTCAGGAGTTGCTAAATGCTTGGTATTCCGATGGCTTAGTACCTGAAATATTTATAAATTATCTTCAGGAAACTAAATCAAAGTTGAATAACGAGGACTCCAAATCAAAGAATATAGGTGAGTCTTAATATTACTTTACTGAGGGAGATAACACAGTTCGGGAATTTCTCTGATTCATGTAGAGGAATTAAGATTTGAGAAAGCAAATTTATTAATTGTAAGCACACAGCTTGTTCTTAAGAATGAAATAAAGTGACCTATAGAGTAGAAAAAATACATAGAAGGAGAGATATTGGAAGTTTGAGAGTAAATTAAAATATAAACAAATTTAATTATTTAATTTTACAATTAATTTATTTTTTGACTTGAATTCCCACTTGGGTCCTGGACTATAAAAATTGAAAATGGAAACTTAAGGGCGAATTAAATATTAAATTATGGTTGAACTCAGGGCATTTATCATGCTCATATCTGTGTAGGAAATAAAGTAACGGGTATCATAGATTTCGGTCCATACGTTGAGCCGGAAAACGAATGTGTTTTGTTCTGAGCTCGCTTACTGAGTATTGAGCATATACCAAGCGACTTCTGGGAACTCGCTGTGGGCCAGTAACAACAGGCGGGCAGTAGTGATATTTTCTTCTTCTTTCACGGGCAAGTGTGAGTTTCAGCAGGTGGAAAACAGTGAATATGGCACCGTCCATCGTCGAGGAAAACCAGGTTTTTCCTCTGTACGAACACGGTAGTATCTCATCGGAGAATTTTGTATAAAATGGTAGCATTCTGGAAGTATTGTATTTTGCTGCTATCTCTACATCTTCTTTCTCCCCTCTCCTTTCTGACTTCCTTCTTCTTCCGAATAGAACCATGAACTGCCCTTTTCGTCTCCTTGCAAGTTACCAGCCAATCTCTCTCTGGTCAAACATCACCGCACGTGACGCACCAACGCAAAACATATTTAAATTTCCAACGTCGCGGGATCCGAAATTTTGAAGGAAAACTTTGTATGTGGTAGAAACTTTACTGTGTTTTACTAATACTGGAAATTCCGCAGATGAATTAAAATGGGGAGCGCTTCTTTGCGCTACAATATTGGATTACTGCATACACTAGTAAAAAATTAGATTGCCAACGACACGGAGCAAAATCAGTTCCTGGATTCAAAATAAAAACTTTAGAAATTAAAAGTAAGAAACAAAATAGAGAAATTTCTCATTCTTTAGTTCGGTGATGAAAGATTTTCGGAGTGTGTGGAGGTTTTCATAGTCATGAAAATAAATTTCTGACATATTCATCCAAACGAAGGAAAAAATTATAGTCGTAATTAAAAAATTAAATTGTCGCTATACGAGTAAGAATTAATTTAAAGCGTCGTCTTTAATTGTTTATAAAGTTCAAATTGACTAATCACGGATGTTATATGGATTTCAGGAATTATAGAAGTGTTATTGTAATCACTAAAATTATATTAGGACTGCACTACCTTTTCCGATATGGAGCAGTCATTATTTAAATTCATTATCAATTAAAAAATAAACAGTGATTTTGTTTTCTGTAAATAATTTTTAAATAGTAAAATACTAAATAGACCGAATACCGAGTTTTAGGCATGCCGGACGATTCAGTGGCTATATTGAATTGTTTGTGGACTTGTTTAAAACCTTTAACACCAAAAATCTTACTTTTTTATTGATACCTATTCTATTTACTTTTACATATGCGATATTACAATTAAATTATGAAATATCGTTAAATACCTACAAGTCAACAAAACTCAATAAAGGGAATCCTTTTTACAAGTTTTTAATTACGTTTACTTCAAATATATATTTCATTTTAGGTTTCTGAAAGCGTAATTAATTTCAGTATTAAATTAATATACTGATTCATATCGAAATATATCATAGACCGTATAAATTAAGTTTATATTTTCGCTCAGTAAATATTTTTGGCCTTATGTAAAGCTTTTATCTCACAAATCTTTTAGAATATCTTTCTCCACGTTGAGTGAAACACTTTATTTCCTAGTACGTGGACGCCCCAAAGTTTATTCCAGTAATCCGTGTAAATATAGAGTCAAATATTTCATTCCAGGGATCTGTGTCACGGTACTGACTCCTCAACTTTTTCATCCAACATATAGCATTACACCTTTAAGTACCTTAGTTAAAAAGTCTTATTCACCAGATTTATTCATTCTTTAAATTTCGCTTGGTCATCTAATTAAAATTTCAACAAACATTTGGTAATTCGTTAATAAGTTGTTTTTTAAAATAATATTTAAGGTAATTTGTATAAAATAAAATAAGTCGCAGATATAAATAATTTTAGAGAGGTTACTTCTTCTAGGTTCCTGATAATAACATACACTGCTATTTAATATTTAGAATTTTGTCCCTGCGTTTTAATTTCAGAATTCGTGGAATATGGAACGTTTCGTTTGTTTTCAAGTTTCAAACTTTTCTGATATACTGGAAGAAATTTGGTATATCTTTTTCTATGCTAGTAAAGTGTAAAAATTAGTCGTTTAATTTTTTTCGTTCGAAATGGCTTCACTTGTTTCCTACCAGTAATTGTTATGCATTTATCGGAGAAATTGTAGAATGATGGTTTATTCAGTTAATCCGCCAAATTAATTTTGAGTTGTTTTTGATTCTTCCGCTGCTGCACGACAAATCATCGCCGTATTGGTATTGATACAACGCATTTGAAAATAGTATTAATAAAAATCTAGTGCAGAATTTTTTCCCTTAAGACGTTATCTAAAACTCAGAGGAAAAGAAAACCTGGGGGCGGTTTACAGGATTTCAGAAAAGGCGGAGAAAATCCTGTGTCCCCTTGACGCAAATGGACAGAGAGAATGTGGGCGACAAAACGCGATTTCTTTTAAGTAAATGTAAGAATGCTATCACGCACTTTCCTGAGTGAAATTCATTTAATTTTCGGGTAGTTAAAATAGTATCACTTTTTAATTTGACCCCATTTGCAATTTATTTCCAATCATAAGACAGTAAATTGATTAAGATATCTAGTATACAGGTCATACTGTACTATTTCAGAAAAATCTGCAATATAATGAATGAAATTTTATACTGACTATACTTTTTAATATTGTAAAAATACATTGCTACAGGGCATGCGTTCTCATACTTGGTTGGAGGCAAGAGAAAATCTTCGATCCTTTTTTAAAGAAATATACAAAGAACCATTGAAGAAAACTGTTTAAATACCACTAGAAACTCGCATAACTAGGAAGAATTAAACAAGCGTTATGTTACAAAAAAATGTTTACAGCCATTGAAGAAAACTGTTTAAATACCTCTTGAAACATGCATAACTAGGAAGAATTAAACAACCGTTATGGTACAAAAGAATGTTTACAGCCAAATATAGCACACAAAGGAATACTCTGCGCTTATAAGATCTCATATCTTGAACGATATGTTGAAACATACCTGTAACAAGATCAGAAAAAATGGTACAACATATGGAAAACCTTAAAATCCAGTGATATTCACAAAAACGTCAGACACTTCTATAATGTAAGTAACAACACAGAATTAGGAAGAAAGGAACAGGTTGCCATTACCAGAATAAGAACTGGACACTGAAAATTAAGCCATCTATTGAATAGATTCATTCCACTAAAATACCCACAAGGAAAAAATTACAAATCCATCTTGGACTCCCACGAATATCAAAAAGACATAATTAAGTTTTGTAAGGACAGTAAATTTTTTATTTAATTTAAATGTATTGTATTATATGCTTCTTTAATTTAAAAATCCAATGTAATGAAGAAAAATAATTAATTAGTGGTTACAGAACAGAAAAATGGACATTACAAGTATCTTATTTTGGAAATTCATAGTTGTAAATAAATAATTGTAAAATAATATGTAAATAATTTTCACTGTGGTTGCTAATGACCAGACAGTCGATGGAACCTTTATAAATAAAAAGAAAAAAATGTTTGCAGCATTTAACTACAACCGGACAGGTGGTGGGAGAATCAAGTATTAAAAATAACTATAATTACTGAACAAATTATCAACAAAAATCGATCTATTTAGTTAAGCAAGAAAATTATCCATTTATTGCCGAATTTATATTGAAATGTCTGTGCACTACACGTCCTTATGACGAAAGAAAACCAGTTGGGTTAAGGTGAAACCTTACAACAACTTGCAACGAGTATATAAGCCTTAAGACATCAAACATGTACGTAAATTATACGCCAAAACTTTTCATTGGATTCTCTACCAAGAAAATTTTAACACAGACATAGGACCTCCGAGCTATAGTTTAAGGATAATACCCGGTGATTTATCTGAAAGAAATGCAGGGTAAACCATATGAAACCTGCATCAGGAAGGTCGGGATGTTGTGCCCTTGTTTCACGCCACAGTTGATTGAATTACAACGATTATAATATTGAATGTTACATATTTAACTTTTCACACTGGTTAAGAGATACATATAAAATTTCTATTACATCTTTTTTTTTAATGTATGGGGTCACGTCCTCAACAAGTCTGCAGTTATCGTCAGAAATTAACTTTGTTGTATCGATCTCAATATACTTATTATGATAATTTATTTTTCAATTAAATACGAATCTAAAATACTTGTAATTTCTGGATAGTGTGATTTAATTTCACACTTTTCTTTCTGTTATTAATTATTTTGTTTCTATACAGTTTTAATATAAATAGCTTCAACGTTACGTGATTTTTTATGTTACGTATATGTATTAAGACAAACCATTTCATGATTCATAATCGATATTATTTATTTTGGCTTTAATGTCTATATATGCTAGTTTTTAAATCAGTAGTTGTCGCCTATATATATAAAATAAGTATGAACAGCAATTTTATAAATCATATAAGCTTAATAAAAGTATGGATTTAGCATTTTATAAATCAAATTGTAATACTCATAAAACTAATCCTGTCTTTAGCTGAGTGACATTGCGTTTATATTAATCTCAAAACGAATTTTATCTTTAAATAATTCTTTGATTGGGATAACGGTAAAATTATGGACATTGAAAATAGGTATCATATTAGATTAATCTCTGAAATTATTTAAATAAAATAAAATAATTCTACTTTAAACATTCAGAGTGTTACAAATAAGTTGTATCTTTAAGTTAGTGATCTCTTGCCTCTGTAAATTTGACAAACCGCAAATATAGAGATAATATCTAATTCGTTTCTCACCAGATGAAATACATTAAAAGAGAAGAAGAATTCTATATATTACGAAAGAATTTTTTAAAATTATGATTGTATGGGAAGAAGGTAGCGTATAATTTCTTATTAATGCTTAGTTTTGGAAGAACAATATCCCTTCTTTGTCCCTCAAAGACCTATACAATAGTGTTTGTTTAAGGTGTTAGGAATAACTGTACAAACGAAAATATTTTATGGATAGGAAGGTAAAAATAAAATAAATAATTATTTTCTTGATACGAATTTATTTCATTATTGGGGCTAATCAAAACCGACTTAGAGTCCAAAAACAGGAAAAAATACTTTCAAGTGAAGCTCAGACTTGAATTAAAATGATTTATCTCTCATGCAACACGTTACTGATCGCCTTATGGAAGGACTGGGAATATATGTGGATAATTAGCCCACACATACACACAATTTATAACATGACCAAAAATTAACTAATGGGGATTATTTTTATCCCATAGGCAAACATGTTATTCCTGAAGGAGTGGCTAACATGACTTGTAGGGCGACAGTAAAGCAACATGCTTAATGTTTATATCGGGATAACCACTTCGCCGGGGTGAAGTTCAGTACTATAGGCTGGTAGGCTGTTAGAGAGGTCTATAAGTTTACAGCATCAAGTTTAAGGACCTAATTTAACGGCCGGTCCATTAAACACATTTGTTCAATAAGTTTTTACGACTATTAACTTAACAGAAGTAGAGATGAAAATTCTGGTAGACGCATCAGTCGAGTTTGTTTTACAACGCGAGTTTCCTTTTTGGTTACAAATTACAGCCTTCGAATAGCTTGATTTTATCACCACTTACATTAAATATAGTTACGTCATTCCTATTTTTGTCTTACCTGGATAAATTACAATTCTAGTTTTATTTGAGTGCGTGTTTCTAAAATAAAGCTTCTTGACAAGGACATCATTATTAAATCTTACGCACTTACTATTGCTGAGACAATTTCGTCAAATTAAGTTTCTGGAAGGAAGAAATTGAAATTTGTTTCAGAAATAGGTCTCGAGTTTCCACCCAGGTCAACGATTTTTCGACTACCAGACCCACTGTCGTTATCTTCTAAGATGACGACAGTGCGTTTAGCCGTCGGAACGTCACCTAATGATAACTTGACCCGGGTGGAAACCCGAGAGCTGTTTCTGCAGAAGACACCGGAAGAGCATTAGGTCTTTGATACAAATTTACTATTCATGTTCTGATGCGGAATGACAAGTATAAACCGTTTCTGAAACAGTGTAGCATACTTTATTTAGGAAAAACACAATATTCACAAATATTGTTTTTTGAAACTTGGTATATTAGCGCACTATATTTAAATATAAATAAAAAGACTGCTAATAAGTCAATGTCAAGTTGCCACATTACAAACACCACAGTGAAAATCAAAATAAATTTACCAATATTCTGTTACTAAATTCATACCTAATCAATTTCATCAACAAATATGTCAAAATTATATTGAATAAAATCAGGTATTCCGACAATAATATATCTGTTAAAAAATTAGTAACAGAAAAATTAATTCCATAATTTTACCTTATATAGCTAACATACAAAATAAACCAAATAACTTGTTTCATAATCATGGTGTAGATGTTGTTTTTAAAACAATAAATAATTTAAATTTCGTTAATGACAAAATTAACTTTCTGGAAAGACATAATAAAGTTATCTTCAAAATTAATTGTTTAGGTTTTAATTCAATGTATGTGGCACGAACTGATTATCTTTAAAAAATCGCATTGAAGAACATAAAAACATCAAATTAGACATTCAAAGGTACACAGTTGTGCCCAATTTCTGTTAGCAAAATGTGGAAATTATAGACGAAGAAAAAAATCTCGAGCATTATGACTGAAATGTTGTTCAAGCACTCAATCTTAAAAATGACACGAATAATTTGAACAAAATTTACGATACTCTTTTGTTAAAATTTAACATCCGAAAACAGTCCTTGTTACTACTTCATTTCGGCCGTAACCGTCAGGGGCTGGAGATGGTCTGCGACACTAAATTATTCACATGTACATTCAATAATCTTTTCGGCTGAGGGAGTCAAGTACTAAATATGATGAATTGCTAAATTTGTAAGTTTTGTACCATGTTTTTTATACATAAATTTAAAAAATTGTAACATATAACCAATATTTAATTTATTGTAATTATTGGAAGGTGATTTGGTGAATTGTCGTTGATCTATGGTCAGGAGAGACAACATCGCGCAGTCTACGAGACGGAGAAACCTGAATATTATAAACTGGTGAGAGTTATCGAGTTGGTTTTAACATTATCGGCTACAGTAGATTTTTTTAAAATTACATATCCTTGCTTCTTGATAGAAACTCCCTTTCAACAGAATTGTCCGATAACGGCAATCCAGATAATTTAAAATAACCGTTAAATTTAATCTATACAAAATCCTATCGATGTACTTCTAGTAATGTATGATTAAACACTTATTTTCCCCTCTAAAATAACATTTACATTCTTAGTATATATTAATGTATACAGATGTATATTACAACACTTTGGAATAGCTACAATTGAAAAAAATTCTTATTTACATCAAATTAGAATCTGAAATAGTCAATAAATATCTTTCTTTGTATAAAACATGTAAAAACGAAATAAATTAAGCAGTTTTTGAATCATGAATTAATTTTTTTAATGGCCAAAAAATATACTAAATTACATCCCTTTATAAATTAATAAATAAAATTGTGAAAGTAAATAAATTCCAATATACAACTGACTTCTAATAAACAGCTACAAATATTGTATGGTTTAATTAATAATATCTACTTTAAAAAATTCGGTTAACATCAGACATTTCCTTTTATTCAGCTTTGAGTTGCCTTTGATACGCGGCGCTTGCGTTGTGAAGATATAAATAAGGATTTTGAATAATATAATACTAAAAAAGTATATTTTGTAAAAACGTTGCAGGAAACCAAATATGACAGAAAAGCATCGATGACTGATATCACAGCCGTGGTTCTGTACAATAGTTTTACAGCGATAATGCGGCGGTTTTTTTCCCTCTTATTTATATATTTCTTCTTATTGTATAAATCTTGATTACATTCGTTGTATGTATTTTAGACACTGTCATTAGGCATAACCCAATGCATTGCAACATATTTATCGATGGGTCTCAGTAATTTCTCTCCGTACATTCCATACCTACATAAAATATTAAGGAAATACTCAAATGGTGCAAGCATGAGAACTGTTGGCCCTCCAAATGCATAGGAGCTTAAGAAAATTGTACCTCCCACTATAGAATCCAATATTTTCCGATATATTGTTGTGGTATTCAGTCCGAAGACTTTACCCCACACACTTCCGTCTAATGATAATTTTACAACACCTCATATACTAAAACGTGGCCTATTAATCTATCCCTTCTCTTGGTCAACGTCCTTCATATTATTCCCTCTTCCTTATTTTGTTAAGAACTTCCTCGTTAGTGATTCTATCCAGACCACTGATTTTCAGCATTCTCAATATTTCAAAGGCTTCTGTTCTTTTCCTTTCCGAAACTCCTATCGTCCACGTTTCGCACCCATATAACGACACGCTCCATTACGAACATTTTTAGCAACGATTTCCTAATATATATATGTATATATATGTATTTTATTATTAGGAAATCATGCTAAAAATGTATTTACATATATATATTTAATTAGGCTCTCTGTATTTGCTTCCTCATTGGCGTTCATTCCGCTAGGTAGACCGTAATTTTTTATTATGCTCATTAAATGTTACAAACGGATTGTTTCTAGGAACGTAGTTAATTTTGATTAATTTAAAATAGGTAGTTGAAATAAAATGGCTGATTTTCTATTAGCCGATGTCGACATTAACTGTCAAACACCATACTTATAAATTAACGGTCTATGTGCTTGTGGAAGTTAGGTTTACCATCACGGCACCGTAAATAAATACGAAAACAGTGGCTGCTGCTGTGTAAACGCTACCGATTTTAATTGCATTTAAGTCAGCTAATCGCAATGGACCGGGTGAAACAGTGCGGCGCCACTGTGCTAAAGCGAAATCGCGACAACTGTTGCTGTTTGCTGTTTTAGGTGGAACTAATTGCTTCGGGCCTGTTACCAACACGGGGCAAACAACTGTGACACCGTAAAATTTTCATCAGCCTTGCACTGACGGATCATCATTGTAGTACTCAACTAACTATGTATGTCCATCACGTAAGAATTCTCATAAATGAAGCAGGTGCATCAAGTTTTGAACACGATGTAGTCGTAATATTATAGACACTAGTGATTTCATTATACGTGTAACGTAACCGCCGTTAGCTACATTAATACGAGACACATTGGAGGCTAGTACGTTTATTACTAAATGTCATTTCAATTTTCACATCTGTATTTGCAACATATTATACACTACTTGTCTATCGAAGGTAGTGGAGCCTACCGAAGAAATTTTACTGCACCCTGAAGGTCCTTGCAGTTTTAAGTGTGTTGTTTTTTTCGGAAGAGATATAGTTAATTGATTAAATGGTATAAATTCGTTGAATGTGCATTTGTTATATTGATTAAAAATTTTCAAAATTAATGGAAAATTTGCGTTATGGAAATATAAATTAAGGTTCATAATCATTACGAAGTATTCCTCGTTTCGGTTTTCGGTTGTTCTAATTGGTTTCAAATTTTGCATAAAGGCTCCACAAGGCTAATTCCGTTGCGTATAAACCTGTAGTGGGATCTATGTTATAGTATGGAACACCATATTTGGGTCCGTATACGAATGAACACATTCAGGCAATGGAATAAAAATTTTTGATTCAGATGTGGTCAAGAGCTAAGTTACCATTTTTTAAAATCTGTGGGTGATTTTTGGTGTTGGAAATAATATCGTAGCCTTTCCTTCAATAATATACATTTTAGTATGCGCGCAGGGTTCGTAGGAAAACATAAATGTAGGACTAAATTGCACAAAAAATGGAATCAACTCAGTTGAAAAGTTGATATTATGGAAATGATATAAGAAATATTTATTACATATATATCCTTCCTATCTTCTCTCCCTTATGTAAACATTTACGGTTTCCGAGTTCTTAACAGTGTGTAGAGCTCGTAGAAAACTACTTAAACGATTGCATCTGTGTATGCTCAGTTGTCAGGTCCGATTTTTCGCTCGATTCCGGACGCCATGACAGCCCCACGTTTTGTAGGGGAAGCCGGCAGACGCGCAAATCGGCATGAGGGGACGACAAGCTTGTTTTACACTTATAAGAACATATGCAGCAAGTATCGACTGTATAACACATAACGAAAACAATGACGGCATAATTTTGACGGAATCGATAATGCGACAGTTTTAAATCCGTTATCAACAGATGGAGTGTAGTATGGGGAATAGTGGAATAACAAGGCTGTTAGATTAGGAAGTTATATTTTGAAGGAAGTTAAGGAAGTCTGCTACTTGGGCAGCATAATAACTAGGGATGGTAGAAGTATAGTGACATAAAGAGTAAGATAGCACAGGCAACAAAGGTTTTCGTAAAATAGAGGAATTTACTTACGGCTAAAATAAGTATGAATATTAGGAAATCATTTCTATAATATTCGTATAGAGTGTGGCGTTATATGGGTGCGAAACGTGGACGACAGGAGGTTTAAACAGGAAAACAATAGAAGATCACAAGGAGAATGCTGAAAATCAGATGGGTGAATAGAGTAAGTAACCAGGAAATTACTGGCAGAATAGGGGAAGCGAGAGCAATTTGGAGGACTTTGACCATGAGAAGGGACAGGTTAATAGAGAGGATGTGGGATGTGGTAGCTATGTAGAAATGGAAAGGCTTGAGCAGGAGATTAGCATTTAGTGTTGCATCATACCAGTTTAGGACTGAATACCACAACGACAACATCAAATGAAAAGTGGTTATTACAAAAGTGTGAGTAGTATTCTATAACGATGGAATAAAAGCAACTTATATGCATATATTTATTTATTTTCCCATTTATGAATTGGGGCCATAACAGTTTCACTACTGTTATCGTAATTGTTGTCTCATATTGTATGAGAAGCTTCACTGTGCCATTCAAAGCATTTATTCGTAAAGAATTGAGTAGAACTTACCTCCCAGACATGCATTGCCGTACTTCAGACAGTTAGCTGTAACAAATTGAACAGAAAAATTATTAAAATAGTTGAAAAATACGGACTTAAGTTAAATTATTCTAAATTACTCCTGTATACTGTATCTTAAGAGTTAGTAAATTAAAATAATGTGACGTGCAAGTTACAGCCTCGGCTAATTGGCACCAAATGCCGCCTTACAAACGACTGGACTTTTTTGCGTGGTCTTTGACGTTTCGCCGCCACTAGAGCGACAAACCGTCCACGTAATTTAGTGTAGCGGTTCAAGGGCATTCGAGAGTTAATCCGTTTAATTTGACTGCCGTAGAGGAAGCCACGTGCTTATTCTGAAAGATGGCGTAAACCAAGAGTTTCAGTAAAATGTAGTCGGCGGCGAGATGTGGTGAAGATTCGCGACCACGTGAACATTACTAGGCTGACGGACAAGCCAGAGAACCTAAGTGGTGTTAGGCCGTTGTAAAAGGCTGGAGAAAGCAAACGGAGTTGATATTGTCGACGAATATTGTTGGAGAGAAGACCGGCGAATTGGCCGAAGAGTGATGATTGGAGCTTAGAATGTGTAATGACCACGCCGTATATTAGATGAACTATTCCCATGTATTTGATTTAATAGTGTGCTTAGTGTTTGAAGTTTTTGGTGTTTTTGTGTGGAAAAAATACCTGGCGCCCTATAATTGTAAGTTATCTATATTTCGCGAGATGAAAGTATTGTGAGCTGAGCAACTGTTGGTTTTATTTCGACGAAGGATACAGGTCGTCATAAATATAAAATACAATTATAAGGATAACCTTAATTATTTCTGGAATCATGCCATATGTGTCCATGTTATTAGAAGTACAAAAATCAAAACAAAAAAATTTTAGACAGGAAGAAAAGATTTTTAAAAATAATAAATTGGCGCGTAGACAAAAATAGTTAGTTATATTTAAAATTCCTTGCAAAAATTGTTTTACCAGTAGTTCAGTTAACAATACGTCGTGCAAACGCTGTAACGCTGCCACCGGAATACATTTAATATGAATTGGTGGGAAAGCAAGTGAGGTTTCGGACGTGCCATTTGCCCCACAGCGGATTAGCCAGTTGACCTGAGTTTATCGGAGAAGGTTCCTCGACCTCAGGAAGCATTGAGCAGTCGTGAAAATGGCGTCAAATTTCTACAAATAAGTTGAGCACGTGGTATACCGAAATGGAGAATGCTAAACGTGATGTCGGAGAGAGGAAAGATAATCAGAGCAGTTTGCAATGTTCTGGGATACCGGAAGGTTCGGTCAGGACGTTTTAAGCATAAAATTGAAGGCTGTTCTTAGATCGATTCCAACTATTTGTATGCAAGGGTGCCCATAAACAAAATCACGCGCCTTACGAGGAAAGATGTCCTATAAAAAAGCATCGTCGCCAAACGTCGGACTTCTTCCTTTTCTCTCACTCTGCTACACGGCCCGCAGTTTATACCTGAATTATATTCAAGTATCATGCTCTAATTGTGAAACTGATCATTTACATTATTAATTGAATTCAATTTTAAAAACCAATTCGCTCTACATTTTAATGAATAAAAACCCTAAAAAATATATGTAAGTAGAGAACATATTATTGATATATTAATATATAATACTACGTTATTAGGCATATGTTAAAGAATCTTACGACTGAAGTTTTAATTAGGTCAATTTCACTTTACGATTTACTATGTAGGAAAACTTAGCTTCTGATGTAAAATTGGTACAGATACGAAGGAAAATTATGGAAATATAAATATTATTAGAATATCAATTATTGTAAAATATGAAGGCTTCTTCTATAGGTATGATTGAAATCCTTAGCTTTATTAATCCTGTTGTTGGTCGTGAAGCAGATTTTCTATGGTTTGCCTTGCATCCTTTTCAGGTGATTACCGGTTAGGCTTCCTAAACTACAGCAACCTCGTCTCCCGTCAATCAGAAGGGCATGAGAATAGTACCCAATGCCCGACCTACCTGAGGCAGGTTTTGTAGGGTTTTCCCGGCATCTCCTTATTTGAAACACCCCCTTTCAATTCCCTTTCTATGCTATTAAAGAGGAGTTGTCTGTTTCAGGATCACCCTCATGTAGCTTGTTAACCAAGAAAAAAAAGTTTTTTAAGGTTGTCATTTAGAATGTTATGTTCCGGGGTCGAAGACCATGAGAATACTATGAGAGCTGTTCTCTGATCCTATGGGACCATTCGACCAGCTGTATCCCAAACTGGACGAGGCTTCTCTCCCGTCACCTACCAATTCAGGATTTCTAGGGTTTGGCCTGCATGAATTACCGGGTAGGATCCTTAAACTATAGCACGAGGGACCCGTGGGAGCTTTCGCTCGCAGGTATTTCTCCATAGACTGACGATGGGGATTATCTTTGGCGGTGCCTCGTTCTTTCACAAATTTCTTGATCCTCACCAGCTGAGGCTCCTTCATATTTTTAAATAAGTGGATGTTAAAATCGAAGACCTTACCATAGGGTAAAAATTGTCTGTTGCTCCTATTAGATCAGTGGGTCAGAAGTAAAACTACTAAACGGCTAAAACTGGTCGAGACACGGGGAAGGGAATGCTGCGACACCAAAGAAATCTCATTTCTAGTCATTCGGGAGGGCATATAATACTTAAAAGACCAACCTACCTGATGAAGGTTTTCTATTTTTTTTACATTCATCCCTTTACGGTGAATCACTTTCCACATCCTCTCTTTTAAATTCCCTTTCTATGCTATTAAAGGAGAGTTCCCAGTTTCTGGATTACCTTCATGTAGCTTGTTACCCCCATGAAGCTTATCACCCAAAATAGAAAAGTGGAATAGTTGTCATATACATGATGAATATTTTAGGTCTATAATGATTAGTAGTTCTAAACGTGTCTTGAATAGAGACACGAACTAAGAAGTTATTGAATATAAACTTTTTTGTCACCTTTTTTTGTATAACTTCAATGAATAATTGTTTATATTTAATAATTTTATAGTCATGTATATTGACTCGTGTAGCGTCCTCCGCGTATATATCTCTGAATTGTGAGTGATTTAAGGATATTTCGGTTTTACATTTCATGGTGCATCGCATCTACAACCGTTTCTTTTCCTTCCATGTAAAAAAACGTACTTCTTTAGAATGCGTTCCTTGAGATTTCTGCCAGTATATTTATTGTATAGATGCCCAATTATTCTTACTTCTTATATTATATCGTTAACAAGGTTGCTCATTACTTTTGCCAATTTGTTTGTAGAGAGATGCTCTCTGCGTTCTCCCTTGCTCGGGATGCCTTGATTGCATTCCTTTACTTGTAGACACATCCTATCAATAATTTCACTTATTTCTTGGCGTTTCGTTCCTTTTATATAATGGTCAAGTTCTTGTCGAAAATCGGGAACTAGTTAGATAAATCTTATAAAAGATATATCGTATACTTAATAAAATAAAAAGAATTTCGGTACCCTCAAATTGTTTACCAAATTTACCGTCAATTAATACAATAGTTGTCATACATATCACTGAGTTAATGAGACATGTCATATCTTGGATTTCATGCTTTCGTCCTTGTCTGATTTGAGTTGCTATTCCACCGAAATCTCTTGCAGTCCGTATCTGAAAAATTAGTTTTTGAAATAATTCCGTCTCCGGGTTAATTAAAAATATTTGTTTTTAACAATAACAAAAAATTACTTAGAATTTTTGAAATGTTAAACTGCCTAGCAATGGTATTTATGACGCTAGACTGTTATTCTACGTAATGAATTTCCCTTAAGTTCTTACCCTTATTATTGTGTCGTACGAGCATTTTCTAAAGTTTCATTTTCTTGGAAGGAGGGGGGAGGGGGTAACAGGCTACTTGAGGATGATACAAACAACTCCCCTTTAACACCAATGGGAAAAGAAAAGGAAAGTGGGGATGTGACAGGTAGATCAAGGCAGCCAAGCAGCCAAGGGACCCAGGGCTATAGTTTAAGGATCCCACCCGATGTTTCCTTTAAAAGAGATTCCGGGAAAACCCTAGAAAACCTGCATCAGATAGGTCGGGTTATTGGGCACTATTCTCATGCTCTTCCGAATGACGTGAGATGAGTTTGTAGCATTCCCTTCTCCATGTCTGTGCCAGTTTAAGTGAACCCCTTTACTGAACTATTTCCATGAATCGACATTGACTTTACGAATAAAAATTGTTTATACTCTGTAATTTTCTTAAGATTATATCAATTCTATCTTGTTTTGACTCACCAGAGAACACCTTAAAACTATGTCTAGTTTCAATCATGTTCATTGTAAATTTATAACTTCACTGCCAATTAACCTTAATGAGAAATTGAAGAGAAATTTATCCAACACGTTTTATGAATTATTAATGTAAGTCTCCTATTTGCAATGTTAGGAACATCGTACATCAAGTCAACGTATACATGCTATTGAAACAAATATTAGTAAATATATAATGCAATTCTCTCAATTACAACTCGGAAATGGAGTTTTTTAATGAAGTAAAACTAGAAAAAATGTCTCTTGAAATTTAATTTCCTTTATGAGACGTGGTGTTATTTTTCCCACGAGGGTGTGACTAATCACACACTTCAGTACTGCACGTTAATGGGTAGTAGTGTGGCTTGACAGCCATTTTTACTCATTCAGAATGTTGACTTTACCAGTTCTATAATTCACCGCGTCTCATGCTGACAAAAATGCTTTATATGGTCCACATTGTAAATAACGCAATGTTACAGCATTTATCTGACTCAACCAAATCCATTAAGATTCCTGACGAATTGGAGAAAAAGAAGCGCTGAAACGGAGCATTATTAAAATAGATAAAATATTAACTCTTTGACTAAAAAAACAGTCACATTTACCCTTCAGTTTAGAGGAAGATATACTGATACAACAGACACACTATGTATTTATTAAAAACATAACACATGCCTTGCAAGTTGCCAGAAACGCTAGATACAGCCGCAAGATTTCGCCCGATGTCCTACGAGACCATGCGATTGAATTAAGTTACAATAAATTTTTCTATTCTGTAATAGTGAAAACATGTCGCGTTATAACTCAACTTATAAATTATAACTAATTAATTAGATTATAGAATTCATTTTTACCATTTCAGAACGTTATTTTTAATTAGCATCCACAAAAAATATTCAGGTAAAAATTATACTAACAATTAAAAAACAGTGCTTAAATTTGCAATCACTTGCAATTTGTAATTAAGTAATCAATTCCATTCTTCATTAAAAGGCAACTTCATACAAATGTTACATTATAAAAGCAGTTATTAAAACACTAACAGGTATTAACCATATCATTGTAAGATCTTTTAGAGGCTGACGGGGCTAAATTATTAAAACAAATGTTATAATCTATTTCTAAAATATGGAGCATATTTAATTCAGTATTTTGAGTAATCACTTTGTAATGGTTGGTGGATGTTTAGTTATTTGTTACGAATAGTAAGTATTAACTTGTTGGAAAAGAAGAAGAAGAGATAGGTGTGTAGGGAAAGAGATGATGGTAGCTGGAAGAAATTAAGGGTATCGTTGCTCGTTGCGATGACAGGCGATTTTAGACTTTTAAAATTTGAAATGCATCGTGAATTACAAAAAAATATTTCAGGTTTTGTGACGGGGTTTATGTGAAAAAATGAAATGTTATCCCTAAGGATGTATCAAAACACTATAAAAATTGGAAAGATGCAGAATAAAAAAATTAATTTTATTATTTTTGAAGTGACACACTAATTATTTTCTATCGCTGGATGAGTTGATGATAAATATGATTATAAAATTAGAATTCTTGAAGCGATAGCGTCAATAGAGGGAGAAAGAATAAATATGTAAATTAGTAACTCAAATAGCAACACTTCGGAAACATTAACACGAGTAAAGTTTGAATGGAAACGTGAGAAGGTATGGTTGTATGATTATGAAAAGGTAGTTAAAGTGATATTTGTGGAATTTATTTAAAAGTCTAAACTAGAAAATTATTTACAAAATTTCGGCTGTGCGGCGAAGCAATCAGATCTTTTAAAATCTGGCCTAGACCACGAAATCCCATTGGTTGAGCCAACAATACAGTATTAAAAAATATTAAGCAGTTTCCCAGGTTCTCGTTTCCAATGTGAGCGTGGTTCCAGAAAAATTCAGGTCAAATCAGTATGAGCCAAGATACCATCCCTGGGGATTATTGGTCTCGACATACTGGCGCCATGTCCAGCTCGCAATCTTCCCTAACTTTAAATTAAGAATTCTACAAAAGTTGAATATCGCGCTACAGCAACGAAATGAACTCGAAACGTTAACAGAAGACAAATGGTTATGCGGATATTTATTAGTCACACCTAGAAGCTGGAAAAGTAAAGAGCCGCGTTATCAAAATTTTTTGTAATGAAGTATATTTGTGACGTTCATGATTATTAGTATTATTCAGCAGCTGGTATAAATCATAAAACAAGTTATGACGAGCACTGGAAGAATCTGATAACGGATTATTTGTGGCTACGGACCATCAAAGGTTTCATCCGGCAGAATGGTGCTACATGTCAAACATCGCGCAACTATTGCACGGTCTCAGGAAAAAAATACTCCTAGCTTTCTTTTCTACGGAATGGTGACGTTTTGACTTTTCCCTGAAATTGAAAGGTTATGAGAGTAAAGCTACGGACGATCCGTGTTCAAAAGATAATAATAAGACTGGCCAGACATTTATTACCAAAAATTAGTTCAACAGTTAAATAAGGTTTTATAAAAGCAAATTAAATTAATATGTAATTAATGTTGGTTATTTCATATCATCTCTATTTCGTTTCGTTTTAAAGTTCAGATTTTATTATTCGTAGACCCTTCAGAATTTAATCTATTTACTGAATTTTGAAGATATTAGGTTGCTATAAAGAGATAGAGGAATATAGTTTGGTATATACATATTAGGGTAGTATAATCATTTTGTCATAATTATATTAATTTTGTTTCTTATCGGATAAGAAGGCGGGAGCCTTCCACAGGATCGTGGAAACTATATGTTGAAATTTGTACTACGGGTCCACATAAAGCCGTATTGCGGAGATCGTTAAAAGATAAGAAAGTACACCGTCAAGTGCCGGAAGAGTAAATGAGGCAAGACAAGTCACAGATCTTCGGAAATTGAGTTTTAAGGTCTAGTCGCCGACCACATGTGGGGGGCTCAGTTAAGCGAAGAAATGTGGCGACGAGTGAGTGTTTTTCTGCGAAACGCGGCAACGCATCTGGCTAATGGCTTCGTGTAATGGTGTCTGTTTTGTCTCCAATCAGAACACACAGCTTCCATCCCCTGCCTTGCGAGAATTACAACATTAGAGCATCCACAATTTGGAAAATTAAAATCTCCACGGCCACTACTTCGCGAAATAGCAAATGATCCAGAAGTACATTTATAATTGAAACCTAAGATTATGAATATTGCAAGTTCTGAAGTGCAATTTCAATTAGAATGACAATCTAAAAATTTTTCACGATGAATTAAGGATAAAAGTGACTGACAAACTCTAAGATTGACGTATAATTAATTTTGATCGACACGTGACTATTGCCCATTGCATCTGAAATAATTCCTATATATCCTTTATATTATATTTAAATTTGATCTTCTAATCGTCACTGTTTGAGGCCAGGTTTCTATGGCTACATCAATACGTCAATATAAAAACACATTTCGGTGATTTATCTCTTAAGTACTTATATAGTAGTTCATAACGAGGTATTTCCTACTGAAAGTGTTTTGATAGTCATAATTACTTCTAAATGTACACAATTCATAACAAAACATGAAATTAATTAAGATGTATTGAAAATGTATTTGGTTTGCTGCCAAAAAACACACTTCTTTCTTAAAGAAACACTTATTTTAGTAATCATAATTTGTCCTTAATTTACAAAATTAAATGAATTAAGACTAAAACAACAGCTTCATTAAAAATATATTTATTTGGAAAGTTCCAATTTCTCCTTGACGATTACATTTGAGGAGCCACAAAATTTACAGGAAATAAACAGTTTCCTCTAGTATAGAAAATTAAAAAACTTCATGTGTAGCGACGTACTCAAATAAAAACTTTTATATGTTCACCTATTAACAAAATTTAATCTAGAAAATAAATGTGTATTTTCTGAAATTTATAACGTTATAATATTCAAAGAGACTATTGCTTAATAAATTTTTAGGTGTTAAACATTTCACTACCCCTTATCAACTCTTTATTATTATACATATATGTATAGGCCACTTAAGGCATGCAAAGTTATTTGTGAAATGTAGCAGTAACCTATTCATGAACTACTCAGGTGTAGCCATATAAATACTGGAACAACTTTTACAAACAAGCCGTACACGTATATTGTATTAAGTGCGATTACTGGACGATGACGTCATAGGACGTCACTGTCATCATATATATATATATATATATATATATATATATATATAGAACTGGTGACGAAGAAAGTTAAAACTGAATATGGAAAAGGAACCATACTGCAAGGAGAAGAAATAAAATCCCTGCGCTTTGTCGATGATACTGTAGTGTTAGGAAAGTCAGAAGAAGTCCTGAAGACGATAATAAATGTCATGAAAGTGGTCCTGTAGAAAGAGTTCAATATGAGGATTAATAGAAAGAAAACAAAGTTAATGGAGTGTAGTTTGGGAAACAGTGGAATAACAAAGGGTGTTAGACTGGAAAGGGATATTTTGAAGTTAAGGAATTCTGCTACTTGGTAAGCGTAATAACTAGGGATGGTAGAAGTATAGTAGACAGAAAGAGTAGGATAGCACAGGCAAGGAAGGCTTTCGCTAAAAAAGGAATTTATTCACGCTTATATAAGTGTGAATATTAGGAAATCTTTGCTAAAAATGTTCGCATAGAGTGTGGCGTTATATGGGTGCGAATCGTGGACAATAGGAGTTGCGAAGGAAAATAATAGAAGCCTTTGAAATGTGGTGCCATAGGAGAATACTGAAAATCTGATAGGTGGATAGAATCACTAACGAGGAAATTCTGAACAGAATAGGGGAAGAGCGAACAATATGTAGGACGTTGACCAAGAGAAGGGATAGATTAATAGGCCACGTTTTAAGACATGACGGTCTTGTAAAATTAGCATTAGAAGGAAGTGTGTGGGGTAAGAACAGAAGAACAGAAGAATATGCTAAGCAGATTAGGGCGAATGTGGAGTGTGACAGTTATGCGGAAATGAACAGGCTTGTGCAAGATCGGTAATATCGGTTGCTTTGAATAGCTAGTACCATGTAAACGTGAAAGTTTTATTCGGGTCAGTATGATCAATTCAGATATATAATTCTTCCCTTAATCGCAACTCAGGTTTTAATCTTAATCAATAACAGATACAAATAAATACATATTATAAGTTTTTAATATACCGAATTTCGTATCGTATGTGTACTTATTGATTATTATTTATATTAACATAATTCTCTTCAAACTCTTGAATAATTATGATCAGAGATTCTCATGACGTGGGCGTTCTCAATGCACAGCAATTCCATCGAGAAGTCGACGGATGACGTCACGAAAACTGTACTGAAACTGAATTCTAATGAATGAAACACGGTTCATTGCATCTGAGATAGCTCGGCATTTGGACAGATAACATCTAAACTCGAAACCGTTCAGATTAAGTGTCCGAAGAAGAACATCACACGCAGAGCTTTCACCATTTAATCTATTTTAAGTATTAGTTATTTACATAACAAGCATTATCAAGAACATCGGGGAGTCTGCCTTGTGGAACTTCTTCTGTGTGATGAAATTAGTTATACTCAGTCTTTTTCCTGAAACCGAACCACTCAATTACCGTTTTGCATTCATATTATGCCGATGATGATTTTTTTTTGCTTTTGATTATTTGGTCTAAAGTGCTGAGATCACAGTGTAATGTGTTTCGTACATTCAAAAACATTTTCCCTTACACAACCAAGGTAAATGCCTATCCTATCAATATTTTCTGAAATAAGTCTACATTTATAGTTATTCTTAACGTCTAGAAATTTTACATCTTTCCATTAAAAGAAAATGTTTTGTAATGACAGAATGTTTATCTACTGTTGGTTTATAATTCGTCCTACGTTCCTTTTGATCTAGTCTTCTTCAGGTATTTGTCACTACTAATTTGTACTCCTTGAAAATTTCTACGAAGCCTACTTTTATTCTGAGATATCAACATCATTGTAATAAAGGATAGTATTGTTTTTGTGTTTTTTTTAGAATAAAATGATCATAACGAGACTCAGTCCATATTATTTGATGAAATAGCCGCAATAGACGAGATGCTTAACACATACTTATTAGATTTCAACAATTAATAACAATTGATATCATAACCCAATTATATACTGTTCAAAAGAGGAAAATTACTAATTTTACGTGGTTTCAAACGAGATATACAAATTGGAAGAACTGGACAAAATTATTAAACCTTCTGTGGTGACAGGGTGATTATTTAAATAATTAATGATAAATTGGGGTTTTATATAAAAAGGGAACAATTTTATTAAATTAAATATTAATCATATTTACAGTATTTAACGTTAGGGCCGGCTGCTTACTAAAAACTCAACGGAGAGCAAGAGTATAATGGGCACACGAGGGTTTAAACAAAAACTGGGCATCGAAAATCTTAAATTACTCATTAAAGCCAATGGCGAGAAACACAATCTTGTACATCACCGACTTGTAGATCAGGACCGGTGATGATACTGCATCTCTTCTTCGGTCAGGTAATGACGGTGTTACGCTACGTCGATTCTAGTATCATATGATATTTGTTTCTCCTGTTGACGTCCACTATTCCTCAATAGCGTAATTTAATCTCTAATATCTCTCAAAACCTAATGTGTTCCACTCCAGTCCACTCTCTCCTATCTTCTATGTGATGTACATGTAAATCACAATTTGTTTTTCGGTAACAGGCTACATGAGGGTGATCCTGAAGCAGGCAACTCCCCGTTAATAGCTTAGGAAGGGACTTGAAAAGGTGGGGGGATGTGGAATGTAGAATAAGGTAAACCAGGGTTGACTACGGCCCCCAGGCTATAGTGTAAGGATCCTACCCGGTGTTTTACCTAAAGGTAACGAGAGACTGGATTGCTGTGGGAACGCAACGAACCCGCCTCCGAGCCTTGATCAATATTGAGAGGCAGTTGCCGACTGGTCCAATGGGATCAGCGAACAAATCTTACCGTATGTCGAAGGTCTTCGACCCCCATACATACACCTCTCAAACTGCCCAAGGTCGTCTCAGCCTGCAGGAGTCTTAAATTAGCTACCTTGGCCATGGACCAAGGGGGGAGGGAAAGAGGAAAACAGGAAGGAGGAAGTCAACCTCCACCTGGCTCTCACTCATTTCCCAGCAGGATCGGCTTTGGCATATCACAAAATCTGTTTTACCTCCTTTTATATAGGTGTCTGCCCCGCCTTTTTCTGCCTGGCAGGGTGTGTGAACTTTCTCCCCAGGATGGCGTGAGAAGCAGGTCTGTCGTCCCTTATAATTCTTGGGATGACCTGAGCTTTATTATAGGAACCGGATGTTTGTCGCTAACTCAGGCCTTTGTCCCAAGGACTGACCTGCCATAAGTGGTACAGATTTTATTCCTCTTTCCTGGCTATCGATATAGTCAATTGGACATTAATTTAATACTAATCAAACGCGATCTTACTTGTCGTCGGTTTTAGTAAACAGCCTAACCCCCTTCATTATAATTATTTATATACATATACAAAATTAATATAAAAAAGGGAAATTATTCTTTTAATATATGAATATACGTGTGGGGTGCAAACGCACACCACACTTACATCACTGGTCTTCTAGGCCGCCGGAACATTGACTTTCTGTTTAGTGATTTTTAAAAGACTTGGTGTTTTTGTCTATCCAACAGCAGCAATTATTGAACTGCGGAACCACATAACAGTCGTGGTAGCAGTAACTCAAGCGTACTCGGCACACTGTGGGAGGAATAGAATGCCTCGTAGTCATATGCTGTGCAACTCAAGTTGGGCATATATAAGTTGAGTTATATAAAAAATTGTAATCATTTTCTTTTAATCCAAATAAATATTAATTTCATATGTTCATTATTTAGAAAATATTAAAATTTTGATGATTCTTCTTTAAATACTCTGTACATAGTCACAGAAAGAAATGTACTACGAGGGAAGGTTAATGAAAGTATTATATATATATTCGTGATACACAGACTGCAATACAGAATTGTTTGAAGAATTTACTTCGGAGATTTGGCTTATGGTTAATGTACGTCTGTCGCTAATGTTGATGGGAAATTCGTGATATAATTACGTAGGCGCCCGTAATAGCTGCATTGCAAGCAAGAAAGGCGCACAGAGCTGTATTTGCCCTCTATGCAAATGTGCCGTTGTAAGAAACACGTTTGACTTTCCAATTAGTCTTAATGTATGAGCAATGCTCCTATTCAGAACTTCGATCATATCGCAGCCAGTCTTTTCGATACGCTACTGTGCTTAAACACATTGCGAAAAGAAATTGTTAAACGCCATTGCCTGTTGAAATTAAAGATTACTTACTTAATTTATATTTTTATGGTCTTCAGTATCCCTTTACGACTCATGCATCATGCAAACTGATATCATCTAAATTCCTTTCTTACCGTCACGCTTACTTTGGTCACTTTTCACAAGAAAAGGGAAACGATCGGACCGATTTTTCAGTGAAGCGTTTATTCGTTGGCATCTTATGAATAGTAAAAACTGTAGGCAAATACCTGTGTCTAATATTACCGTGTAGCAGTGTTCTTATTCCTGCATAAAGGACGAGAATCGCGATTGAATGAGAGTAAATAATTTGTATTTTACATGCGTATTTCATATGCCGAATTTAATAAAAACGGTGCATTTACGATATTTCTTTAATCAACAATGAATAATTTAAATGATTGGTTATTTTAGAATCACCAACACATTAACTTATTATTTTCAAATTACTGCATTTTCAAAAAGAATCAAGAACGGAAACAACACAAGAAGAATTAATTTATATAAATAAAATAAATATTTTGTCTTTTGGCATTGCTTAGGACTGAGCGATTTTAGTACACATTTAAGTTGCATGTAACAAACCGATTGCTGTCTGTACATGCTCAATAAAAAACACTTAGATCCATTTCGATAAATCGTTTATTCGTTGCCATTATATAGAGGAGTAGGAATGTTTTCGACTGCCGCCCGTTGTATTTAGACAAAAATAGCTGAAGTACACAGCGTTGCTCTGGTTTACGTCAATAATAATGCAGGAATGTAATTAAAGACAAGTTTATTACAGTAGTTGATGGTACACTACAATCTATTTATGGTTGTGCAAATGGCGAAAAATCGTCAAAATGGTAGTTTTTAGTACAGAGAGGTGTCATTTTGAAGAAAATGTCATATCACCCAAATTGTAGAGAATCAAATTTCCTATGACAGAGTGTTCTCAGAACTAAAGGTCATAATGTTGGAGAGGTTCCAAAATTGAGTATTTTATTGCGTTTTAGCTCGGGAAGGTGGGGGGTGGGAGGCTTGGTCCACCTTGGAAACAAAGATATCTGCTGATAGGTCTCGGCGAGACAAAGTTGAGTACGGACTTTGCTAGAAGGGGAAAGCCTCCGAATAGTTAGAAAAAGCGAAGGTTTGTTGCCATTTTCAGATTTTCCACATATATAACTATAGCGTATTTAATGGAATTTTAAGATCATGAGCAGCTTCGGGTCCTGAGAAACACCTGTACCAAATTTGGTGAAATTCGGACCAGTTGTTTGGATGACTATAGCTAGGACATTTGACGGATGCACTGACAAAGGTTTTGGTATTATATGTGATGGACTGTCCATATACTGATTTCAACTGCTTGGCAGGGAATTCGCTTTACAGGAAAGCGACAGAACGGAGATTCCCTGAAGCGGTAAAAGGCTTTGAGGCAAACGTAAACTCTTACCAACCGTTTGGAAGAATTGAAACTCAATAAATACCACTTATGGTTATAAGGTAAGAAGGAATCTGGGTTTTCAGATTTAGGTGAGAAGAAAATTCTATAGTTAGAGACAAGAAGTAACAAACATAATAATCAAGTAACATGTTAACGGAAGGAAAAAATTACTAACACATCATGAACACGTTTTTGTACTAGAAGCTTGTCCTAAAGCTAAGTACCACGAACAATCTTATCACCTCTGCTGAGAGGATTATTAACCAACTAGTATGAAAAAAAATATAAGTTGAATGGGTTTATTTTGCTGTGAGAATATTTGAGACGTTCCAATTAGTGAATAATTTTTTACTCTAGGGAGAATACGATATATATATATATATATATATATTGTGATAAAAAAGGGGATTTTGGTAAGGTTGTGGCGTTATGAGGCGCAGTTCGGCCAACAACAATGGATAGTCGGCCGAAAGATGTTTTTCCCCGCGGGGAAGGCCCGCATTGCCTGTACGATGGTGAACCCCCGCGGGAAAAATGAGGGCGGGGAACCCCGAAATGTTAAGAAATAGGGGAAGTCCCGCCAGAAGCTTTATAAGGGAAGCCGATGGGTGGCTCGAGATCAGAGTGCGTCAGAGAGTGGAGAGAGGAGACCAGATCAGACGGTAGCAGAGAGTGCGTCAGAGAGGGGCAGACGAGACGAGTGCATCAGATCGTGGTAGAGACCTCAGAGTGGGGTAGAGCAGACCAGAGCAGAGCAGACCAGAGCAGAGTGGGGCAGACCAGACCAGATCAGACCCGAGAGGACGTGGCTCGACCCCAGTAGGCAGGCGAGTGATCAGACCGCAGAAGGGAGAAGAGTGGAGCAGATATCCAGAGACGCACAAACATTCGAGAGGTGGATGTTTGTTGGGCCAGTAATTGTGGGTAAGCGATCTAAAATCTGTGAAACTTGCTCATTGCTCTGAATAAAATTAACATTCAATTATTTTCTTTCTATTTTCAGCTGATGCATACTCCATCTCTTGAGAGACCCAAAATCCCCTGGGATTAAGCCCGTGTCTTCACGTAAATTAATAAACAAAATTGTTAAAATTGATCAGATTTGTAATTTTAATTAATAAATGTTTTATACACAAAAAAGTATATTACAATATATATATATTGTAACATGAAAAGTTACATTGAACAATGCAGGCCAGCTTGCGAGTTGCAATTGTTGAGGAATTGACGCAACACGGGCCAACAATGTGGTCTGGCGAGACGTTGAGAGGTCCGCAAAGGGAGACGGGGAGTCGTCATGGGGTGATTGGAGAAGCAGGTTGTGTTGGCGGGACGACGAGAGAATGACCACGCCCTGCAGATATAATTTTTTCTCATGCTCTGATTGGAATTAAAACTATTAAAATCTATTTTTGGTGTTTTTATGAAAATAACCTGGCGCCCTAAAAGAAATTAGAAATCCTCGAATACGGAGGTTTTTATAGTCACACCAACATCTAGGGTCATTAGCGACTTTCTAATTAGGTAACTGATTTTCTTTTCAGGAAAGTTTGCTGAGACAGGTAACTTGTAAACACACACACAGAAGATCCAGGCCTTTGGAAAGAATCGAACCCGGGACCTCTGTGGTTCCCGGCTGTGACTAGCCACTAGACCACAGAGGCGGAAGTCCATTTTATTTTTTAGGATTAATTTACATAATTGTAATCAAGAACAGGAAACTTAAGTTCTAATACATACGTGACGGGTAATATTTTGGATCGCAATTGTTATGAATTACAGTCAAATGTCAGTATTAAAATTAATAGTATATTATTTGCAAAAAAATTCAAATAAAACTGTTTCACATTCAAATTTAAAAGATCTCGACATTCGCGCGATAAAAATATTTGCACTGAATATTTGGCTATTCTCTTTCGCATGAGCTTACTAAATTGGAGAACGCTTCGTTACAGAACGGAAGCCAGTTTGTTTCATCGACCAAAGTGATTATGTTGCTTAAGCAGCATAAAAATATATATTCTGTGGCAGCAGATGAGAAATGAAAAATATGGTTTCAATTTTAGTCTGACACTAACTCGCATGATAGACTAAGGCTTTGTTGGCCAATATCGACCTAAGCTGTGATTGGCAAGGATGATCGATCACACTCAATAACAGTTGTGGGCGAGCTGCCATAAATATATCGTCGGTACAACCCTAATCTTCAAGGGGAAAGTAAATATTGCTCCCCGTGTTGACACTGCTGAGCGGAAGTCAAGCTCGTCGCGGATACGCGGGGAACCAAAATTCCCGGGGAAAACATTTATTTCACGGGGAGCGTAATGATCCATACAACTTTCTCTGAAACAATACAAGTTTAATCATCCAAATGTAACAACGAGAATGCAGTGAATCATATCATTCTGATTATTACGTTTTAGTTAATTGCCAAGAACCAATTATATACAGCATTTATTGTTCACCTGTCGACGAATAAACATTTACTTCAAGTAATTTCAGTTCATTTTACAGTGGGCACTCCGATCCGGACGTTAAACTTACAGACCTTAATGTCTCTCTTTCCTATCATCGATAGTGTCCTTCCTCCTTTATATATTGCACATTAAACTACGTTTCCCTTTATGACTATGCACCTGCGATTTTTTTATTTTTACTTAACCCATGAAAATATTTATCAACTGAATTTCTATCAAGTTTAATAGTAATATTTTTGAACCCATACACTCTTAAAATGTCGTTCACGACAGTATATATCAATCAGAAATAACATCTCTGCAAAGTGAAGAACGAGCTTTTTGCTCAGTTAGTACTCAAATAACACTAAAACAATGGGAATAAATGTTGCTATTTTTTTTTAATTTGTGCAGTAAACTATGCTTTCCCCGTGATCATAAGTATAGTTTTCTTGTTCAGTGTCGTAGTAGCCGACCTGCTGTGGTGTAGTGGTCAGTGTTATTAACTAGCTTTGCAGAAGTAGTACTGCTGTTCTCTAGGACTGATCTTTGATAAATATATTGTATAGCATTTGACAAAACCCGGTGACAATGTTTGATATACATATAATTAAGAGTTACATACATAAAAAAATAGCACATAACTTAGAAGAAGCAGAAAATAAACATACTACTCCATTACTCTACAAACCCATATATATATATATATATATATATATATGTATATAGTGTCCACCTGCTCTCTGCATCTTTCCTCTTTACCCTGCACATAACATGATTGCAATGACATATACAGTGCGTTTAAAATAGAAGGCATAATTTCAGGTATGTATTCCTTATATATAGGCAATAACAAAAGTTCATTACATGTAACCAGAAATGCTAGGTTTCCGAGTTATCACATTCAAAACAGTGATGCGACGTTTTTATTCTATATTTCGTCCCAAACGACCTCGGTTTAATGGTGAAATAACGTATTGATATTTAATTATTTACTCGAGGAATCTTTAAGGAAGGTAGCGGACAGAATAGCATTAATCCTCAAACTTTGGTTCTAGGAACGAACCTAGGCGACTTCACGGCGCCTCACTTATCCTAGAAATTCCGCAGCTGCTCCGCCTGTATTTTAATACTTTGTATGTAATTTTATAACTATTGTACATTAAATATCGAATTAAATGTGGAGTATTTCTCTGAGATACAATACGTTTTACCCTAAAGTTTGGATCCAGGTTCCGAGTCCGGGTAATTAAATGTGAGTGAAAATAAATATTATTTGAGATTAATTTTATAATAAAAGAATCGTTATGCGAAGTAAAAATTATTCTCCTAATTTTACAAATAACTTATAACCTGTTGCTTGGATGTTTTTCGAATATTCAATCCGACCGAAATTGGAATTAACTCTATCTAATTTTATTTACATGGATTTTCAAATCCATTATAAAGTCCCTTACAAATTCATTTTGTCTTAAACTTACTCAAAGAGTTTTATCGCCCAGCAATTGTCCAAAACAAAATAATAACAATGTTTCAAATTACTATATTATACAGACTTGCGTCCATTTCACATCCTTCTACGGTTTAAATTTCTGGTTAGTTGTCATCCAGACTGCCACCTTAAATCATACATTTTTACATCGCTACACTTCCCTCTGACTCCTGGAGTTTCTAAGGAAGTCTCAATCTTCAATAATATATATAATTTTCAATCAAACTTGGTTCACAATCTTTAAATATATGATTGAAATTGATCCGGGCGTTCCATAGTTATGTTGGAATGTACATATACTCATTTGGACCACAGACTTTAGGCGTTTAAGAAAAGTTCAATTCTAGATTAATGTCTGAAACGGTTTTCATTAAATTTAACAATCGTCAACCAATACATAATACGATAAATGTGCGCTGTATAATATATATTGACTCTTACATATACAAGAACTCTTTGAAAAGTAACGCTGGCAACCAGGAGTGCTCCGAAAATAGATCCTGTTTCTTCAAAAAAAAATAGTCACTTACCTTCAGCCACATTAAATTAATTATACGAAATACAGCGAACAATTTTGAAACTATAATAATATATAACTCATCGATATTAAAATATTAATGTGACAGTTACGTGAAATTGTTCATGACTCTTCATGGGTTGGTGTTGAATCAGGAACATACACTTCTCAAATCTGAACTAGGTGCCTCGGTTTGTTATAATGATAAAAATCAGAGAGAGTAGGAGGCATTCCCGATGGTCAGAGAGAGGGAGAGTCATCAGCAACAGCTAAGAAAGATCTCACAGGCATCTTGTTAACGAAAATTATGTACAATATTACATCTAAGTTATTAAGTTAGTGAATACAACAGGGATGAAATGTGTCCAAATGGTCCTAAGGATATAATATAATGATAACAATAATATATAATTGCAAATACAAACTTCTTCTCTCGTACTTATTTTTTGTGATACCTACTCAATTTTTTAAATATATTCTATTATTATTTATTACTAAATTTGCATTTCTTCATATTTATAGTCGCGGAAATTGTCTCATCATGTAAGGTTAAATACGATATGCTTATTAGTTTGCTATCCTGAGAAGCCGCATTTAGAGTTATTTTCACAGATGTCATCCGTATATTGCTAATCTTCATTTTAGTTCTTCAGCGTAACGCATTTAATTAAAGTATACTGCGACCCTTACACAAAATTAGAGGCAGCCGATTAGATTTATGATTTTTTTTAAATTTAATCTGAGGATTATCCTGCGCCTTGATGACGTGGGTGTGTTACGAGCCGTTAAGAGACCGTCGCTGTTTGTCAGCGTTGATTGGGACCTGCCACATTACGACGCCTCGTAAAACGGAGGTCCGACGCTTCTTCGACATCGATATCTCGAGTACACACGCTCCCCGTTTATTATGTACGACTGAATCGTTGGTGCCCCTCGTAAAATCGGTCCGAGTGCGCTTCACGACTTTCTCGAATGTAATTGTCGTATTATCAAAGTCGTTATTGTTTAAATTTGCAGTCAGACTGTCATTCTCGGACTTCTTTCTAGCTGAGTTTGCGAGTCACAGACGGTTGACCTTCGGCTATATTGCCTACAAAAAATTGATCATAATAGTGTCGAGACTGCGTGTAAAAATTACAGTTTATTATTGTTGGAACTACAACCACTTAATTTTCTACAGAATACTTTCGTTAATAGCAGTCGCGCTTATTTCAGAGGTCCTGTCACTGCATTTCCAGACGGAGTCCGTATTGACGTTCTTAATGAAATATTTTAAGCCGCTTCCATTTAAATGTCAGTGTAATTTAAATTAACAGCAGCAGCCATTCAAAATCATGTCAGGATAGTAGAAAGTCATCGATGGTCAGGAATCCGATGATGAGCCATTTCATTTTAGCCCAGACCCTCAAGGGGCTGTAGAGCCAAAGAAGAACTTGTCCTACTTAGACGAATAATAAATCAAGACAATCTTCTTAATGAGATGATTCCTCTTGAATATAGTATACAAAGAAGCACTATAATATATAATTTTTAATAATAGGAGAACTTGCTATCTCAAAAGCACAGAATTCTGTACATATGAGAAGTGAGGTGACACGTTATCCACAATAATTAGTTTATGAATCAAATACAGAAAAATTACTTTAAATTGAACCTTAGCGTAGAAGACCAAGAAACTGCATTTAAAAAATCAGAATGAAAACATATACACTGGACTGAGAGTCGGGATCGATTCTCGGTCCGGACAGTCTTTGAATTAAATCATTGAATCTTCATTGTCTTCATTGATTCGTGAAAATATGATTAATAAATTATACGCGAGCCTGAACTTCTAATAGACTATGGATATTCAGCTCTCGTAGTGGACGGGAATCAACTTTAATTAGTTCAGACGAGTTCCCGACAACCTGTAGCAATGAAATTAACTCTGGCAGTCACCCGACAAGGCAAGTAAATGTATTCTCCAACTATATACATAATTGACCACTATTTTCGTCTAAGTTATTTGTTTTCTTCTTTAGATTAATGATAAATTCATAGAATTCCCTCCGTTGATCAATAGACACTAGCTATGCATTTATACGATACAGACAAAATTTGTTTTCTCAGTCGAACCGACTGTTCATTATAAATACATATAGGGTAAAAGTTTTATTTTCATATTCACAAGGTAAAACGTATATCAACATTTCAATTACGTTTGTCATGAAATGTAATCTTTAAATTATGATGATTTTGAGATTTAAGTGAAATCTTCCCATTATAATGTCACCGTCGTAGTAGTAGAGATTCTCCCAAAGCTACCACGAAATGATGACTTGGTTTCCGTTCTCGAGAACCATCTTTGAGTAGTTACTCTGTAGAGATTAGGTAGCTTGTGGGGATGGCGCACGTTATAAGAAAATGGAGAATTAATCAAGATTCACTTCCGGGAATAGGAGTTGTCTAGGATTGACGATAGAATAGGAGATAGGAGAGATTTCTTCGTGGATTGAGTTCGAATTGGAGCTAGGTCCAATCTTCAGAACAGCGAGGAGTGCTGGTTGCAGAGAGACTTGACTTCCAATGAGGTAGAAAAGAAGATTTATTATTATTGTTCAGTATTACAATAACAGAAGAACAAAGATCGAGTAGATGAATTTATCAGTCCGATGTCTGAAGACTGAGTGCAATACAAGAACTGCCTCTATGGGCTCATTAGCGCCGTTTTATATTGGCGCTTAACATAATTATAACAAGGCCACGGAAAAAGAGTTATGCAGTGTTGGATAACAATACTGCGTCAGCGTTTTAACTAAGGTAAGCGTGATCTCTTTTTCCGTGCCCCAGTAGAAACGATCATAACATTCATTGGTGATTACACCATTTTAAAAATAATCCTTAGGAATCGGAGCGTTGAGGGAAATTTGGACATACTGAGTCAATACTTATCGTGTACAATACAAAAGCATAGAAGATTAGAAGAAGCTTTTAAACTCAGACTGATGACAGAAATGACTTTACAAGATTATCAGATGAATTGTTCCATTGAAAATATTCAGTTGCATGTGAAGGAATTCACATTTTCTAAAAATTCAACAGCGCAGAGGAAATTTAGTACGTACGGTCTACATAACATCGAATAGGATTTTTATTTTTTCAGCGACATACGGGAACTTCTTTTCCCTGTTAGGATAAGATATATAGTTCATATCCACCCGTATTAGAATTACCACTAATCAAAAACAATCTCCTCCAATAGTACTGATGTTGTAACGGCTGTTTATCTTTATAAGTTGATATTACATATTAGATATCCAATTTTTAATCTTCATTTATTGACATAACTTGATACCATTAAATGTCAGTTATATTTTTTCAGGACATTTCGCCTCAATAAGCCATATTTGTCTGTAATACCAGTATTTTTATGTAAGGCTTATATAAAATATTACAGCAGAATATGGCTTATTGAGCCGAAAGCAGTTCAAAGTGGCAGCAGACGAAAGCACCTGAATGAAATTACTGATTAACTGTTTCTAAGTTAAAAAAAAGTTGGATAAAGACTTTGGTAGTTTTCCATTATTCTACGAGAGTAATTAGCAGGAGTCAGTTTGTGTGCTCGTGTATTAATGTGCATCTTTCAATTTAATTTATTACACAAACGTAATCAGAGAAGTTATGAAATTAAATATTAAAAATTATAATTTTATGATACACAATTCAGTATGAGACGATCATTTATGACCTCATAATTAAGCGGTGACCATTAGCTGATAATAAATGTGGCAAATGAAACATTTTATTGATGTGTTCAAATTTTCAAACAGGATAAGTACAATCACAGAATAGTCATCGTTTTTAGTGAGGCATCTATTTATATGCCAAGGATGCAGAACATAACCTCGTGGAACTTCCCCCTTTTTCCCCATTTATTAGCAGTCTACGTCAGATCAGAACTTGATAGAAAAACGTGTTTTTTAATGGCCAGTATGGTTTTCGGGAAAGGTTCCCATGCGAAAGCCAAATGATAAAACTATTTCAGTAGTTAGCAGATGAACTAGATAATGGGGGCGAAAATAGATGGGGTTATCACTGACTTTAAGTGTGAATCTTTGAAATGTGGTGCTATAGGAGAATGCTTAAAATCAGATGAATAGATAGAATCACTAACGAGGATGTTCTAAGCAGAATAGGGGAAGAGCGAACAATATGGAGTAAGTTGATCATGGAAAGGGATAAATGAATTGGACACATTTTGAGACACGAGGCTCTTATAAAATTAGCATTAGAGGGAAGTGTGTGGGGTAAGAAAAATGAGTGAGGGGGGCAAGAATGGAATACATGAAGCAGCTTAGGGAGGTTGTGGTAGTTATGCGGACATGTAAAGACTTTCACAAGATAGACTAGCATGGAGGGTTGCATCAGAACAGTCTTAGGACTGAATACCACAACAACAAATCTTCGCCAAAGCCTTTGATGTAGTTCCTCAAGATATCTTATTGGATGAATGAATTAAATAGTACAAGAGTGGTACTATATGTAGAAAATCTTTTAAGGAACAGATCACAAAAAGTCAAAATCGGAGAACAATTTTCGGATTCAGGCATTGTAACGTCGAGTGTTCCTCAAGGTTCTGTAATAGGACCGTTGTTGTTTTATTATTTAATAATGATTTACCAAACTATTTAAAGTCAGGGGTCAGACCGTTTCGCGGACGATTGCATCTTCTACAGAAAGATAACGAACGAGCAAAACGCGTCAGTAGCTGTGCTCAGGAAAATAAGATGAAAATTAATGGAAAGAAAAGTAGCTCAATCTCGTTTACAAAACGCACGTGTGGGGAACTAATTCCAAGGGCAACGAACTGCATATAGCTTGGGATAGTTTTCAAAAATAGACTTAAATGGTAGGAACAGGTAAATTTCACGACCGGAAAGCGTGGAATTCCTTACACTTAAAAAAGCGATGTTAAAAGTCAAAGGATGTGGCATATTTATCCTTAGTTAAACCAATTTTGGAATATGGGACGGCTTGTTGGGATCCCTATAGAAAAAATCAAATAGAACCATAAGAGAAAGTTTAAAAAGGGCGAGTAGGACCGGGTCATAGGAACAAAAAATTAGAACAACTAGGCCGGGCAATAATCATGGATTGGAATTAGCTCCAAAATACAAAAACCCATTCACATAGATATGGGATCATCAATTCAAAGTAAAATGTAGAAAGCAAAAGCAATCTCATTCCTAAATAGACCATCACCGACTGGAATAATTTTTTTGTGGGAGTGTTCGGGGAGAATCCTCTTCAGGAAAATAAATTTAGGACAAATCTCAGAAAACGTGTGAAGTGAAGTGGTTATTTTGAATATTATAAATGTATATTCGAATTTAAATAGTTTGAGTAGAATATTAGTTACTTTCTTGATTCTTGTTACTGAAGTAGGAGAACAGCCAGGAATCGTATGGTTCACTAACCCTATAGAAACGCCATTCTCATTACAAAACTATTATTTGCATTGCGCCATAGAGCGTTGTAATATTGTGGGGAAAGGTCAACTGCATAATTGGCGTCTAAGTGGTGAGTGTTCCGGAGTCTACATTGCCCCGGAAGAAGGGTTTGTCTCTGACCAAACAACGGCGGAAACAGGAAGAACTAAGAAGCTGCCACTCGCAGCTTCCGGACCTCGGGCACCTAGATTACAAACTAAACAGAATTCCCCGACGTGCCTCAGAACTCTAGTAGGCTCGAGATACTATTTTTACGACACTTACAAATAACAGAATTTTTAATCTGGTTATGTCAAAGGCTGTTTCAATGTAAATATATTTGAAATATTTTACTGATCTCTGCTTTCCTTCTTCTTGACTTCATCGATGAAACTTTACAACTGTTTATAGTATAATCTAGTGATTAGATTATAATTAAATATAGTTTATTCAATTTACTTAAGTTTTATAATCAAACAGGGTGTTAATAAATTCACGTTACAACACTTGAGGGATGAATTTACAGATAAAAACAAATGTTTTTTACCCATTCACAATAGGTTGGAAATAGTCCCTATCCTCTGCGATGCGCTAAAATTTGAGGGTAGGCAACCATTCTACACTTCTTTTACGTTTAAGAACATATTTTGTGGGTGCCCGGTCATGCCCGGGTACTTACTGGTACAATAATTAATTCGACACTGGTGTAATTTAAGCGGTATAGAGCGCGTTGTGAGGCCTCCCTGGTTTTAAGAACGATTTGAGAGAGTCTTATTAACAGAGGGAACTATGGAACGATGTGAATCTCTTCTTACTTACCATATCTACATACTCATCATGATTTAAATGCCCGTAAAAAAATTTCAATTCCTCCTCGTAATTACGGAGATATCTCACTGTGACTCCACCAATCACTCCGCTACAATCTCAAGTCGTTCACATGTTCCAAACTCAAACCAAAAGATAACCTCTAACCCCAAAATTAGTTTTTCAAACAACTTTGCAATTTTATCATGATTTTGAAAGCATAAATTTAAAAAAAATCAACTTTACAACACACACAACCAAGTTTATAGAAAATTCTCATCTAATTGACAAAAATTCTATTAATTAAAACATCGTAGCTTTGGTTTTATGAATTTGTCTTAGGAAAATTTAGTTTGATATCTGCCGTGGTAACTTGAGATGCGGGAAAAATTTTAAAGATTTAAGAAAATCGTTCGTATTTTATGTCACGAGTTTGTATTTTGGTTTGAAATATGAAGTTTCAGTTCATAAAATAATTTAAGAATCTTTTGATTTAACACTGTTAGGTTTAATGAAAGCAAACGTTGGTACTTGATATTTATTTCGACAATGATATTAAGTTTCGGAATATAATTAATAAAACTACTTCTAACTAAAGTGTACCCGTGGTCTCTTTGACGAAGTTAAAGTCGAGCATCTCAGGAAGACCGTTACTGAGGTCAGTTCAATTACACCGATTTTGAATTAAATTCAGATAAGATTAGTCGTTGGGTAGCGGAGGAAGGAAGAAGGGACCAGATAGTACATCATTCACAATGCCGGAGTACACGTTGAAAGAAAATCGCTCATGTCATGTTTTCACGAGACCACACGTGACCATTTTGAGTATATTTTGCCTCATCACTAATAAGAACAGAAAATTCCTTATTTTATCTGTTTTTCCGAATGTACCAGTTTGAAAAAATTCTGCGTAAAGGACGAACCAATTGTGTCACTGCCCTCCGCGGTCTCCATACCTCATGCACCCTCCCCCTCAATTTCTTCATCCTACTCCTAAGAGCCGTGATTTACGAACGTTTGAAAACATACGAAATTCCTCTGGCAAGTAATCCCAAATGCATTTAAAGGATTATGGATTAAAGCACACGAAAAGCTAACACAGTCATGGAACACAATATCGAAGTCATTTGAAGTCAGCAAGATCCATTATGAAACAAAAGCCTTCTATGCATTGAAACATAGCCAAAAAGACAAGAGAAGAGAACAAATAAACTTATCGAGAATAATAACTGGACATACAATAATTACTCATCTTTACATTATAACAAAAGACCTCCCATCAATTTGTGATCAGTGCAATATCCAGATTTCAGTTTAACACCTGTTAAAGAACTGTCCGAAATTTGATGATGAGAAGAAAGAATCTTCAAAAGAAAGTAATTTCAACGTGTTTGTGAAAGGGAAAAATGCACAAGAAAATTTAATAAAGTTCTTTAAAGAACTTATTTGTAGCATAAATTGTAAACTAATATATATATACATTTTTACATTGAAAACATAAATATCAAGCTAAATTGCATAAAATTGTTAATTTAAAGATAAAAATGTATCGGTAATTGTAATTTTGTATAAGTCGCTTATGATTACATCTTTGATGAGACTACAAATAAATTGAAAAGAAAAGGAAATAAACGAATGAAATAATTTCCGACCGATTTTTACAGACAGTTGTTATTTTTTATCTAAACGACGTTTCGGCGCATATTCGCGCCTTCTTCAGGCTTTTAATCAAATTATTGTTAAAATCTAAATATTAAAAACTATAAAATTGTTGTAATCGTTAATTTCTTTCGACCAAAGTGAGGTCCGAGGCAGCACTAAGAACAGTTTGCACTTTAATTTGATCATTTGATTATAAACCTGAAAAAGGCGCGAATATGCGCCGAAATGTCGTTTGAATAAAAATAAAAACTGTCTGTAAAAATCGGTTGGAAATTATTCAATCTGTGATTTTGATAGCAGACGTTAATGGATTTAAAAAGGAAATAAAGATTTGTGCAACGGGTTGCTTACCCTAACAACTATTCGGTTTGCATGGAGGGTTGCATCAGATCAGTCTAAGGAACTGAATATCACAAAAACAACAAAACATCCCTAAACATACTCAATAATTTTAAATTCAAACGTTACTCGAATAATTCGTTTGAGCTCCAGAGAAAAAGACATCATATCCGCCTTTGGTCTAAGATAACATTATCAAGGAGATTGCCATCATAGTCATTATTTATTGCACGAACTAATTGCAGTTTTACTTTTAAAAAACTATTAATAATACATGTGATATCAAACGGCACGTTATACTGATCCTTCCCGGCGTAGTCAAAGTTATCGATTAAAAATTCTATTGCATTTGAAAATAATACGAACATTGGCTGGTACCTATCGCTCCTTGTTATGATTTCAAAACATTGCTAGTAATTCTATCGTGTATTAATAACGTTCACAACATCTCACCCTGGATATGATTCATATATAAAATAATAGAAAATAATATGACAATATATAAACAGAAAATTTATTCGTGTATGTATAATCTCTTGATAATTTATGATACGTATAATTATAGTATTTGCTTTCAGTCGTTCTATATAGCAATACGGTAAGAGTTGTCCGATGAACCCATTGGGTCAGTCGACCAGCTGCCTCCCAAAAGTGGTGTATGCACATAGACGGGAATGCGTTGATTCCACTCATCTCCCGTAATTCGGAAGAGTGTGAGAATAGTACCCCTTAGCCCGACCTGCCTAATGCAGGGTTTTCTAGAGTTTACCCTGTATCTCTTTTAGGTGAATCACCAGGTAGGCCCGGGGGCCTAAGTCAATTCTTGGTTACTTTTCTCTACCTTCCACCCCTCCCCCCATTTTCAATGGGAAGTTGTTTTAGGATCACCCTAATTTATTCTATTATATAAAAATAATTAATTAAATACAGATAATAATGTACATGTTTTACAATTTATAGTGTTGTAAAAACATTATTAGTCATGTATTTATTTTTAATGTTTGTGTATTTAAATTTAATAAATACGCACGTATAATTCTGTATATAATGACTATCAGACTACCCAGCGTTCCCCCGATATTTATTTACATTAGCTCAATAAATGATTTAATTCCACACTAGTTTCTTGGTTAACACGTGACATCGAGGCTTTTGTTTGGCCATCTACCATTGAAGGGTTCATACCGACATATGTCGATTTTTGGTTAATTTCAAATTAACCGGGATGATGACTGGCGATATCTTAGCCGAGTCAATAATACTTATGGTATATTAAACTATCACGATACCTTCAGAGACGCTAAAAATCTGCCGGTGCATTAAGAGAATGAAAAATACTAGCCGTATTTTACGGGAGTCCAAAATACACCCTGTAAGTTAACGGAGTGAAGCATTCTTCCGTTATATTAAGGAGGGGAATAATTTTTCCTGTGTCTATGTTGAAATATGTATTTAAAGTTTACCCTTTTCCTTAAGTATATGACACGAATATTTAAAAATTTTATAGTTATTATATTATATGCACTTACTCGTTGAAAAGACTCGCGCTTTACCTATGATAAAATTATTGGACTAGTTCAGAAACCTTCTCGCGACGGATCACGTGCCACCTATTGTAAAATGTTTGTCATGTTAAAGGGGATTTTTTTGGCTCAAAAAGAAGGGAGAAAGGCTAACTAACTCTACCCCCGCGGGATTGAGCTCAGCGCCTCATTAGCTTCATTACAATCTAATGAATGGTATAGGGACGCATATGGAACAAAGAAATACACATTCATTTCTATTTATAACGATTTCATTTCAATATTTTTCTTTCCACATTCGGGTGCTATGTTCATAATTTTATAAAATTATCTATATAACTGTTTAGTTGGTGTAAAACGTAGATTTAAAATCTGATAGTAATTATATAAATAATTCCAAAAATAAATAACATATTTTCATTTATGTGTTAGCAAGAAAACGGGTTCTAGGAAAATCCATGTCATTCTTTCTAACAGGAACAAACCAATCATGATATGTCACAATTAGAAAAGTGTCGTTTTAATAATGTACTGTATCAATTCCAGCCAGGAAATTCATGCATTAATTGGACACATCAAATCAAAACTGATTCATCGCGAGCTTAGGAAACTCAATATTGTTTTAGCTCGCATGTCAGTGGAAAGGAAAAGTTTTAACATATTCGAATTCGTTCAAATAATATATGGGATCGACTTGAATTATTCAGAATTCACACATGGTGCCCTGTCTTCATATTCACAAAGTCACTATTTTTGTATCACTTTCTCCGTATTATAAATTTGAATATCGTTGGCGTCCTAAAATTGATATTTCGTAAATTAATTATTTTTAACGACCACAGATATTTTATACGATTATGATCCTTAATTTTAATTTCACTATTTGTGTAGAAGTACTTAACAGACATTAGGACGTCGAGAAAGAAGTAGTGGTTGGGGTAACTAGCGTATTTCATTATTCAAAATACTTGGTAACTTTATGGAAAAGAATAAATATAGAAGCAATAATTAAAAAATGCAGATATTATATCGCTGGGTGGTGTAGACAGAGGCAGGAGGAATATTGTTACTGAAATGATATACGATATAATTGTGCTAAAATGTTAGGTATATGGTGTGAGTAAAATATACGTTTATTTAATGCGATATTCTAATCTTTATTACTGATAATGCAATGGATTTTATTTTATGTTTTACCTGCTGAGTTATAGAAGCTAGACGGTGTTTGGTGACGAAAATCTTATCAGGATTATCAAAATAAGTGAACAGGGCAGTCTACTAATTGTTCTCACTTGATTCCGAAACCCTTTAAACGTGCCGATCATTACATGTCGACATACGGCCCAGAGGACTTACGTAAAACGTCATGACGTCATCACGGCGTGTAATAACAACTTGGAAATAGTGTAAAACTTCTCTTCGGTCATCGTTGAGTAAATGATTTTACTATACCCTAAACGAAATACGTCACGATTTGTCACCTCCGCACCCCGAATAAGGCACGCCCATTACTAACAGCGACGTCACAAATGTTATTTGCATATTCATTTATTCAAATATTTGTAATTTAATACTTAAAAGATTCCTTAAACTATACGCAATTTAAGAAAAGATCAAATATTTTCTCAGTCAAAGATTCTTAATTTAGAAACATATTTACCTTCATTTTATACAGCTTTGAAATGATTTTCTGAAGTTTATCACTAAATAATTGTAATTAAATAAAAGAATTTTCGTCATTCTATACAGCTTTATAATCAATTTAAAGATTTATCATTGAAATATATTACATATATATATTATATGCATATATGTATATATATGAAATGCATGCCGAAAATGCAGAAACTCAAAAAAGGAATTAAAACTGAGAGATCAGGATAAGAAAAACTGAGACAACAGGAGGTGCTTCAGAGTTTCAAAGAAGAAATCAAGAGAAGATTAATGGAGAAAAAAACAATATAGAAAGAAATGTGCACTCTTGAAGAAAGAAATTACTAGACTAGCCGTTAAGAAAGTAGGAAGAATTGTTCAGTAGTATTCAGTCCTAAGACTGGTCTGCTGCAACGCTTCATCATAACCTATCTTCCGCAAACCTTTTCATTTTCTCTACTACCACATCCTACCTAATCTGCAGGGCGTATTCTTTCCTTGGCCTCTCTCTTCTGTTCTTACCCCACACACTTCCCTCTAATGCTAATTTTACAAGACTCTCATGTCTCAAAACGTGACCGACTCTTGTATTCCTTCTCTTGGTCAACATCCTTCATATTGTTCGCTCTTCCCCTATTCTGTTTAGAACTTCCTCGTTAGTGATTGTATCCACTCATCTGATTTTCAGCATTCGCCTACAGCATCACATTTTAAGGGCTTCTATTTCTTCCCTTTCCGCAACTCCTATGGCCCACGTTACGCACCCATATAACGCCACGTTCCATCCGTACGAACATTTTTAGCAACGAATTCCTAATATTCACACTTATATTACCCGTAAGTAAATTCCTCTTTTTCGCGAAAGCCTTCCTTGCTTGTGCCACACCACTCTTTATGTCTACTATATTTCTACTTTCACTAGCTATTACGCTTAGCAAGTAGCAGAATTCCTTAACTTCCGTCAAAATATCCCTGACCAATCTAACACCCGTTATTCCACCGTTTCCCAAATTACACTCCATTACCCTGGTTTTCCCTCTATTAATCCTAATATTCAACTATTTCTCCAAGACCCCTTTCATGCCATTAATTATGGTTTCTACGTCTTGTTCTGACTCCTCTAAATACTACAATATCATCGACAAAGCGAAGGGTTTTTATTTCTTCTCCTTGCAGAATAATTCCTTTTCCATCTTCAGTTATTATATGCATTAACCATTAGGCGATGGTGAACGTAAAAGCCTTTGATCAATAGTAAAGCATGAATAACACAAGAAATAATAAAAATGATTGATGAAAGGCGTAAATATAATAACGTGAGAGAAAAATGGTAAAGAGTAATATAGATGCTTGAAGAATGAGATAGATAGGAAGTGCAAAGAAGCCAAAGAAGCTTGGATCCAAGAGAAATGCAAAGCAGTTGAAGATTTCATGACGAAAGGATAAATAGACGCAGGTAAATCAAATAAACGGAGGAAAACTATTATAAATAATACCTGGAGGGAGTATGGGAAACAAATTCTGGATAAAGAAGAAAAGGCAGAAAGATGGAAAGCATATCTAGAAATCCTTTATCACGGCTGTAATCTATATCAGCTAGTAATAGTAGAAGAAGAGAAGAGGAGACGGATGATAAACGTTTAGGAACAAAATTTTAAGTTCGGAGTTTGACAGGGTGCTAACAGACCTGAACAATGATGAAGCGCCAGGAAATGATAATATTCCAGCAGAGTTGATGAGATCATAGGGCCAAGACGCACTGTCATAGATGTTCAGAATAATTAGTTTTTTCGAAATAGGAAGAATACCAGTAGATTATAGTAAAAACATAATTATAGCCATACCGAAGAGGCCGATAGATGCGAACAGCCGAGGACAATTAGTTTAGTATCTCATACATGCAAAATATTAACTAAAATAGTATACAGAAGGATGGAACGACAGATAGAATACAAACTAGGAGAGGAGCAGTTTGGTTATGGAAGAATGTAGGGACAAGAGAAGCAATATTGATTTTGCGTTAGAAGACAGGATTAAAAAGCAGGCCTACGTTCATAGCATTTGTAGTTCTTGATAACGTGAATTGGAAGTACTTCTTCCAAAGGCTCAACAGCCCTCTTGAGGGCCTAGGCCTACCGAGGAGGCTGCGGACTGTCATCTGGCGTGACACATTCCGAATTTGGGGTGATACGTGGTCAGTGTATCAATTACTCAGCGTGAACTGGAACTGGAAAACTCTATTAAGGATTTTGAAGAGAATATGATTAAAATATCGAGAAAGAAGGCTAATCCATAACCTCTAAAGAAGACAGTCAGCAGTAATTAGAATTGAAGGGCAGGAAAAGAAAGCAGAAATCAAGAAAAAAAACGGAATATAGAAAATAAATCATACTGCAATGATAATAAATAAAAAGCCTACGGTTAGTCTATGATATTGTTGTATTAGCGGAGTTAGAAGTCGACTTGGAAAACATAATAAATGGCATGTACATGGTCCTGGAGAATGAGTTCACTATGCGCATTATTAGAGGGAAATCCAAGTGTAGTATGGGAAACAATGCAATAACACAGGCTGTTAGATGGGGAAGAAAAATTTTGAAAGAAGTTTAGGAATTCTGCTACAAGTGATGGTAAAGGTATAGTTGACATAACGAGTAGGATACCTCAGGCAAGGAAGATTTTCACAAAAAATGAATTAAATTACGTGAAATATATGTGGAATATTAGGAAATCACTGCTAAAAATGTTTGAATAGAGTGTGGTATTATATGTGTGTGTAACTTGGTCGGTAGGTGTTGCAGAAAGGAAAAGAATAGAGGGCGTTTGAAATGTGGTGCTATAGGAGAATGTTGAAACTTAGATGGTTGGATAGAATCACTAACGAGGATGTATAAACAGAATAGGGGAAGAGCTAACAATATGAAGGACGTTGACCAAGAGAAGAGATAGATTAATAGGCCTGGAACTTCCATCATAGAAAACAACATGCGTGCAATAAGGGAGCTTTTGGAGGAATATCGGGGCCTCACCGTTGAAGAGATTACTTCTTCAGTTGGACTAAGTCACGAGAGTGCAACTTGGCTTTATAAAGATCTTTGCGAGGTGGGTTCGTCGGCTTCTTTCTCCTAATCAGAAAAACGCACGTTAGGATATTTGCAACAGGCTTTTGAATCCGTTATACTGACGAAGGAGAAGGCTTTCTCACCGGTGATGAGACTATACGCCTCAATCGAAACAGGCGAGCAAATAGTGGCAACTAAAACATGAGCCGGCGCCAAGAAAGGCCAAAAGGCGATTGTCTGCAGGGAAAGTTCTTGCCACCATGTTCTTGCCTCCACGATCTTCGAACAGTGAACTCCAAATAATTACTGTCAATTGCCAGGACAAAACAAAATCTGCATATGGAAGCAAAAGACGGTGTTTCCCAATCAGAAACATTATCCTCCTTCACGACAATGCAAGGCCTCACACTCAGGCAAATTGGGGGAATCCACTGGGATCACCTAGGAAATCCACCATACAGCCCATATTTGTCACTGGGGCCATTGAAAAAAAACCTACGAAGTCAAAGGTTCAACAGCGATGAATAGATTGAACTCTTTGTGCTCAATTGGTTAAAGACTCAACCTTCAGCTTTTTATGATGACGGAAACAGGACGCTACCAAACCACCGTGAAAAATGTGTTTCAGTACAAGGAAACTATGTATAAAATTAATAAAAAGTTTAGAAATTCTATTGTTCTCAGAACAAATATTAGAAAAACATTTCCGTTTATATGCCAACCTCCTGTGATGTAGTGGCTAGCGTTGCTGCCTCACAACTCAGGGTTCCCCGGTTTGAATCCTGGCATGGGCTTGGACGTTTGTGTTGTGATGGTCACGGAAACTGGGGTTAAGACTGAGGGAGAGTCGATACGCTGACCACGTATCACTTCATATTCGGAGTGTGTCGTGTATGATGACATTCCGCAGTCATCCTGGTAGGCCAAGGCCCTTAATACGCTGCAGAGCCAACGAAGATGAATTTTCGTTTATTTTTGACTACTCCTCGTATTTGTATTGTTTAACTCTTTGTTTTCACAATTTCGTTCAAGGTTTTGAAGAATTTTCAGAAGACGATGATAATTATGGCGTGCAAGGGTGAAGTCAGGTTTTTATTTCTTGTCCTTGCAGTATGATTCCTTTTCCATATTCCGTTTTAACTTGCTTCATTGCCTGTTCTATATATAAGTTAAAGAGCATGGGCGACAGACTGCATCCTTGTCCTACTCCTTTCCTGATTACGGCTTTCTTTTCGTGAATAATGTCATTTTTAAATGACAACGACAGTTTTATTCCTTTTATGTTCAAATCGGGGTATTTCAAAAAGGTTTTCTATTATGAAAAGTCAAGGCGATAAGGATATTATTTTTTGAGAGATGAGTTTTGGTCAGGTGTTCTCACACAAGTGCTTTTGCGCAATTTCTCCGAAAATGTAGGTAAATTTCATCCTTTCACTTTTCATTGTGTGCGCGTGTGACAGAGGGACACACGAAAAATTCAAGTCCTGATAAAAGAATATCATCGTAATTAAACTTGAAATCAAGTTTGATTAACTTATGAATTATATTCCTCATCGCTAATAATTTTATCTGTAATTTTCGGCAGTCTTGGCCTTCCCACGCTTGGTGCCGTAATTGGCACAATCGCGTGTGGGAACGAGGCGGGACCTTTGACATATAGCATATCCTACCACGCCTAAAGCTATTACGTTGTGCTTTTCATCAAAACGGCTGATAAGATTCATCCAACGTTAAAAGACGTATTCTGTTTACAATGTAAAAAGCGAGTATTAAGAAAAATGATGAGCAAAAAAACTGCGATTTTACATCCCTAGAACAGATAAGTAACTTGCAAAGAAGCGTCGTACGTATTCTTCAGCTCTACAACTTTCAAAACCGACTCGAAAATTTGGAATATAAATTATCTGACCGTCTGTAGAAAAGAATTGAGTTTGTAATATAGCCTTGAAAATGTAAAGCGGAACTAATTGACAGCTTGTGTATTATTTTGTATATGTTTTCAGAAGTCGTACCTGATGACGCGTACGTAAGTAGAAATACCCTCACTCAGCCACGTTTATTAAATACTTGCTTTGGTTGAAATACGAAGCTCCCTTTCCATTAGCTCTACTATTATTAAGTCTATTTCAGACGAATGGAATTTGATTGGAGAAAGAAATGAGAAACTCAGTGCGCCATACATGGAGTAGAATATGAATAAAGTCTTATGATGTCGATATATGAAAAAAATCTATAATCCGTTAATTCTGCTTTACGATATTGTAAAATAAATGAACGAAGGTTTTTCCGGTGTATCTGCTGCTTCAGTAAACATTTGAAAACGATGGCAGTGACCGCCGTCGAAACGTCGTGGCCAATGCCTACGTTCACCCGGCTGGAAGCCCAAGAACTACTGAAGCTGTAAAATAAATAGTAGAATGGAATTTAATTTATTAATTATCACTAATTTAATCAGCCTCTTTGTCAATAATTTTATAATAACAATATTACGACGTTCCGTGTCTCATTTGAGACTTTTCCATGTAAAAATGTAGTTGTACACTCCATGACTTCTTCGGCCGAAGGAATCATACTTGAAGGATTGGAAGGACTGTGGGATGTGCTTGTTATGCAGAAAAGAGAAGACCTGCGCAAAAAATGTTAGCGTGGAGAGTTGCATCAGACCAGTCTTAGGACTGAATACCACAATAAAAACAACAAAAATACTGAGAAAAAGGCTAAATACGTATTTAATTATCAGAAAAATTATTATAAACTATGTTATTATTTAATTTTGGTAAATAACAATTTGAAATAAAATATAATAATGACAAATTATTTTAAAATCAAAGTAGTCATTTATTTAATAATAGAAACTCCTAAAAAACCAGAAGAAAACAAAATCAATTTACATGGACAAGTAGAGCAAAACGAAATTACGAAGTATTTTACTTCACGGTAATCAGACCGAAGAGATGGTTAAGGTATCTTATTATCAGTATAATAGACTGTGTAGTTTCCTTAAACTGAAGCCTGGGAGCCCGAGACAATCCTTGACTACCTTGCTCTACCTTCCCTCATCCCCCCTTTCTAATTCCCTTCCTATGCTATTAAATTTCCCTTTTCAGGGTCACCCTCGTGTAGCCTGTTACACAAAAAATAGTGTCGTGGGCTAATTGAATACTACTTTTTACTATATTTAGAAGAAAAATAGTACACGGTAGTCGTTAATAATGTAATACGCCATTTTTGATAGATTATTCAATCACTCTTCCTTATTATTTAAAAACCTGAGAAAGAAAGCGTCAATTATTAAAAAATATTTAATTTTGTTAGGCTACATAAATATGGTCGAATTAGCAGCGACATTACAGATTGTACAGAAACACCAAATATCCAACGATTTAAATTAGCTGTACCTCTTTATGTGTTCACTTACTTTATAATTTTTTACTGGGCTTGGTAACAAATATAGTCTGTTAAATCTTTCAGTTAGAAGGATGAAAGACATTTGCACGTATATTAAAAATTTACAGAATAATTTTACAGTTACAAGTCTTTCATATTTTGCGTTTGAAAGATAAAAAAAACATGTCATTTTGAAAAGAAATCAGGACTTCCTCTCAAAGATCGCGTAATTCAAAAAGATAAACTCAGTTCGTATCATCTTATTTTACAGAAAATAAAAAAACAGAACGTTAAGTATAAATAGTAAAGCCGTTTTCAACTTAAAGAAAGACTTATATTTAGTCGACATGCAACATGAAAACTCAGAGTTAGACGTAAATGAAGACAAAAAATAAACACTCAAAAACAGTAATTACTATGAAACAAATTAATTTCGTCAAATTTTTAGCAGACGTCATAAATTTGTCAGTCATTCTATAACTTTCAGTGATGAGAGCCCATTAAAAACTTATTTCGTCTAAACAATCTACGTACACAGTTCATTCTTTCTGAAATAAGCTTGTAAATTATTTTTTTATGTTAATCAGTCACATTAATAACCAAAACTATACTTTAATTTTGATTTCAAATTGATTTGGCATTGCCACAGTCATCTAAAAAATTAAAATACAATTTTTTAAAAATATTACAAAATTATTCTATGGAATTTGTTTAAAATAATAACAATATAAAACATTAAATGATTTAATGTTAAAAATATTGTACATACCCTCGTGTAATTTAGAATATTATTATTTTTTATTCAAGCGGATTCGTTTAAGACAAAATCTTGAAATGAAAGCGCCAGTTTGAAGGATGTTTTGCCATCCTCATTTTTAACAACTCAGTGGTTCGTCAGAAGTAGTTCTTAGAAAAACAGTTCGAGAAAAACAGACGCTGATGGATCTCAATTCTCTCGCTGCGGAAGGATAATTGATTATAGCATTGAAATATCTGAGTAATTTATTCCATTAGATATCTATGTTTTCCTTATTAAAACGTTGTTTCAGAACTAATTAAATAATATAGATTCCCATGAATGAATGTTAAAAATAAGTATTTAAATACACGTTGCTCTCATGCATGCTTTTGATGATTTTCTATTGATTCCTGATACGAGGACAGACTGCATGCAGTCGCAGAACATTTCCGTGCATGTTTAAAATTTAATTAGGCGAGGCGCCTCCGTCCTCTCGTATATCAAAGAGGTAGTTTTCAATTCAATTAATCACTTCAGTTTTTTATTTCACCCATTATCGTCGAATAGATAATACATGTTTTGAAGAGGTTGAAAACAAAAAATCAATTTTCATAAAGATTAATGTTGCACTAAATAACCCCATGACGGTCACAGGTATATAAAATAATTTGTTTTATACAAGCCCTTAAGGGCTTCATTTGGCAGTCCTTAGTCTTATGGTCACATGTATCAATACACGATACACATGTATAGTGGAAATTACTTTTAAATTTGTTTTATTTCGTACTAAGTTATTAGTTATTTTATAAAGCATATTTTAAAATATGCATGTTCGGAGTAACAACTCAGTTGTTCGTGATGTATTCATACAAAAAACGTCTGATCAACCGAATGAATAAGTTTTAATAAAACTTATCTAGTTGATATTCTATCATTAAGAAAAATTTAAAAGATGGTTAAAGAGCCAGATGGATAGAAAATAATTATTCGTACATATATTTATACAACACAAGGTTCCTTCCACAACCCGTAGTCTTCAGCTGGTGTTGTTTAAAAATAAAACAATATATTTAAATAGTAAATAAAATACTGTGAAGACAATAAAATTACAAACAGGAACACAGATATAAACACGAGCAATACAAAGAATACACTCATAAGTGCTGTTAATATTTTAATAAACAAACAATAGATTTAAAATGAGGCATTTAATACAATAATCTAGCTCAACATTTCATTTAAGAATTGAATATAGGAACATTAGTCCCATAAACAATATGGTTATTTCTATTGATTTATTTACTAAGAAAGGAATTCACTTTTCTCAAGGGTCTTTTCATGTCGGGTGGTCTGATTTTAGGAAAGTACCCCGCTTGACCATCATGGATATTGATGAAATTTTGTGTGAGCACCCATATATATCCCCAAAGTACATTGGCAAACTTTATAATTCGAAAATTTAAAATTGGTGGAGATATTTTAGTTTGTTTAACTTTTTGTAGGGACCTTTTACGCTATGACTGAAATTTCAGCAACTTTGAGGTACAAGATCTCTGGCAGTACATTATTATAAAAAAGGAAACTTGACCATCTAGTACAACGTTATGTGTACCTTTAAACAAAAATATCAAAAATACTTTGATGAGAAATCTTACTCAGATAAATTTAAGCAAAGTGTGCCAAAAAAAGTTTGGCTTTCTATCTCTCTGGAAGTAAAGGTACGAAAACTGTGAAACTTTGGATTCTATATACTAGCATCACAATATCTTCGAATGTAATATTTCATTTATCTGCTGCTCTCCAGTGCTTTACAAATTGAGTGTAAAGTTGACGATTTTTGCAAAAACGCCAAAAATTAGGTATGTATAGCCTACTTTTATGAAAAACTGCCTGATAGAAGCTATTTTGAATTATTTCTATTATAAAGAGCATGTTTTAAACACCTTAAAAAGTAAAAGTGATCTTTCATTGGTATAAGGGCTTGAAATTGGGGACAACTTTGCATAATAATGTTGTATAGTTCAATGTGCATTCAGGTAGTTTTTTTTTTCATTTTTGTTTAAATTACTAAAATAAAAAGATTAATGTTTCATCGCAGGTATATAGGATCTGGAAAATATGACAATTTGTTAATTTTTAATTACATGTTATACTTTACTGTGCCTTCGCGTACTATTTTTTTTATTTCTGCTGGAGTTAAAGTTGTTCTAATTCACTTTTCACTAGCTTTGGGAATGTACTTCCATACTACTGGCGTAACCATACAGCTTTTGTTTTAAAGCATAGTATTCTGTAATATGCAATTGGAACTTTTTTCTCCAGTTTTTCAATGCCTTTAATCCGTGAAATGGATGTCATTAAGTCGATTGGTATTATTTCTACTTTGCCAAATTGCATTGTTGGTGAAAAGTTATCATCAACTTCCCATGTTCGTCTCTATTCCAAGAAAATTGGGCTGCGTTATGTCTACAGTTTGTCACCCAGTGGAAAAATATTTATCACTCGACGAACAGAGGTTGATCTCGCAGACAGTGACTTTCATAACAAGATAATTTTTGGAACTACACGAAATGAGGCAAAAGTCATCCCATTTAATAAAACAAAGCACAGAGCTAGGAATGAGCTGTTGAAAGTTAATCTAGCCATACATGTCTGTTGAGAAAAACAAATGTGAAACCATGTCAAAAAATTTGTTCCAAGTGTAAATCTGAATCATTTCTATGATCCACATCACTAGAGAATAATTCTGACATTTAGGTCACTGCCAATCGGAGTTTGACTGACTTAGGGAGTTCCCCATTAAAATTTCAAAGGTCGAGCAGTAGCCATAAAACGGACTACATTAAACAAAAAATTGAACGAGTGCAGAAAGTGGTAGCTAAAAGAAATAACAGCTGCTGGAGTAGCAGCTGAGAATATTGGAAAAACTAGCAAACCCTGTGATGTTTTCATGTTAATTCAATGTATATAGATATACGACTGCCACAGAAATGTGGACTTTTGTCCTCAATTTCAAGGCCTTAAACGCCCGCGATGAAAGAACGTGCCCCCTTTATAAAAAGATTTAAAAAATTTCCTTTTAACAAAAATAATTTTAAAAAGATTTTTTAAGATAGTTATTTATAAAAGTATGTTAAAAATGTCCTATTTTTGGCGTTTTTGTAAAACTTTAGACTCAATTTGTTAAGCTCTGGAGAGCAGAAGGTAAATGAATTTTTACAGTCAAAAACATTGTGATGTAAAGTTATTAAGTGCAAAATTTCATACCTTCAGTTCCATAGATATAAGACGCCAAACTTGTAATTTTTTTTCACACCCTCAATTTTTCGGCCGGCTTTGCTTCAAATTACGGATGGAAATTTTCCTCTTACATTTTTTTTGTTCTTTGGGATTCAAAGAGCAGAAAATATTGTACAAGACAGCCACTTCGCATGTCTTATAATAAAATATTTCCAGAGATATTAGATCTCAAATATGCTGAAATTTCCGAATCGTATAGTAAAATTTGACTGTACGAGGTCATAAAAATTAATATATTTCTGTAAGTACAGCAATAAAGAACGTAAAATTTAGCAATGTTCATTGGCGACATTTCTAAACGTTCACACAAAATTTCATTGATCGGAGACTCCCAGACCACTTAACATGTAATGACCCTCAAGGAAGTATAGAAACGTGTTATTAGATACAATATTTTAAAACCCTGCGTAATTAACACTACACACTTGACACGTTCTTTTGTACAATAAATAGGGCCTGACATAATATGGTGGTACAATGTATTTATATTTTATAAGAAATAATTTTGAGTATTCATATGGAATATTATTGTTTTAAGATTTAAACCAATCCATTAATTTAAAATTTTGGCTGTTTGATAATGGAATAATGTTTTCTCTATAACAGCACGTGTTAAGATGTTCCGTGTAAATATTGTGGTATACAGCATCACTGAATCAGAGTCTTATCGATTTTAATAGCAATTAAAATGCAGGCAATTTTTTCATCAAAGTATTTAACTGCTTTTTAGTTCTTACAATAATGATGCAGGTTTTCTAGGGTTTTCCCTGCATCTCTTTAGATGTAGGTTCCTTAAACTATAGCTCGGGGACCCTAGTTAACCCTTGGCTACCTTGCTTTACCTTCCACATTCCTCCCTATGCTATTAAAGTGTAGTTGCTGTTTCAGGACCGCCCTCATGTAGCCTGTTACCCCCAAAAATATAACTTGATCAGGAGCATACGGGTAACGTTTTGGTACGCAGATAAATTAAATCCACGTGGTCACCTAAGCAAAAATTCATCACTAATCATGTAATTGCTATGATTACGTCGGCCGTAAACGAAAGAAACGGCTGAAAGGAGTGAGGACTTGCAATAAATAAATTCTAACTCTGGTAGCAAGCAGCGCCGAGCAAGTGAAACCAAGGCATTGTGAAAGTGTGCTCTATAAAAATCTCGAGCTACTACGAAGAACTTTATAAACTTTGAACCTAATGATAAAGAATTGGTGATTTTTATTTTGGAAATATGATGTAATTGGTATTAATCTCAAGTGTACTAATAATTATGTGTGAATTTTTAGTATGAACTACCTGGGGGTATTGTATTTTGGTGAAACAGACATAAATGAAATTTGGAGAAGGAGCAATTTTCGTATGTTCAGTATTCATATTACTGTAAAGGAAGAATTCTTTAAATTAATATTAATGCTCAAAATTCCTAGAGGCCCACCAAGGACCGTGTAGATTGAATCTCATGTTCGCTATTTGTATTTTATTAATGAATGTGTTAAAGTTAATTTAAAATTTATTTGATATTATTAAATTATCAAATTTAATTTATCTTTCCCATATTATGTATATTAATGAACAGGGTGTTCAGTTTATCTACCTACGATTCGAGTCCTTTCGGTCACAGATGGCTTTGTAATCTAAAAAATAAAATTGTGTAAAAAATCTTTGCAAAATTGTGATGTCTCAATAAATTGCCACCAGATAAGCAGAAAAAATTAAATATGTTTGATATTGTTACGAATGATAATTAATTACAACATAACTTCCACCCACCACCACTCCCCCAGGGGTGGAAAATGTGCGTGGGTGGACAGTTATGGTGTCCAAAGTGACTCGAATTGTAAATCAAATTGCAGTAATCTTTTCAGGAGAATCTGAATCTGCAATATGGGGGGTTCCCATTTAAGTTTTTTAAATCTTCACATCCCCGTCTCCTGGGGTGGGGGTCGAGTTTCATATCATTACATGTCCCCCTTTGTGGCGTACATTTTTCAATCACACTGGTTTCCATCCGAGGTGTGGTTCTCGAGATATTTCAATGTCTTCAGATGAACTGAACACCTTGTGTATAATATATATATAGGTTTTCAATAAAGTTGGGTTGATGTTGAAATATAATAAAGCAAGCTGTGTGTGAGGTTTAATAAAATTATTTTTTATTTGAAAGGCCCATGCATGCCCTTATAATAATTATTTAATAATTATATATATATAAAGAATTAATATTCATACATAAACGTGGAGCGAAGAAATTGCTAAATTAGATGATAAAATTTTTAAAAGACAATCGAAAGTTAAATTTAATTGAACAAATACAAATTATTATTTACTTGTTTATACGAAAGCACAAACACTTAATAATAGTTACTCATTTTTCACAGGTAACTTTTATATTAACTGAATAATCTATCTGTTTTACTGTATTTTACTACCTTCCATCTATTTTAATCGCTCCTAGTTGATCTATTTTGTCAGCGTAGCTTCTATCCTTCAATTTTCTTCAATTATAAGTAATAATATACACAATAATGTGTTTTAAACGCTAGATATTGAAGTTCTTTCACAATGCCAGTCCATTTATTTTGAGTAACGGGAATGAAATAGTTCGTAATCTGTAACCATAACATTTGGTGTTGAACCAATTTACACGTGACTGAAGATATTCAAGGATAACATTGCTAGAAGTGAGCAGATCTCCCCTGGGCGATCCGACAGTTCACACAGGTTTGGCTAACTGTGGGAATAAGGAGGTCGGTTCACAGCTGAGGGGCCAATACAGTCAATGCACTCAGGCATGGATCAACAAGTTGGGGACAGACTGTGAGGACAAAGGGCTCACTTGTCAAAGTTAATCCACAAGCTTACTGTAGCCCTCAAATATTGTTATCTAAACTTTGACCTATAAGAACGGCTCCTTCAAGAAAAGAATTCTAAACAAGGTTCAGACAGAGGAAAGCACTTGATCTTATTATAGATACTACTGAAAACTAAATATTATACAAGATGTACACTATATATTATTGATTTTCAAAAGAATACCATGATAAATTAGCAATTTTTTTTGTTTATTAATAAAAACTGGCTATGCCCGAGATAGTGTTCACGCGGAACTTGGACAAATAGCTCATAGATTTTCCTGATTCAATTCCAATTTTTTAAAACAAAAGTTTTCTCGTCCATTACACGCATGTGCAATAAAGTTTCTTCAAGCGTCTGTACTTTTCTTTAAGGGCATATTAGTACCAAAGTCTTTAGATTATAAGATCGTTGAAAAGATTACGGCAATATTCCGCCTTTTTCTTTCCCGAACTTTTCTATTTCCTAATATACTGGTTGATTATTGTTGGACCATCAAGACAGACCCTCCTAGCTAAAAATCGACATTTCATCCTTTCTACGTCAGTCAGAATGTTTGAATATTGAGTAGTTAAGAATGTAGAAAATATTACAGTGTTTAAAATTATAAATGTCATTGTCTTGGAAACTTTTCATGATAGAGAATAACCATCATATTAGAATTCTATATTTTTCTTTATGAGACCAAAAGAATATTTTTTGTTCAAATAAAAAACTGTATTGGGCGTAAAGCATGCCACTATAATTGTTATATGGAAAGAAACATATGATGACTAAATCAGCTTATATATAATTAAAAAATTTACGTTCAATTTTAAATAAATTTGGATAAAAATACAATATTGTATAATCAAAAATGAATAAGAATTTTTGAATAGTTTTGGTATAGTATCTTCATACACCAATGCTTTCCTTAGGCACTCCTAAATCTTCTAAAAATTATTCGGATTATTCAATAGGTTTCTCTTACATTACAATGCGTCTTGCACAGGATTTTTATTGTTATTAAATTATTTCTTATTCATATGTATTATGGAGGTATTACAGGAAATTTATAAGTTACAGGTGTTGTTGTGGTATTCAGTCCTAAGACTGGTCTGATACAACCCTTCATGCTAACCTTAACACGTCCCACATCCTCCGTAATCTGCTTAGTGTTTCTATCCTTGGCCTCCTTCTTCTGTTCTTACCCACACACACTTCTCTCTAATGCTTATTGGACACGACCCTCATGTCTTAAAACGTAGTTTAATAATCTATCCCTTCTCTTGGTTAACAGCGATTCAAATATATTTCCCAATTATGTCTTCTTAACTTCCACTTTGGCAATGTACAACGCAGATCTCTTCCGCAAATGCATTTGCGTGTTTTTCCAGCAAAATTATTTCCTGGCTCTGAATATTTTTTTCCTACAATATTTCACATTTTATCTGTGTTAAGACATCTCTTTGGTTAAATTTCTGTTGAAACTATTGTAGGTTCTGTGTTTCTCTTTAATCTAAACGCTTGAAACTCTAATATTTTAATTTTCTTTGCACAATTAATCTGAAACAGCAAACTATTCTGTCATACGTTTTAATGTTTCTTTCTTTTTCATAAACTTTAAGTTGATCGCTCAATATAATTTTTGTAAAATTATGTGCCGTTATTCTTCTGGTAGCTAAATTACTAAATTGAAATAAAAGAAATATTTAAATTTGAATAGCCCATTATAATCTCGGCATATTTAGAGGCATTTTATGGTTTTGATAAACGGCTTGGAAGTCTTGTTGGCATGGACTTACTGACTCCAGCCTGTTATCTGGACTTACGACCCCTAAAAAACAGTGTTTTATATGATATGGTGGTTATTGTGCCGATAAAGAAACGATTTACCAAAAGCGTCTACAATCACTTTGTATTTTACGGGAATTTCCAATTTTATGGCGCTTGCTACCGGTCAGTATTTAGCTGATCCAAATTTCGGTGATGTGACAGACAGGATTCGGATAATAAGGCTCATATCCAAATAGATTCACGTTATACTACAAGTGAAATCTCATTTCTTACCATAAAAGAGATCAGCATGTGTTATATTAAGAATAAGAAATACGACCTTATTTAAGAAAAAGGATAAATTGAGAAACAATTACAAATAAATTTGTAAGTGCTGGTCGTTTCGACGCAGTTTAGCGTCTTTTTCCAACAAGCCAAAGGTAGTTTTACATATCGTTTTTAATTTACAGTTTTTAATTTTTCATTTTATTATACGTCGAAATTTCTGCCACTTCTCATCATTATTTGTAATTGTATCTCAATCTTGAGTTTTTCTGCAATAAGATCGTATTTCAAAATTATTATCTCTATTTTTAGTCACTTCCGATGAGTTTTCGCAATATAAGGCAAGTTTTCTTTAAATAGGAGTACATTAGAGCTAGCTGATTTTTGTTACATCAGAAACATGGTTAAATTGAATGATGATGAACTACAAACATATGGACACAATAAATAAAATATAGGAACGGTTTTGTTTATTCTGAAACTTTTATATTGAACCCATCGAAGTTGACGTTGTGGAAATGAACGTGCTTGGATATTACAGATTATTTTTTAATATAAATCGTTTAAATTACTGTTCTTTTATACAAATTTTAAATTTCTTATTGCTTGCCCAATATAACAAACAGATTATCTTGTGAATAAAATTTTGCACGTCAAATTTATTGACCTCATTTTTAATGTTTTGTTTAAAACAGTTACAAATTTTTTAAACTATTAAAAGTTATGCATTATGAAGCCCAAAAGTACGGACACAACGCAGCGTCTTTCGATTTTTGTATTAATATTTTTAATGTCTATGTAATTAAATGAATTGAGGGGAATATTGTTTTAAAGCGAATAATTATTATGAAAATGTGAATAATACTAAACTTTACAATTATTTATGGCAACGTACATTCATTGTATGAATCTTAATTTGCATAGCCAGTTTTTTACGTTTAAATATATATATATACAATATTTACAAGAATTATAAATATTATGTACTAAATAAATGAGCTCTATAATAAGGGTCGTCTAAATAGGCGTTACCATAAATCAGAATCACTAACACAAATCCTACTCGTAATTGGCATTACCGGGAAATCGGGAAGAACTGTGGTAATTACCTTGTCGTCTCAGCTTGCCTGGAACTGGTCGCTGGAGCCATCTAGGCTTCCGTGTTTAACAATGAAGAGCACTTTGGAAATCCGGACTGGATAACGCCTTCCTCCCGTTGTTTAAATGTCCACGGCCAAAAAATCTCCAATATCTTATTGTTCCCTCTTAATATTCAATCTTAATCTCGAATCATACTGTTCCACTCATAAACTTGAAATTCATTTTTAGTGGGATTTTAATAATTTATCGACTTCCTCATTTTATATTCCGTCGGTGGCGGCGCTTGATCCTATCCAATAAAAATTATTATCTCTCCTCTCTGGGAGGAGTCATTTACCCTTCTCTTTCGACGTTTTTGGGGAAAATACTAACTTCCTCAGCACCCGATGTTGCCCAATCACCCCAGTTTCGCATCGAGTCTCAGTTTTATTACCCCTGTCTGTAACCTTAAACTTCCCTCATCACGCTTGCCTTGGATTCCGTACCTCCAAATTCCGCGTGTAGTTATGTTGTACCATTACAGGATCCACTCAACTTAACAATTATTTAAATTAAACAATCTGGCTTATTGGAAAACAATATATATAACTTCAGCATATTTAAAAAATTTAAAGGTCAAAAGCAGCTTAGGGCACTGAGGACCTCATGTTCCAAAGTTGGTCGAATTCGGACCATTAGTTGGACACCTGCAGCAGAGACACTGACGCACTGACAAAGGTTTTTAGATATATAGATATTTTGGTATCATTTTTAAGTCTTTTCACAATAAAAACAATCAAAATGTCAGCTTCTTTATGTTATACTATTTATTAAATATTTCAGGAAGTTTCGTCGAGATTTATGGCATTCCTCAAGATTAAAAATAATAAATTTGTACAGTTAACTGCAATTAAGTACAGGAAATATTGTAAACAAAATTATTATAAAATTAAATATATAAGTATCGTTAAAATCTAAAATGTATAGAATATAAATAAGTAAAACAGCTAATATTCCAAGCTTTTTATCTAAAGCTATTTTTTTAACGATTTTTATTAAAAGTGTTAAAGAAACAAGCTAAAATATAGGCTGTTTTGTTTATGTGCATTTATAACAATGTCAGATAATTGATTTATTAAGTACCTTTTCAATACTTCTCCGCTGCAGTTGCGATTTTGACCATGCGCGATCACATACCTGCATACATTATAAGTCGGACGCAGCTATGAAGCATCGTCACTTTAAGTATTTTGTCTTGTTACAGCGTTTAGAAGTGTCAAAACAATTGAAAAACTCAGAAGAGACCATTGGTTCGTTTTTTGAATGCAAGGAACATTACGCTAGCAAAAATTCACAGTAGTTAAGTGAAAACGGAGAAGCAATAAACAATAATGAGTGATAGAACGGCGAGGAAGTTCATTAGGAAGCTTAAGTTGTAAACATGTGTACGACAAGTGACGACATGGAGTAGTTTAGGTGGATCACAAAATATCTGGAAATTAAGTTCTGTTACTTTTTAAATAAATATCGAAACTTTAAAAATAGTAAATCTCTGTTGGATAACTTATGTATTGTACTAGTATTCAGTTAATGAATTTATTTCACTAGAGGTGGCCATTGGAGGCCAAACCGCGGTATATGCGCTTAATGTGGCGCTTTGGACGAGTAAAAGTGGCGCATTGCATCCTTGAGCCTGTTTGTATATTGGAAGAGAAATCTGTTTACATTGTAAGTTAGACATGTATTAAGAAATAAATAGAATGAATTGGCAAATGTGAGAAATAGAATAATTTAATAACAGTTCTTCTGCCAAACAGAGAGCACAGACAATTCCAAGGTCCAAGCTGATCTCGCTCTCAGTGCCAACAACTGCAGCCCAGAGACACTTTCAGCTAAATCAGCTATCACCCTCTCGTACAGGAACCTCATTATTGACCTCTGTAGGTCGGTGCGTAATTAAAATGGCGTAACTGCGCCAAAGTTATTCCATTTCGTCCCCTAAGCGAAGCAGATTCTATATTCTTATCTATTTTACCGACCCCTAATCCTGAACGTAAGACGCTAGAAAATGTCCCAGTGTTATATGGCGCATCTGAACTCGTCTGTCAAAAAATTTGTACTTGGTATGCACTAGCTTGGCTGTCTCTGCACGGAGTACATCAATTTTTCGAAATGACTTTTCGTTAACCCAATAAATCAGAAAATAGTATAATAGTTAATTGCGATCACAGCATGATCTCAGCGGACATCCCCCAATGATACATATTGATACATATAGTAACTGGGAGAAAATAACAACCACTATTTAAATCAATTTTGAATTTAGAAATTTTATTCTTATTTTACGTGCCTCAATGTTTCTCTGCCTCTTCGATAAAGATTGCAATAACATTTTGTAAAGTGAACTTGGGTGCTATATATATTTAAAGTGACGTTATCCATTCCGCCCTGAGAGTAATTATTGCAAACCGGAAAGCAATATTGAGGACGAGGCAGGAGCACGCTGTTTCCAGGAGAGCCGAAACCCGCTATCAGAAGCGAGGCTTACTGGCACCGTGATATTGGCCTCCTACTTGTTTGCAGGTGTTAATTAAAAACAGGGCCTGACCTACGCGTGCAAACTAATGTTATTTGTCCTATAAACGCAAGCGCGCAATTTGTCACTTTATATACACTGGGTGACATGCGTTTCCAAAGGTCCCTTCCCTTAAATGTTTACCCACAGGTCGGCTTGTTTATGTTTTGCTCTATTATTACATTATTTATCTTAACCAATGATTCCGTTATACATAAATTTTTTTTAGATTTGTTACGCGTACATGAAAAATTAAAATTTAATCCATGAATTTGAACGATCAAATCTATCGTTTCCAACCTCAATCTTCATTTAAGTCTAACTTAAAAAGATAATATTGTTACTTAATAAATGCAAAGGGATTAATGTATTTATTACTAGCATATATTATTAACGGCAAGATGCAATTTAAAAACAAATTTGATTCATACCTGATTTACAATATGGGAGTGAGAGTGGTAAGGGGGGTGAATTTTAAAAATAATGCTAAAACAACCGAAGTTTATGCCAGCGGATAATTCTTAATTTTTTTCGAAAAAAAATCGTCATTTTTAGTATGAGTGAATAAATTCATTTATTCAAAGTATGCTCCATCGTTTGATATACATTTTTCCCATCTTTCCGGTAAATTGTGAATCCCCTTCCAAAAAAACTTTTCATCTTTCGATACGATCCACTCATCGACCCATTTTTTGACTTCTTCGTAGTTTTTGAAGTGCTGCATAGAGAGCGCGTGCGACATCGATGAAAACAGATGGTAATCTGATATGGGCCAGGTCCGGTGAGTAGGGCGGGTGGGGCAAAAGTTCCCAGCCAAACGTAGAAACGGTTTCTCTGACTGCTTTCGCTGTGTGCGAGGGGGCGTTGTCGTGCTGCAGAATCACCTTGCCGTGCCTTGATGCCCATTCCGGTCTCTTTTCTTCCAACGCACGCTTCAAATTAACCATTTGTTGATTGTAGCGGACGGTATTAACCGTTTCACCTGATTTCAGAAGCTCATAGTACACCACACCCTTCTGGAAATTGATTTTGACGATAAAGGATGAATTATAAATTATTCAAATAATTAAACATGTATTTATTATATGAATTTCGAAATAAAAGCCTTTATAAAAAAGAAAAGGCGATGATGAATCTATTGTAGATCCGATAAACGCATACAAGATATCTTTTTAAATTTGTTTTAGATAAACTACAGAATCACTAAAATATTGTTTTGAACAATTGAAAAATCATAATGATTTATTCAGGTTTTTGGGAAAATTTCAAAACATGGAAAAAAGAAGCACTTCAGAAACATGCAGCTCAATGAGAAATTTCTTTAACAAATTCTAGGTTCACAGAAAATGATACACGAATAATTAAGGAAGCTGATGGGAAAATGTTAGTTGAAGAAATTCAAACTGAGTTCAAAGAGTTTGAATTAGACACTGATGATATATACATAAATATATACTATGTTTGGTACAATCTGTATGTATGATAATTAAAATATACAGTTGAAAATGTCCATGGCCGAAGGCTTCTGACATTAAAAATACAGAATTGACAATGTGGATTTTTTAAAATTAAATTATCACTGTTAAAGTTATTTAAATTGAAATTAAACTTACATTATTTTATTGCAGTCTCTTAATATATTTATATTTGGACCCACTACAAAAATAATTATGCGTGAAAATTTAAAACAAAATTAGGTATTATATTCATTTTCCTATTATTCTTAGCTATAAACATAGACAATATAATAACTCTAAACATACAACACTATAAAATTCAATACAAAAATTTAAATAAAATGAAATATTAAATAGTATTTAATTATTTAACTAGTGATATACGAACTGACGTACACGGTGTTGCTCACGTTCACGTAAATAATAAAGCAGGAATGTAATTAAATATAAGTTTCTAACAGTACTTGAGGGTACACTACATTCATAGTTCTACTCCAAACATCACTTTTATACGTTTACCAACGGTCTAGATCTATTTCTGTTGTCAAAAGCAACCTACTTTTGATCGTCGGATGTGCAAATGGCGAAAAATCGTCAAAATTGTAGTTTTTTTTACAGAGATATGTCATTTTGACTCATTTCCGGCGGTCTGAGAAGAAAAGGTTATATGACCATAATTGTAGAGAATAGAATTTTCAATCGACAAAGTGCCCTCAGAATTTTTCTCTGAAATCGTCAGTTTTCGAACTACAGGGGTCTAATGTTGGAGGGCTCCAAAAATGAGTTTTTTATTGTGTTGTTGCTCTGGGGGGAGGGTGATGAGTTTGGCCCATCTTGGAAAAAAGATATCTACTGATAGGTATTGAACAAAAAATAGAGAATAACCTTTTAATAGTTTCTTCAAGTAGTACAGACTGCTAGAGACGGAAAAAACACCTTCAAAAAGTAGAAAATCGGAGGTTTGTTGACTTTTTTACTTTTTTTCAGAAATATAAAGTAGTGTTGTTATTAATGTTTATTTAATTTAACATTTTTACCTGTGATGAATGCCACTATCAAATTCATAATTAATTAATTACAAGAAATAAAAATTTACCTGGCGCGAAATAAAAACTAATTTACGTATACATCGTGTCGACGATTCAAAGAAGTTTATTATTGCTCAGAGATTTGACTCTCTGCCAACGATAGGTTAATTGCGACGCTAAATATTTATCATTTAGGCGACCCAATTTCAATTTAGGAAATCTCGATGTGCGTGTAGGACATCAAACATTTTACGTAAAATTTTTTTTCACTTTGTTATGTATATAACTTCAGCTTATTGAAAAAAAATTAAACATTGGAGGCAGCTTCGGAAACACCTGCCACACATGTATGCCCTTTCAAATCGAAAAAAAATAATCTCGTTAAAACCTCACAAACAGATTGTTTGAAGCCATTTCAACATTGATCCGCCCTGTATGCAGTTTCTTATGATATCCCACTCAAATGCTAAAATACAATAACCACTCGTTGCTTGTCATTCATATACAAGTAAAATTATTTACGCAAAATAAATAGATATTTTAAAATTGTGATGAATCTCCCTGGCCTGGAAAGTATTTAAAAAATGAAATTAAGAACTGGAAAAAGACTGTTTTCACGAAGACTCCGGTGAAATCCTCCTCATAAACACTGTTCCAAGATCCTCTTCTGAAAAGACAAGTGGGGCAGAAACAGTAAGTGAATGCTTTTCTCTCCAGAAAAGTCACAAAATTTCTAATTAAATAACATTGACAGAAATAAAGAGAGTTCCATAAAAGCTCTTGACATTTTCAACGCGTAATTTAAAATACATAAATATTAGCAAATAATTAAATTTATATTATTAAACATTTTAACTGATAATTTCCCAATTGAAACGTGAGATAATTTCAACCAGTTTCCTATCATATTTTATAATATAACTATAATCTATTTATATTATGAATGTAAATGCTGGATATTGTTAAACTTTGACTGGCTATACAGAAATATAGACACTAAATTTATTTTCTCAAAGTTATTCAATAAAAAAATGATCACTTATAAATACTTTTCCGTTTTAATACGAGTTTCCCGTTTGAACGCAGTGCAGGAAATTCATTTATTGGCACGAAAGACGTGCTTTGATAAAATTAGTGGTATTAATTAGTCTTAGAGGTAAATTTTGTAGTGAAATAAATTCATTGAACTGTAGTATATAGGGTGAAGTATCCCATTCATTGCTTAAATGTCGGGAAATTATATACTGTGACGAGGTTATCAGACCTTTTAAGTTTTCAGAACTGTAGTCAATTTGTCCCGTAGTGCTAACATGACCCATTATTTAGTATTTGTGTGTTCGTCGCAGGTCCACTTAAACTCCCACCTGTGATTGTGAAAGTACATTTACTAATTCAGAAGTGTAACCTATGATCTATCCTCGGTGGTGAAGCAAATTGTCTAAACGCATATCTAATAGCAGAAAACTAACAAGTGACATTCATGATGCCATTTACAAAGTTGTAATTGGAAAAAGAAATTACAGTATTTAAAAACATATAGGTACTATGCCGAGAATCAAATTGAAGATATCGAAAGGAAGTAACATAAATACATCACTGAATTACGTTGCAAACAATATTCAAAATAGTTACGCAGGGGTGTGTATCGTGTTAAAATTTTAATTCCAGGTAAATTATTTCAGTTAGCACTTAGCATATGTAAACAAATTTACTTGCATTAAACTTAAGCCACTTCACAATACTTGCAAAATAATTCGTTTTGTTAAATTTAAATTTGTATAAATTAAATATTTAACTAAACTTCACTAAGCAAGCATCGATGGAATTAAAAATCGTTGTTCATAGCTGTAACGAATATTTCCAAAAGAATCATAATAAAACGTAAATTATGATTTACATAATTGTATTCCTCTTGTCTATTATTTTTATTTATTGGGTTGGTAGCGAATCAGTAGCGCTCCGGTATTATTGAGTCATTATAGTCTGTGTGAGTGAGAATACTTTACCATAACTGGTCAGCTTTTTGTACAAGACAACGTCTGAGGGGCGCCGTACTGAGATCTGTGGTGCTGCATATCATAGTTCCTAAATGTGTGGTGAGTAACGAGACTCAAAATAGACCGTATTGTAGGCATGTATAATCTGTATATAGATCCAAAGTGTATAATGTAATTATCCAGAAAAAACTACACAATCCTACAACACCATACTTTATTCAACGATGCTATTGACCTTATTTTTCATAAGGTAATTATAGAGTTGACTCCATTCCTGACTGAAATCATCTCTTATGTGTTCCCGTAGTGCTATGTCATGAATATCAATCGGTCACGCTATTAGAACGTTGATAATGGAACTTTTCATTTAAATGAGATCGTTACCATTTTTATGATGCGTGAACAATAGAAGTATGGACCCGAGGAAGGATATGCGCTACAAATAATTTCTGACTCCAAATCGGGAAGTTTCAAATTATGCTTTTGAAGAATCAAACTTAAAACTCACGTTGCTAATAAAAAAACTCATTTGATGAAAATTTAAAAGTAATCAGTAAGGAAACCCAAGTTTCAAATGGACACTTTACGAATTCGTTTCGGGCTTTTGTGTTGCAAATTTCCATATTACGCGGCATGCATTTAGGGTGCCTAGTGACCATTTACTGGACGTGTGTCTGGATATGCCCTGTGTGGCGGTTTCTTCATCCCTTCAGTGCACTTCACCCCATGTAAATGATATTCTGGTAAATGTTTGAAGATCCTCAGGCTGCGTGCATTAGAGCTTCTACGTTCCTTTTTATTCATGAGGAGTATCTAGAGACCCAAAAGGTTGCCGTCGTTTTATCTTAGTAATTTACTTGCCCTGTTCTTATATTTTTACACCATCCGTGAACTACAACAAATAAATTTTTCCTGCATTCATTACTGTATTTTAGATTTTTTTTCAAGTGTTAAAATAGATGTGTAATTCTAAATTTTTGAGGAAATATATGGCAATTTTTACAGTTTGTAAGTTTGTCAGATCAAAAAATGTCGGTTGTTAAATACTTCACTTATTCACAAAACGCATTCGAAGGGAAGATTAGTCAGGTTATGCCTGAAAAAATTATTGTGACTTGATCGTACATGGAAATATTACATATGCTGAACATCAATTAGTGACATATATAGTTGTAAGCGTTATTCACTTTTAAAATAATTGGTAAAAAAATCTTCTTAAGAAGTTACAGTATTTATTCGTTCCTTAATTCCTCCGCTGAAAGAATAAAATACGTCATTACATGAAAGTGCAAAGTTTCAGGTATAAAGAATGGTATACTAATAACATTTTTAGTAATCAGAATATAACAATTAAATATCCATCAGACTTTCACTTTTATGAAAATGTCTGATTATATTTATCGTATATCCCTGGGATAAAAATGAACGGCAACATATGTGTCAAAATTATTAGATATTGCATATATATGTTAACAATTATTTAAGGTACGCATGTGACGAAAAATTAATGCAATGATTTATGCTACATAAAATCAGAAAATAATTGATAGAGTAGGTTTAATACTTAACACGGCGTTTCATCCCAAATTTTGGGACCTAATCATATTGTACAATATTATGAATTGAATATAAAAATGAAACGCAAAACAGAAAATATTGAGGAATTTATATTTATTCATAAAAGTTTTTTTTTGTAATTACAAATAATTTCTTTCAATGGACTGGATTATGGCGATTATTTTAGCCCCGAATGCTTGTGTCTATAGGAAGTCATCTAGAAGCTATTGAATATGATCTGATTTTGAACAAAGCCGTACTCTAAACGTACCACTTTCACGTAATTATTTAATCGTTGGGTCACAGTAATTGCGCAGTAATGAATTTTTCTTAGTTGTATAATGCTCTTCGTGGAGTGCACGATTTAGATGTCGCCCTGGTTTTAGTTTTTCCTTGATATTTGGTGGGCGGAGTGGCTGCTCTTACCGAGCCTAATGGACTGCCGAAGGGCGGAGAGGGTTTTACACCTTGTAACTAAAATTTTCGGAGGCGAAGGACTTCGAAACTCAGCTTGACCTTTGGGGTTACATAATTAGTCTCAGAATATTTTCCATCTCAGACATTTATAATAACACTGCCATATAAATTTGTTCATATAAAATTATACTTACAAATGCTTCTATTAACATTTCATATTGATTAGACATTTGCAAATTAACCATTACTAGTGAAAAAGGATAATACCCCGAAATAAATAACATATTTCGATAATCCATTCACAGTGTTTCGTAAGTATATAAAAACTTGATGTCGATGATTTCTATTTCGGCTTTCTTAATTCAGCAAACAAATATATATATTTTTTTCAATTAAGAGTAGTTTCCGTCGCGTCAGAACCAAGTACCACACACAAGTGTGACGACTGATTGACTCTCAAACTCTGGATAAGGGCACTGACGAACAGTTTTAGCGTCATTCATTTCCTGATTAGAGTTGAAGAGTTATGCGATAACGTAGTATTAACATAAGTTTCTTATCAAAGCCACAACGATGTCCAAGTACAAACTCAGGGGCTACATGACACGTAGCATCATAAAATGCAGTCACGTATTGAAGGAGATCCAATATTTTGTGTAATTTTTCCAAACTTTAACTAAATATTGGACATAAATGATTTCAAACAACTCGCTATGATACTTATCCTATTATTGAAAAAGACAAAACGTGAATTCCACGGGTTTTGATGGCTATGTACAGGGGGCAGGCGTGCAGAGCGAGCTCCGTAAACGGGTGGCACTTTTCAGGGGGCGGCAAACACACAGATCTAGTCATCGAACTCATTTTCATTAGTTCTCCTCCACTTTTTCTTCATAACATACCAACGAAATTTATTGATCTCTATTATAAATGAATCTAAAGCAATTTATATTATTTCATAAGAAGCTGTCAAAGCCATTCACAAACTAAATGGTAAAGCATTTGGATCGCCAGAAAATACACATCGTCGAAGAAGGAGACCAACACAATTTCAGTATGAATAGCGTGATTAAGTTATATTAGATGCTAAAATCAGGCGTTAGTTTTCTTAAAAAATAGATTAGACGCGTTAAACTTTTAAGCGATTTGTTTTGCTTGTCAAGTATTACATTATTTAGAAACCCAAAGAATAATTGAGTTTACATTGTAAAGATTTAAGTCTGTAATTCAAAGACGATGCTACGAAGGAGCTTGACGTTGGCGGATTTGATTAGTACAATGAAATTAACGCTTTAAGATTACGTTTCTAGAGAATGTGTTAAACAACTCAAGTACACTTTTGCAATATATTGTCACAAATAATAATATTCAGAATAGAGTTTTCAAATTTTGATGTTTCACGGCTCAATGCAAGAAATAAATGGATGAAGAGGAGGCTTTAAAACACTAACCGGTTCTAACATTAAAGAAAATAATTATAAAAGTCGCATCAACTGCCTGGTCATTAGTGACCACAGGGACAAGTTATAACGTATTTGGAAAAGTTTTCTCCAAATAAAATTCGTGAACAACCGGGGAGAGGGTCGGAGAAAGGTCGGGGCCAGGCCAATGGGCAGGGGTGCCACCCTACTTTAGCCTTCCAGTCCAATATACCTTTATTTTCATACTCCACTTTTTTTTAAATCATACAAAATTTTGGAGTGTTGCTACATCAATGAAGCTGATATTTTATATTTGCGACTTTCAACCACTATAAGAATAGCTTTGTTCCATTCTTCTGCCATACGCCGTCCAAGAGTTAGTATTGGTTTGGTAAAAGGTTTGCACTGTGATTGATAAATTTTCAGGCCATTTGAAGCAATAGTTTGAAATCTAGAGCGGTCAAACCCGAGCTATATAAAATAATGACAAAAAACCGTGCCTATTTCTAGTTTTTTCGCCACGTATAAAATGCCTTTAAAATGTTTAATTTACATATCGCATAATGGAATTAAGTTCTGCGTACAATGAGACCTTTTACAATAACGTTGGCCATTCCGAATGGACACAGTGAGGCTTCAAACTAGGGCTCTACTATTTTGACGACGACAGTAAGTTTAAGCCATTTGATAAGTTTAAAATAATTGATTTATGAAAATTTTACGTTATAAATAGAGTAATAACAATCAATTGTTTGTCTTAAGAGTTGTTTCCTTTTTTCATACACTCCCATAAGTAAAGTAATTAAAAAAACATTTTATAAGTCTAGTCAGGAAAAAACAGGATAAGGGAGAGAGCGCCGTTTTGTGCTTCGCACGGGGGTGGGCCTCACTATATACGAGTAGAGTAAGCATGGATTATAAATTTTTTCTTAACATGCTCTTAATAAAGACCTGATACATAATGTCACTTGTGTGAACTTAAATAATGTTTTAAAATAGAGATCAATCAACTTCTCTGAAAAGTAGAAATAACATCGTTGGGACATTAAAATAATTCTCAAATTAATTACATATTTCCCTTTTACAGTAAAAACATATATTTAAAAAAATTACTTCAAGTAATGGGATTTTGTACAAACGCATAAAACATAATATATGTGATAAAAATTGTAAGATTGTCAAAGGTTGGAGAAATATCATGACAGAAATGTGAGGAAGCATGTTTAAGTGAACAGGTTTCCTGCTTTATAGGTTGTCAGTACAACGAACGGAAACGACGATAAATCAGAATAATACGAAACAATTTAAGAAATATGGGAATTTTGGGTTCACTTAATCTGTTCTAGGAAAATATTCCATACTTCGAAGCACGACACATTTTACGGGCCGCAAATTTGACACGTGTAGTTACAACAACACACAGGTGAAGGAGTGGTGAAACGAAAGCAATTCAACAAAGTTTATCCAGCCCTATACAGAACCCCCGACAAAATGACGCAAGCTGCAATGGTTTCATTTAAAATTCAGAAGAGGTGAGATACTTTCAAACAAATGTGGCGTGAAATTAGAAATTTCGCTTCATTTTTGACGGAAAGAGACCAAGAAACTACATGAAGGGAGAAACAGTGGTCCAACCTCTTATAAATCATGTTAAAATAAGAAAGTAACGTTAATTATGTGACTAAAATAGAAACCGCAACGTTCAATTGCTATATAATATTATTAAATACCAGTAACAATAGATACGACCTTATTTTAACAAACAAACCTTTCAAAATGTTGTGGTATTCATTCCTAAGACTAGCCTGATGCAAAACCTCCATGCTAATCTCCCTTGCGCAAGCCTTATCATTTCCGTATGATTACCACATCCCACATCCTCCCTCCCTCATCTGCTTCGCTTAACGTATTCCATTCTGGGCTTCCCTCTTCTGTTTTTACCCCCACACACTTCCCTCTAACACTAATTTTACAAGACCCTCATGTCTTAAAACGTGGCCTATTAATCTATCTCTTATTTTGGTCAACGTCCTTCATATTGTTCGCTCTTCCCCTATTCTGTTTAGAACTTCCTCGTTAGTGATTCTATCCACCCATGTGATTTTCAGCATTCTCCTATAGCACCACATTTGAAAGGCGTCTATTGTTTCCCTTTCCGTAACTCCTATCGTCCACGTTTCGCACTCATATAACGCCACGCTCCGTACGAATATTGATAGCAACGATTTTCTAATATTCACACTTATATTACCCGTAAGTAAATTCGCCTTTTTCGCTGAAGCCTTCCTTGCCTGTAGTATTCTACTCTTTATGTCTACTATACTTCTGCCATCCCTCGTTATTACGCTTCCCAAGTATCAGAATTCCTTAACGTCCTTCAAAATATCCCGTCGCAATATGACACCCTTTGCTATTCTACTCTTTCCCAAACTACACTCCTTAACCATAATTTTCCCTCTATTAATCAACTTTTTGAACCTTCATGCCATTTAACATGAAAAGTTACACTTAACAATGCAGGCCAGCTTGCGAGTTGCAATTGTTGAGGACCTGACGCAACCTGGGCCAACAATGTGGTCTGACGAGACCTGCGGAGTCGTCATGGGGTGATTGGAGAAGCAGGTTGTGTCGGCGGGACGACGAGAGAATGACCACGCCCTGCAGATATAATTATTTTTCATGCTCTGATTGAGATTAAAACTATTAAAATCTATTTTTGGTGTTTTTGTGAAAAATACCTGGCGCCCTAAAGGAATTTAGAAATCCTCGAATACGGAGGTACGACGGATCAGCTACAATGTTTTTCAAGTCTTCTTCTGACTCCCCTAATACTACAATATCATCGGAAAACCACAGGTCTTTTATTTATTCTCTTAGAAATATGTTTTATTTTTTCATATTCCGTTTTAACTTTCTTCACCGCGTGTTATATATATATATATATAAGTTAAAGAGGATGTGCGACGGACAGCATCCTTGTCTTAGTAGTTACTTTATTTCTGCTTTCTTTCCTTTCCCTTCAATTCTAATTACTGCTGACTGCCTTCTGTAGAGGTTATAGATAACTCTTCTTTCTTGATATTTTATTCTTGTCCTCTCCTCTTCAAAATCCTTATTAGTGTGTATCAAAGACTTTATTTAAATATACAAATGCCAAGAACGTAGGTCGGTTTTCTCTTATCCTGTCTTCTGTAATTAGACGCAGAATCGGTATTGCTTCTCTTGTCCCTACAATCTTCCTAAAACCCAACTAATCTTCTCCTGACACGAATTCTATTTGTCATTCCATCCTCCTATATACTATTTTCGTCAATATTTTGCATGCATGAGATACTAAACTAATTGTCCCGTGCTGTTCGCAGCTATAAGACCCAGTCATCGTCGGTATGGGTATAATTATATTTTTACTAACATTTTCTGGTATCCTTTCGGTTTCGTAGATTTCGCAAGCTATTCTGAACAGCCATGATATTGTCTCTTCGCCCGATGATCTTATCAACTCCGTTGGAATGTTATCAATCCTGGCGCTTTACGATTGCTCAGATCTGTCAGAACTCTATCAAACTATTCTATTATATTAGCTCATAATATAGAGCAATACAAGGAGGTGGGAAGATATCTTCGCACGACATGAACCTCGGATTATTTACGATTCATTGCTACAGAAAATTATTAGTAATATAATTGCATCATTATTACATGATATATATATATATATATACATATTTCCATGGAATTTTCTGTTGCATGATTTGATACGTAGACGTACATAGCAACCTGTACACTTGTACCGTTTGTTCTGCAGCTTTGAACTGCAATTTCGCCATCTCCTAACCGTATCGTTCAGAATAGATTGATGAGTAGTAACTCAGATTGATGAGTAGTAACTTAGTAAGACGTACATAATCAGCAATTCCAATTTTTGAGGAAAATTCATGTCTTTCCCTTGTAGAATAACGACTTATCCATTGACTATCCATTTTAAATCTGGAGCTCACCTGTTGGTGCTTGTTTATATTTCTTTTGTACAGTTTCTAAAGAATAAAAGTATTTCAATATCAATCAGAATATGTTGTAGTCTGTGCCACAATTTTACTGATGCCGTACTATTGCATACGATATTCACAGATTATGCTACGATAGGAAAATATATCTATTACTTTGCCAACCCTACTTTATCGGTTTACTGTCTTAGTCTTGCTAATTTTTGTTTTTGCGAATGTGACTAGGCGATTGTTCATCCACTTCACAGCAGCAAGTTCACCTCTCTTTTCAGTGTGGTATTTTCCCTCATCATTTCAGGGAGGTCTATGTGATTAGAACGGACAGTTATCAAGAAAATATTACTTTTCTGAATAGATAATTCATAAGATTCTTGGTCAATAAAACTTGTCAAATGAAACAAGTGCTTCAGTCTTTTCCACCGATCAACACAGTCAGTTTCACATCATATCAATAAAAAAATTATGTTCATTAAAAAGCGTGACTGTAAAACAAACTGCATTAAAATGAAATATCCAATATCGTAATACAATACTCACTGATAGAAAATTAGCTGTAACGGTTGCCATGTCAACGCAACACAGGCGGTGGACAAATCCCAAGAATGATTAAAATACATACTAAAATTCCATTCAAGTAGTTCCCACAAGTATACAGAACATATAACAAGGAAACAATGGTGGAAAATATTTATGTATACTTCGCACGTCTCGCAAAAGGGTTATAATGTTTGTCCCATGTGCTTTCATAAACCGTTCATTCGATTGTTATGAAATTTTGGTGTTTTGTACTGGTTAAACCAGACAATATTCCTGTCAATCATTCGAAGATTTAGGCACCTTCCTTCCCCATTTTCAGGCCAAAAAATCTGACACCATAAAGACATAAAATTGTAACAGCCTGTCAAGCGAGATGATCATTTACCTATCAATGATGAAATATTTCTTAAATTTAATTAATATTTTATTGAAGTACTAATAATTTTTAAATAGATCGTAAGGATTCAAAAAATATATATTAGTCGCAGTGCAGATGATTGAGATGGATTATATAAGCACTAGGACTGAGTTTCATTTTTGACACATTTATATGTTATTTAACGCTAATCGAACCAAATACATTGTTCAAGTATCTTCTCCTTATAAATACAGTTGACTGTTTTTGTGTATGTATTTCCCACATTCAAATTAAAACGCATGGAGTAATTTCACTAAATTTTGTACACGTGTTCTACACGTCTGTCACCTCTGAGGACGGTGATTAATGGAATATAATTTTAAAACGTGCATAAACGGTCTATATTTTCATGCTAGTTTTGTGTACTTTGAATCTCATTCGCAAGGTACGGAAGTATCCATAGATAAAATAACGTGAAGAGAATCGTGTCGAAGTTAAACAGTTGAGCTTTTTCGTAACAGATGCTCCCAACGATTTGTCCTCTTTCGAAGTGTAATACGTCATGAATTTCACCGATCACTGGTGTCAACCGTCGCAGAACAAATCATATAATATACTGCAAGATAACGTCAAACCGTGGGAAATCAACTGTTCATTACAGCCACGTCGAAGAATTTACACGACACAGTGGTGCAGACCTGCACCAAGTCGTACCCGATTGCACGGTGTTCATATTATTGGCTAATATAAATTAACACCCAGCTAGTCATCATTATAAATAAAAATGATTTTATGTGTGTTTGTCCTTTATAAATTCCTCTGGATAAATAATTTGGTGAGGTATAGTGGCGATATCCGTGGCTTCTATCTTTCAAGCTTTAGATCCCTTCCTTCCCTCCTTTCAGATCAAAACAGTCAACAGTCGAGGCAAATGCCAAAATACTACAACAGATGGCGCAAGAGTCCGATTTTAGTTGAAGGATTTTACGATATGAGGCTAGCGAGTCGTTTTAAAAAAATTGTGACATACCTTAGGGAAAAACGTATTCAATACCCATAATTTAACGAAGGTGCCGCGAAGATCCATGACTCCCTTACTGTACCGGGTTTATTATTCATTTCCATAAGATATTGGGAGCATTTATTACAGGAATCGGGTGAATTTTGGACTCCTGTAAAGTAAGCGGAATATTTCTCATTCTCTTAATGTTCCTTAAAAAGTATCGTGTTAATTTAGGAGAATTATTGAGTCGGTTAGGGTAACTCCAAATTGACAATAAAAGGATTAATTATGAAAGAAAGGGCAAGTTAAATTAGGTGCTGAGCAAGAAATTTACTGAGGAATGAAATCAGTTTCTGGGTTAATGAATACCCGGGCAACGCCCGGCACTCAACTAATTTTTAATACGGTAATTCTTACAAGTTTTAATGTGCATCCAATAAGAAAGAAAATAAATTTTCCTCTAAAATTTACATATCAGTTGCATAAAAAGGCGTGGAGAAGTGAGGATTAAAAACTTTGAACAACCTTCCAGTCAATACTAAGGAATTAATCAATAATCCAACTAAGCACACGAGATACTATTGTATCAGCTGTCATTTGGTATAAATGTTAATAATAAGTATAAACTTATTCGTATTTAAATTAGAGTACAATTAAATTGTTTTTTATTACTAATAATTTAATTATACCTTGCATCACATGAAACTTTCCACATCCTTGAATACTTGCTTCCCCTATGGAAAAAAGACTAATATAGTTAGTTGGAGAATTTTGAATACATGACCTACATAATTTGTGTACACATTCAAAGAAGTTCTCAAGCACTCGAGCGTCCTGTTTTGAGAAACGAAAGGCTTGCCACAGATATGATTCATGGTGTGTGCCTCCAGAGGAATATTGCAGCGAAGGTTGTTCGATGGGGAGATACCAGACAAACCATTGAATCTGTAAAGTGTCCCTCAGGCACTCCCTAACTTCAAATCTGCGGAGCGCCATCTTCTTTTAGGTTCAATACGCCACGTCTTACGAGTATCTCTTTTCTCCTTTGCTTATAGTTGGCCCTCCATTCGTCTTGAAATGCATCATATTTAATGGTAATGAGACACTTGTCATTTTTATATGTTAAATTCCGACTAAGATTTTTATTTTGTAAAAATAACTAAAATGAATTAAAAAAAATATATCGTAAGAAACTTTTTTTTCAATGCCCTCATGCAGACGTTAAAATGTAATCAACTTTTTTAAAAAAAATTAATATGTTTGTCAGTTTCCTCTACGAGATGTTGACTTTGATAAAATAAATCCACATTTATAAAACTAAATATAAACCATCCGTAACATTCCGAATAGGCCCTTAGCAATTACATTCTTTCGTCCGTTTCTATTAACGTACACACCAAGCTATCGTTTTAATAGCATCTTTACAGTCTGAATACATTCAGATGCAAGCTATAATAAATACTGTTCTAAATTAAGCAATGTATCTAATTTTTTGTATTTAAATAAAATTAAATATATTTGTTAGAGGAATATCAAAATTTACACATTTATTTGATTATATTTTAACATCACTGCTGATTGCAATACCATCATAGCTACACCGTTTCTCGGGCTTTTAGTAGGATGGTTAAGTTTATAGATGACATTTCGACGATAAGCACTGTCGATATCATATGTTGAAAAAAATGCTATCGAAAATTACTAGGGTAAAACAGTCTCACATTTATATTCGTTTTTGTGTGCAGTCGAAAATGGTTAAAAATTTGACAAAAAATAACTTTTAAAATCAAACTACATTTTATTTCATTGACAGTTGAACGATTAAAATAAGTGAGTTCAACCTCTCTAAAATAATAAGTGTTGTAACCCTGAATTGTATGACTCTTTGTCGTAAAAAATGAAATTTTTACTCTCAAATCTTCTCTTTTTTGGTTCCTTATTACTTTTGTTATTTACTGTTCTCTGACAGAATGTTTTAAAGTCAGCATACTGGTGTAGTGACCTTTCGATTTAAGAGTTTCATAAGTTAACGTCACTTAAATCAATAAAAAATCGAATAATTTAATTGGAGAATACAATAATAAAAATATATAGTAACATTTACAACTTAACTAAAATTTCTACCGCTCAGGGGTTCAAAATAGGATGACTCCTTTTCTCGGGAAATTATCTTTCACTGTACGTGATTATTATAAATATTTTTCAAAAAGAAATATTTGTAGACGCCTCAACTGCTTCAGTCATTTGTTTCCTCTGTATTGAAGCACACACAACATCCATGTCCACATCGAGGCCTCAGTGACGCTGACCACTGCCCCACATTGTTTAAGTGTCGTAGTGATGCGGAGTGTTCCAATGGCCAATTGATTTCCACCTCCAATTGTTGGAAAACAGATACCGAATTACTAATATTTAGCTCTTCCGTAGAATAATAAACTTAAGATTTTCTGTAATTTACTACTGCGGGTACGTTTTCGACTGATAACCCACAACTTGTTGCTTCATAACTTCCCCGTTTACAGTTCTCATTCCCGGTGCTCGTAACTAAAAATGTTCTGAGAAACTGCAAGTTTCTAAGCCTTGCTTCCCTCCGTCAATTGTAATAGAATTATCTATTTTTATTTAACTTTCTTACAATACAATGACTATTTTTTAATTCTTAAACGTACTGTGTGTATTTTGAATTCATTTGAGGACAGGGAGTATTTTTATCTCCATTAAAGTATCTAAAATACACTCCGGGATTTATAGACACTCTTAAGGCACTGTACTCCTTTAATGAATCTGAAGAATTTCTGAGTCAGTTATGGTACCGGCTAATTTGGAGCTAACCCATTATATGAATAGGTTAAATAAAATGACAGTTTCGATTCCAGTTAAATCAATTGTTTAAAAAAGGTATTACTCTCTAATTAGTTCCGATTTCCAAAGCTAATTACTTCTCTCACGATAGAAAATTTCATAAATTTACTAACATTCGAGAACATTACTTGTATTTTTGCATTTAATCTACAAATGGGCAGATCCCCGGTGGCAGATACACAGAACTTAAAAAATGATCAATAATCTAGTCGTAAGGTCCATATTTAACCTATAATTAACAATAATTATATTACTTAAATATAAATCACATATACATCTAATAAAAATATATATTGTATCATATTATTAAAAGATAAATTTTCAAAAAATAAATAATATTGGTTTCGCCTGAAAAAAATTAACACTTCAGTATATTGTTAAATATTTCGAAGCACTTCACTGTATTACACTAAACTGAACTTAGATTAAGTCTAAATTTTATTTCCGTTAAAGAAAGTTCTCCAAACACTCCTGCAGGTAAATCGTTCGAGTCATTAATTATTCTATTTAGGAATGAGTATTTTCAAACACCTGTTTTTTGCTGCCTCACTTTTAATTTAAACAAGTGATCACTCCTCCCGTTGTCATAAATTCACAATATATTGTTAAAATTATTTTACAAATGTTCCTATCCTACAACGGTTTTCTGTCAGAAGCAAATTATTTTTTGGTTGGTTCTACAATTACTCACTGGCGGATACGAGAGGCAACACTTGAGAATAGAAAATATTTACAAAATATTTCTTGTAAAACAACTATTTTCACTTTCTTAGCTCTATGCGACTCGTGCGATGGAAGACATTCCTACGGCTCAGAATTAATTGAAATTTATAGAAAACAAAAACTTAATTAATGAATGTGATGACGTCATGGGAAGTGTTAGAATAGTCACTTTTTCAACGACCTTACCCGGCTGGAATCCTGGGAGAATTTCATGTACTATCTGCATAAAGAGAAACTTTGGTCTACAAATCCATAAAGTTTTTTTAAACGCGGAAAATTAAAACTATTAGTAAATTATGTAAAGTAAAATAAAATTCGGGGCGAAACAGGATAGTGGGGTAGAACGGGATACCCTATTTTATTTTTGCTGGATAGTGCTGGAGGTTAGTAAATAGGGAAGGAACATTGCAACTGGCCAAGGAAGAAGTCCTGGCAGCCAACTTCACCAAGTTTTAACTCCACCTTGTGAATCAACTCTTGTTTTAGCGTCTTAAATCTGTGCGTATATAATTTTTTCATCACTTAGACAGAAGGTAAATCACAAAACTCTTTAATGGAAACTAGATTTTTTAGCTGCATATGAGTTACGTATAAGGTATAAATATACTTGTATTAAGGTTCGGTGAAAAACGTTAAACTGAAGCTAGCCGGGGGGAGGAACGGCAAAATATTATGTGGTCCTCAAGAAAAACAAGGAAATGCTGGCAGACTCAGCTTATGACAATGAGTTACAAGGTGCTGTACCCAAAAAATAATAGATAAAGAAAATGAACGGACAAAAGGGGAAAATGTTAGCAAACACCGTGCAGTTGCCAAATAATTCGGTTTGCGAAAGGAATAATTGATAAAGCGATCAACCGTACGCTAAATAAGTATAGGAAATAAAAAAATGGTGTTAAGATTTTACATAAATTTAATTTAATTTTATTGCACTAATTGTATACACAAAAAATCCTATCCCGGGGAGTGGGGAAGAACGGGAAATTTGGAGGTTCTTTTTGAAAATTCATCAAAAATCTAAATTCGTTGTTTTAAGTTATATTGATATTAGATTAAGTAAGGAATAGAATAATATAATGTTTTATACTTTTATCAAGTCATTTTTCTATTTTCATAATTTAACAAAAATTGTTAAACAATAAGAATCCCATTCTGCCCTAACTTCCCTATAGGCACAGCAATAATCTTGGATTTAGTTCACATTTTTCGTTATTATATACTGAAGTACATGGTAGTTTGATGCGTATTGTGATTAATATGAAAACAACTACTTAAACCAGAGTTTCTGATTACATTGATACATTTGATATAATTGAAATTAAATTTTTCTTGTATTTCAAAAATACTATTAAAATTTTAAATGTAACAAATATATAAGAATTGCAATAAAGTCGGTTTATTCTTATGAACGGTTTTGTAACGTCGGCGTTGTGACTATTTCATGGAACGTACGGCTGTTAATTGTGTAAAGCGCGAGTGCTTTCATAGCGGCACGTAGACTTTAATTTCTATAATACTTTCTCGACGAAGCAAATGACGAACATGAAAACGCCCATCTAAACTCTCATGAAGAATTTGATAACTAATTCTCGCGGATGATAAGAATTTATCTATGACTGGCACTCGCTCGTGTTTAGTGCATATGGCGACACATCAATTCCCTCCCCCGCGCCATATCCTAAAGCAAACAGTAAGCAGCCACATCAAAAACACCGCACTTCCCATACAAGAGAAGAACCAATGTGACTCAGATAAACACTTCACGTTTCTCCCATAACGCAGTCAATATCGGAATGACAATTAAGTTGATAAAACATACGCCGTGATTTTCAACTATACTCGAAGTAGATTTTAAATACTGAAACAGATTAAACATCAAGTGCTTTTAAAAATTTATTATTAAAATTAAAACGTTATTTTCTGTTTCAACTATACTAATGATTTATTTCCTACGAATCTAATCATCAATTTCTGTCACTTCCATTGCTGCTGCTGAAGTTTTCCGCATTGGAGTGTCACAGATTCTTTTTCCCTTGCCTTGTTCCACGTGGCTTCTCGTTCCATACATTTTTATTCGCGTGCTGTGCTAGTCGAATGCCGAAATGAACAATCACGACTCCTGAAAGAAACTACGAGCAGGAAATGGCTGAGATAAACGCGATTTACTGAATATGCTGCAGTACAACAGCGGATCAGATCCGGAGAAAAGAAAATAGATCAATTAGATCTACATATGAAAATATCAGTATTTCGCTGCGCAAAGGAAAACAGCGGATTCTGAGTTATTATCCAAACCAGTGAACTGTGAAGTTGAAATCTGCCGGAGATCACCTTCGTCAGCCTCAGCTATGATTTGCTTTTTTTGTCTGCTTATCCTGATTTAATAAACGACTGGGACAGTACGTTCTGAAACGGAATGTAGAATACCGGTACTTTTCTGTTAACCATAACCCGCTACAATATTGCCGTTACACGACCTTACATGTGGTCAGGAGTTCCTGCTCGACCTTCTCCAATTTCAATGCAATTATGTGTGACTATTCAGAAATGTCGCCAATGATCATTGGTAAAGGTTTACGTTCTCTATTGGAATACTTACAGAAATGAAGTCATTTTTATGACTCTGTAGAGTAAAATTTTACCATACGACTCTGAAATTTCAGCAATTTTGGGATGTAATATCTCTAGAAATATATTATTACAAGAAATGGGACATGGCTGTCTTGCACAACCTATTATGCACTTTTAACCCTAAATAACAAAAATATATTAACTAATATGGCTTACGTAATTTGAAGAAAAGTCGACCGAAACAATTAGAGTGTGAAATAGAATTAAGTTCGGCTTTTTATATCTCTGGAAGTAAAGACAGGAAAAATGTGAAACTTTGCACCTAATAACGTAACATAACAAGAATTTTGGCTATAAAATTACGTTTACCCGCTGCTTTCCAGTACCTTACAAATTGAGAGTAAAGTTGACGATTTTTGCAAAAATGGGTTATTTCTGCCTACTTTTATGAAAAACTATATTACAGAATCCCTTTCAAATTATTTCTGTTAAAAAGGGCATGTTTTAAACCCCCCATCGCGGGCATGTGAGGCCTTATAAATGACGACGTTGCTGTGACAGTCATATATTTATATACATTGAAATGACATGTAAACGTCACAGAACTTGCAAGTTTGCTCAATATTCTTAGCTGCTACTCCAGCAACGGTTATGTTTTTCAGATACCACTTTCTGTCCTCGTTCAAAGTTTCTTTTAATGTGGCCAGTTTTATATCTACTGCTCAAACTTTGATAATATAATGGGGAAGTCCCTAAGTCAAACTCCCATTGACAGTGTCCTAAATGTCCATATGATTAAGAGTGATGTGACTTGGACAATAGAAATGAATTCAGATTTACACTTGGAATAAACTTTTTGACCCGGTTTCACATTTATTTTTGTGACTTTGTTTAATTTAGACATGGCTAAATTGACTTTGAACAGTCCATGTTTAGTTGTGTGCTTTGTTTTGTTAATTGGGTTGCAGCATGACTTTTTCCTCAGTTCCAAAAAAACATTGTTTTGTGATGAAAGCTCAGGCTATGATCGTCAAGTGAGAAGTATTTATTCACTGGTTGACAAACTGTGCTCATATTGCTGCCCAATTTTTTTGGAAGAGAAACGGACATGGCAAATTGATCATGTCTTTCCGCCAATAATGCAATTTGGTAAATTATAAATAACTACGTACTTACTGACATCCATTTCACGTATTACTGAATACTATACTTTAGAAAAGGTGTGGTATGTTTATGTCATTGGTGTAGGACATAGGTAGCAGACTGGCACATTCATAAAGCAAGTGCAAAGTGAATAAGAACAACTTAAACTGCAACAAAATCAAAGGAAAACAGTACTCGAAGGCAAAATTAAGTACAGCATGCAATAAAAAATCAACAATTTGTCTTATGCCTGAGATGAAACATGAGTCCTACATTTTTAGTAATTTAAAAGTAAAATAAAAAGACTACTACCTGAATTACAACATTGTAATGCAAATTTACCAACTTTGTCCATAATTTTAAGTTCTTATACGCCTACGATGAAAGATCACTTCTACTTTTTAAGGAGTTTAAAACATGCTCTTTATAATAGAAATAATTCAAAATAGTTTATATCAGATAGTTTGTCATGAAAGTAGGCCATAATACCCTATTTTTGGAGTTTTGCGAAAATCGTCAACTTAACATTCAATTTGCGAAGTACTGGAGAGCAGCAGGTAAATGAAATTTTTCATTCTAAGACCTTGTATACTATTTTTTTAAGTGCAAATTTCACATTTTTCATATCTGTACTTCCAGTGATATAAAAATCCAAAACATTTTTTTCCACACTTCAATTTTTCACCCGATTTTGCTTCAATTTATCTAAGCAAAATTACTATCCAAAGTATTTTTGATAATTGCGTTTACAAAAAGGTGTACAAGATAGTCAAGATTATTTTTTATAATAAAATACTGCCAGAGATCTTAAATCTCTAAGTTTCTGAAATTTCAGAGTCATAGCGTAAAAGGTTCCTATATAGAGTTAAACAAAGTACAGTATCTCCGTAAGTATTGCATTGTGGAATGTTAATGTTTACCGATGTTCATTGGGGACATGTATGAATGCTCACACAAAATTTCATCAAAATCCATTATGGTGAAGCGGGGCACTTCCCTGAAATCAGACCACTTGACATGGAATGACCAATATTTCAATACAGATACGATTAAAACCAGTTTCCCCAGCGATGTCGTCAATATTTGAGTTTACAATCGTCAAACAGTTGAAACCATTCGTATTGATTTTGAAATCTATGCTGCGATTAACGAGTTATAATTGTATCATTATTACACTGAATTTAGGAATATTAAACTAGTCTAACTGGAAGTCTGATTGAATAATGCTAAGAGCATAACGACAACAGCACTGCATCAAGTATATGAATATTATTCCATTTTAATAAACGCAATATCGTTGAAAAATTACCAAAGTTCTTATTCAGTTTTCTTTATTGTTATAAATATCATCGGGCGAAGAAACAATATCATGGCTGTTGAGAGTAGTTTGCGAAATCTACGAAAAAGGAAGAATACCACAAGATTTTAGTAACAACATAATTACGGTATAACCGTGCCGAAGAAGCCTAGGTCTGATCTCTCTCATTTTGCCAAAATTACGCTTATAATAACACAGTAAGTGGGATTAATGGTAATTTTACGCCGCCTTTCGACTATTCAATGGCTTTATAAATATTTACATTAATATCTTCTGAACTCTGCAAGATATCGAAACTTTAAGGTGAAATTCCTGTTTCAATCCGTGAAATTTTCTTTGAAATCCGTTGCGCCGTTTCGGAGCATAAACAGATTCAGTGTAAAGGCAACCCACATTAACATTGAAGATTAAAACACCCGGGTATTAGATAGATTTTCCGTAGAATTTTTTCCTAATCTGAGATTTTGAAATTTTCCGTACAAGTTGTTAAAAATTTTCTTTTATTGCAGTCGTTGGTAGCTATTCCCGTACATACATTACGGTGATTAATAAATATATATATATATATATGTGTGTAAAAACGCAGGTGTCTGCTGATTTTGGTTATATAGTGTCATTGTGAGGCGCAGTTGGGCCTACAATGAAGGAAGTTTTGTGCGTGACAATAGAGGCCAACAAAAATGTAGAATTGGCAGAAAGAGGGCAAGGGGATCCCCGCGGGAAACTCCCGCGGGGCGTGTGTAAAAAAATGGTGACGTGTGAAAAAGATCGATGGCGAGGAACCCGGGAATTTTGTGAAAAAGACCGATGATGGGGAACCCGGGATTTTGTGAAATAAACCGCTGGCGGGGAACCCCGTAATTTTGAGAAAAAATCGATGGCGGGGAACTCCCGGGGCGAGAACTTAAAAGGGATCCGTTGGGAGGCTGAGAGGTTCAGATGAGTCAGGGGAGAGAGAGGAGACGGATCAGTCAGTCAGATAAGTTGCGGAGAGAAGGGACGACGAATCATTCAGATGAGTTGGACCTGGATCCCACTACATTCATCGCTGTAAAATACCTTCAAGACGCACTAAAGCCAGAGAGACGCGGAAACATTCGGGAGGTTGAATGCTTGTAGGCCCAGTAATTGTGGGTAAGTTCATCAAAACTGTGAAACTTGCTCATTGTGCTGATTGTATAAATTTAAATGATTTCTTTTCTATTCTTCAGTAACTGCGTACTCCACTTCTCGAGAGACCCAAAATGCCCTGAGATATTGTTTCAAGTAATCACTGTAAAGTTGATAAATATAAAATTGTCAAACCATTTAAAATTGGTTCATTAATAAATTAATGTCCTATCCCATGAAAAGGTTAAAGTTACAGTCCCAGATAAAAACAATATACGAGTAGGATCGTAGCTTGCGAGTTGCGCCCTGTTGGGCAACTTTCGCGCCACGACACAGACAGGCATTGTTGTCAGGAAGACGTATTGTCGTGTGGCTGACGAAAGCGGGAGCGTACAGGGCATTCCAGGCCGGAATGTCCTCTTAGACGGAGCTACTGTGGTCCGCGAATCCTTACGGCCAAGTGATAATCAACGGGTATCGAATCAACCCCGGGAAGTAGTTAGAGACTTCGTTAAGTACTTAAATAATTTAAGCTAACGAATTTAGAGAGTTGTTAGCGGAGAATGAATGAGTGACCACGCCCTATAGATTACCAATTTCATGCTCTGAATAAAATTAAACTATTAAATTTATCTTTTGGTGTTTTTTATGACAAAAAAATACCTGAAGCCCTAAAATTTCCAACATCGAGGAAACGACCGGATCTGCTACAATATATAGATTATAATATTTGTACTTTTTAAAAAAATATAATTGTTCTGACTATATCTCGAAGAATACAGAAGAATAATTATGGCCAAATTAGTATGAATGTAAACAATTTTTATTAACTACAATACGACACGACGTTTCGTTCCTATTATTGGAACTTCTTTGTGTGTGAACAATCTATAAATAACAATAAGGAAAGCACTAACACTAGTATAGTTGACCACGGACCACAACATATTCTGGAGGTATTCTCAGTCGGAAGGTTAGTGAACAAGAAGAATTGAAAAAAAAATGAACTAAAGAGTAATAACTGTTATCTCATCCCTTCTTTTAACTACAAAGGTTAAGAATAACAAATCTGGGTAATAAAGAATGTTATACTTCTTCCCTTACATATCTTAAAGCGTAAATGCGCTAATTCCAACTAACGCATTAAATAAGTGATTTTCATGGTCCTACTCAGACAGAAAGTGCCCCACGTATATATCGTGATCCTGTTAAGACGAGCTCTGCCTCTCATAATCCGTCCTAATGCACCGCCCAAAAAGCCTAGTCTTATTCAAACTCGTCTGAGCGAACATTAATGGAGATCCGCTAAGATCGTAGAGAGTCTGGTCTTCCTCGCATCATGTGAGTAATTCACAGAGCCTCGTGATACCAAGACAGTTATGCGCATAGAGATCCAAAGATCGCGAATCCAAACGCCACTACTCGTGTCTAACCGTCTCTCAAGATCACTAGACACTTCTTGTTTACCGACCCCCATTGTATCTCATGCATTCTGTCAAATCTTTTCAAAACACGTAATAAACGACCGTTGATTTTTTACGAATAATTTGACTAGATGCTATTCACCAATCACGAGTGATTCAAGAGTATCCATGTAAGTGATTGTCATCTACGGATTTATTTGAGTGTGTATTAAGCATATAATTTATTGTAATTTTATCATTTTTAACGCGCAGAGGACAATGTCAAATTATTACAGACAGCGGAATACATTGAGTGTTTAATGCAGCGATATCGTAAATTTTATTCCAATTTTCGTGTTGTGAAGTCATATCACAAACAATAACTAATCGCACACAATCATAAATTGTACACCAACATTGATATCAATTGAAATGTTTACAGCCAATAAATTGACGACCAATTACAGACAAACTTTTTATTTAGTTGAAGCGAAGTTTCGTCACCATATTTGAGACTATTGCAGGTAATTTACCCACATTTTACTACAAAAATAGCAACCAAAATTAAAAAAGATGCATTAAAAATTTCCAAAAAAATGTCACGAAAACGGTGACAAAACGTTTGTCCAATTTAATAAGAACTTGTCTATAATTGATCGTAAAATTATTTGATTTAATTATTGTGAGAAACAGGTATTAATTGATTTACTAAAATTTTTTTATGGTATTCAGTCTGTGCAACCCTCCATCTTGCGCAAGACTTTTCATTTCCGTATAACTACCAAATCCCAAATCCTCCCTTATATTCTTATCATATTCCAGCATTGGCCTCCCTATTCTATTCTTACCCCACACTTCCCTCTAATGCTAATTTTACAAGACCCTCATGTCTCAAAACATGGCCTATTAATCTATCCCTTCTCTCGGTCAACGTCCTCTTCCCCTATTCTGTTTAGAACTTCATCGTAAGTGATTCTATCCACCTATCTGATTTTCATCATCTCCTATAACTAAAAAATATTTATACATTACAAAAGAAAATTAACAGTATAAAGGTAAAAATGGTAACAAACGAAATAAGCACACAAGTTTTCTCACATCGATATCGTTCCGATGCTTTCAAAATGGGTTGAACGAAATTTATATTTTATCACAATTATTTGTTTTAAATAAACATCCTACTGCAATTCTTGTAGAGCTTATGCCTTATGTTTATGATAACAATTTATCTGCTCCGAAAAAAATAACGCCATATAGTAATTTACGCAGATAATTTGACATACTGGATAAATTGACGAATTTAAAACCTTTTTAATGCAAGTATTTAAGTGATACGGTGTGAGGAAGTGATCAGTAAATATAATTGATCTATTATGGGTAAATATGAATAAACGCATGAATAAGTTAATTATCTGAAATCGTGAAAAAACAACCTGAAAAGTCGCATCACCTCAAACTAATTACTGATAGCCACAAAGACGCAAAATGTATGACTGAATGTTAAAGAACTATTTTGAAATTTCCGTTGTGTACACAAGTAATCTTATTTAATCTTGAAATAACTCCGCTTTTTCTGCTGTGCGTAATACTAACACGTTAAGAAAATAAATTTCACTTTGATAGAGTTTTTTCTAGTGTTTCATTTCAGTTACACGTAATAAATCATTTTTTGAGGATGCGTCCATTATTTACTGATACTGAAATTTATATACGAACTCATCTAAAATTATTATTTTATAAAAATCAAATTTAGAAAAAAAATTGAATTTATATTCACATCTATGTGAAAAAATAAACTTATATAGGAATCAATTAATCATTTTATGACTTGAGGCTATAACACAAAAATTGGTGTTTAATCATCTAACAAAAATTATTTTTAAAAGCACTGAAAAAAATTATGGTAAGTCGACGAAATTAATTCTACTATAGTAATATATTGTTTCATTAATAAAAATTATTTTATGTCTTTAAAGCAAATTACCGTACGATGTTTAAAAGGTAGACAATTGGGTATAAATTTAACACTGTTGGGCAATACTGAGGAAATGAATTTAGAATTATTGTAACTAGACTGACTTTGTGATAAAAGCAGATTTTAGCATATATAAACTGGAACACGTCTCAAGCTGTTAAATTTTAGAAGATTTCTTAAACTGATACCGTCAGAATAAATTACTGAAATGGCTTAAATTCGAAGCCAATTCAATTAAGTGTAAAAAATCACTGTTATTCGAGTAATAATGGGCATCGGTTTTATTTGACAATTTATTTATAAAGGCTTCATTTGTATTTACGCTACTATATTTTCACAATAATGACGTCGTTTCTAACAATATATTTTTTACGTGACTAATTACTTGTCTGCTCTATTTAAAAATCGCTTGATAAACCTATAAGACATTCGTTTGTTCTATTATTTGCTTAATCTAAAATCAATATAATTTAAAACAACGAATTTAGATTTTTGTTGACGTTTTTAAAATAAACTTACAAAGTTCGCGTTCTGCCCGCCACTGGGGCACAACGGGACAGGATGTTTTGAAATTACGATTTATACAATAAAATTAAATTTGAATTCTGTTTTCTTTCACACATTTATTTTGCTTGCAATTGATTGCTTTATCAATTTTTTCTTTTGCAAGGTGATTTTATTGCTACTGCAGATCACAGCGCTGCGGGAGTTTTCTCGCAGGCGCTTCAGCCCAGAGTGACTGCGGGGCTCACCTGATCATGTCGGGAATGCCTCGCATCTCTCTCTGGGTATTTTTTTTAATCAAAGTTCTCATATGCCGAGACACCTTCACCTATTTTAGGAGGTATATGTACTGGGGTCAAAGACCTTGGGCATATGGCAAGAGTTGTCCGCTAATCCCATTGGATCAGTCGGCCAACTGCCTCCTGAAACTGGTGGAGACACGGAGAAGGGAATGCTGCGACCCCACAGCAGACTCGTCTCCCGTCTTCGGAAGGGCGTGAGAATAGTACCCAATGCCCGACCTACCTGATGCAGGTTGCATCCTGATACTCGTTCTTATATAAGTTTTTTTTTAGTAACTAATTACATTTTTCCTTTACAGTAGTATTATGTTCCGCCCCACGCGCGTTTTAATTTAAGGTTTTTCACCGAGCTTTAATACAAGCAGATTTATAACTAATTCATATTTATATGCAGATAAATACGTCTACTTTACGAATATATGGGTCGTTAATTCTTATTTTATTTATGTTTGACATAGAAGTTAAATATTCTTACACTATAGATGATATTCTCTGTCATACCTTTAGAAATGGTTATGTGATAATATACTAAATTAAAATTACAATGGATTACATTAAGTGATATGTAACAATTTTTTTAAAAAAATACAAACGTGGTTTTAAACTTACAAAATTTAGCAGTTGATGGATCTCAATTCGTAACTCCTTCAGCAGGTAATTTTTTTTAATTACACCCCTCCCATATATGAGTGTTTTACCCAAACAGTTTTTATTTTCTCGGCCGAAGGAGTCATACCTGAAAAAGTCTCAAATGAGAGACGAAAGGTAGTTTATTTCATCTTTTAAATAAAATTACAAAAACTGACAAAGGGGCTGTAATAATTCATTTAAGTAAACATTTAAAGATAACACTTCGCATTTCAATAACTTTTAATCAGAGAAACCTTTACGACGCTTTGCTATGAACATAGACGTTTTCTTTTGAAAAACATTATTTTAACCATTGGTAGTATATCATGATAGCTGGTAACAGTTGGCATTTTATACGTAATCAATTATTTATTAAAAGACTGTTTAACTTGCCCGATTGGGATGAAACGTTGATGATTTGTGCGCTAATATAACCCTATTCAGCATGAAAGTTGAGCGATCTATGGATGGGGAAAGAGAGGCGTTACATAAAAATGACACTAAAACAACTGGGATTGGTGTCGAATCCGGGGTTAGGGAAGTCGATGTGCTTAATTATGTCGATTGGAGTTGGAGTCGAAGGGGAAGGGGTAAAGCAAAGTTCCCCGTATGCACTTATACGCGTTGAGCAATTTATAACCAACCTTGTGTACAAATGGTCGTTACGGCCTAGAAATAAACACTGTCTGGGGAGAACACCCATAAGTCTTACATGGGTGGAGGTGGAAAGGTCTCATTTTAAAATCATTCTTAAACGGAAATGGAATGGAAAGTTTTCAGGTTAGGGTCGCTCATTTTATTTCTCGAGGCTGTCGATGCCTAATTGCAATGACAATGAAGGCACACAGTCGTACGAAAAGCAAAGCGTAATGCCTTTACGTAGAAATAGTTTAAAAGCAACCGAATTGCAGTTAATTCCGGATATGGAAGTCTCTGATATTTAATTCTGGCATACATATTCCGGGTTAATTTTTGCCTCAGCCCCTAGATATAGTGGTAGGGGAAGAATAGGGGCGAAAGCCTGTTAAATAATAAATTTTGTAGAAAAGCACCAATGTTTGGTGTGAATATCGGGGTTATGGGTTGGTGCTGAGTTTAATTCTGACATTCATCAGGCCGTTATGTTGTATTTCATCCCGAGGAGCGCGGATGAAATGGGCTGGAACAATTTCAGCGTACGATTGGATCAATTTCTACGAAACTTCGTACAAATGTTACTTTTGATCGTGGACAAGCAATGGACGAGTGCCATATAGAGGTGAGGTTCGCGAGTATTTTTCACTGACCTAGTGTACCGGAACTATTTAGCTAGAGTATGTTTATTTCTCTTAAGAAACAGGTAGTATTTTGGACTTTCTTAACCTACCGGGTGTATTTCTTACCCTTTCAAAGAAACGATAGAGTATCGAGTGAAATCGTCTCTTTTATCAACCCGTAGAAATAAATGTACCGCTTCATTAGACTTTTTATAAGTAACCGTGCTTATTTAAATTACCAGTATATTCTTGACTCGATGAAGTTACTGTATCTCAGAATTCCGATTATGATGATATAAACAGCTTAGATATGAAAAGGGGCGTGAAGAAGTAAGAGTTCAAAACAGTGACGCTCTCGATGCCGGTTAAATTGCGAGTTGACCTATAGTTTATTGTCAAATTAAAAACTTTACCGGGTTTAATAAAAATAAATACCCGAATGACGCCGGGATCATAACTAGTTAAATAATGCTGCGAAAGCTCAATTTACGTTTCGGCAAACTTTGATTCTTTCTTCGGACGTGAAGTATAAGCAGAATTAGTAAAAATGAGTTATGGTATAATTTTTATAGATCCTAAAGTGTTATTAATTTTCGTTATATTTACTGACTGTAGAATGAAACAAAGATTGCCGGAACGTACGTACTGTGTTTTGTGATTTTTCATATCATTTAGTGATCTGTTTTATAGTTACCTTACTATTGAAGCAATTTAACATAATTCAGAATCACAAGTCTGTAAATCACGTGGTACAGAATTATAAAACTAAAATAAGTCATTTTTCATTTAATCATTTGTACCGTAACAAGAGATTCTATTTTACCTGGTTACTGAAAATAGTTCCGGTAATTTAAAAGAAATGTTGGGCCTAAATGAAAGAAAGGGACGAATATTTTATGAAAAAGGAATTAGAGAATCGAACGGGATTCAGTTAGCCGATAACTATCTACATACGCACTGTTAAAATTCTGAGGTATAAAACATCTGTGTTAAACTATCTAGACAAAGAAATTGCATAATTGCGGATAAGTTTAAGTGCTGACATAAATACAAACACAACGATTCTGCAAACCTTGTCAGTTTCACCAGGTGATTCCAAAACGGAAGAGACACAAGAACTACACACTTCACAAAGCAAGGAAACGAACATAAAAACAAAGGAACAGAAAACAGACTACTTACGATTCGGTAAATTTTATTGATTTCTTCAGATGTTAAACATAAGTAAAACTAAGGTCCCGCTCATATGACAGATGGGACTATGCCATTAAGAACACATCAAGAACTAACCCGATATTGTACGGCAAGAAGATTGGAAGTAAAAGTGTCGGCAGTATATTAAAACGAAAAAGAATATGATTGAATATTAATAACAATGGAGAAAAAATTATGGCTTCGTTGAACATGAGAAAAAATAAAGCGAACTTTGTGAAACTACTTCAAACAAATCGACGCGTGGGAGACGAGGAGAGAAGTGATTTACATTTCATCAATGTGCAGACATAAAAAAAATTCATTAACATACAGTGACAATTTCGAATGTGTTCGCTTGGATTAAGATGTGTGTATTGTCTTACAAACAACTGAAAGACGACAACTTCTTGTGTATTCATAGCATAGACTAATTTCGAACTTCACGTCTGATATCTAGAGTCTATTTCGTAGAAAACTTCATGCTTATATTACCAATCCTTTCCTTCGCCCTTGCTTGTTTTGTGCATTAGTGATTCAGGAAGAAAAGTTTGCGAAGCCAGATTTTCTATTTGACCTTTTTGTCGGAAAAATATTCTTCTACATTAGAAAGGAAAAATGTAGTAAGGATCTAATTAGTACAGAAAGCAGTGAATGGTTACTACAGACACGCTTGAAGGGACAAATAAACGAATCAATAGAAACTAATTAATTACCTCATATTCATTCACAAAAGTGGAATAATTTTTCTCAGAAAATATTGTCGCGCTAAGCAAAACATGAACTACACATAAACGCCATATTTGAAAAATTGACAATTTTTTTCTATAGTTTATATTCAACTTCTTAGATCAACGGAAGACAATAACAGAGAAAGATTGGTCGAATTATTAGTTTTCTATATAATTATTTATGTCTAACTAAGGAAATAAATTATTGAGTAATAAATTGTATAATACTTAGTAAATCGCACAAGCGTAAATTCCACGATTTGGACCGTTCAGGTGTTATTAATTTTCACGTAATTTTATATATAATATATATATTACATAAAATTAAGTGAAAAGTAATTAATAACACGTGAACGGTCCAAATAGTGGAATTACGCTTTGCGATTTACTATGTATTATACAATCTATTACTCAATATAAAGATATGCATAAAAATACAGATATGTATATATATACATATCTGTATTTTTATGCATATCTTTATTTTTAATTCTTCATTCCATAAAAATTATTAATTTCGTATTTCACTTAATAGCGAGTGTAATGAAGACCCTCATAAAAAATTGCTGTTTATGAGCTTCTATTGGAAACATTCTTCCTATTTTTGAATCATGCATCACTGAGTGTGATCGAGTAAGTTGTGGACCAGCATGAGGTCTATGAAGCGGAGCAGCCTTCAACCGGAGTTTGGAGTTGACTTCCGTGGCTCATATTGTAGCGTGTGCGATCGGAAAGCGAAGGTCCGGGTTCGATTCCCGGTACAGTCGAGATTTTTCCATCCTGGTCTTCCAGATCAGTCTCATAGCTTTCATGGCTGAGATCAAAATAAGTGGAATTATTTCTATTCTTGAATCTATCCTAAATTAAAAATTCCCAAAATGAAGTAATATTATGGTCGTGCAAAACCTGTTCATCGACACAGACATGCAAAACTTTTCATAATCTCAGAAAAAAAAGAATTTGACCCCTGTGCCGTTCACGCTATAATTTTATTTATATTAGTACTGTGCAACGTTTAGAGATTCTTCTGGATGAAGAAACTGTAGCAGGTCCTACTTTGTTTTGTGACAAGTTGATTTTTGCGTCTAAAACACACCCAATTTTTTTTTAAAAAAAACAAAGAATATTCGTACAGTCCAATCTTTCTGTAAAAGTCGATATGTCACAGCCATTCATCATTAATTAAACGGTAACGCGATGGCTAATAACTAGTGAGCTCAAGCTATAAATAAAACTAAAACTATTAATAAATTTAGATTATTAGGTAATAAGTCTGTTAGTATTGGGAAAATGAGTGTTTGTGGATGGTTTAAAAATAACGGGATGACAGAGAACAAGTATAGATGATTCTTTGGCATCATAATTCCAAGTCATCCCCGACAAAGAGAAGTTCTGAGAGCGTTATCTAGAGAATTCCACACGTTCAGATGCAAAAAAAGCAGGGACGCTATCACTTTTGAGACTGGTTTGAGCCGAGTAACCGTACAGATACGTACCTTATTTTCTATATTCCCATATTTTTATGATCGCCATTCTATGTTTTACCGATATTCTGCATTTTTACTAATTAAACCTACCATCTTTAACAGGAAATTTCTTTAAGTTTCTAGAAAAAAATGTTAACGACGAGTCTATTTAATTTTACTGCAGCGATACTTAAAAAAATTGAAGACTTCAAGAGATCCAGAGAAATACTTGTCCAATAAATATATATAATTTTTTTACATAATCGTAATTAAGTAGCGAAATTGCTATGCGAATTCTTCCCAATATGAAGTAGAAGAGAAGGGTGATATGTTAGTGATAAAAGTAAGTTTGACACAAAGAACGCGCCTTACGGATACGAGAACAAAAATTTCAATTATAGAAGAGCTGAGATAGAATTAATTTAGATGATATTAGATAACGAAACAGATAATAGTAATTATATTTACCTGACATCAATTGAATAAACGACATTATAATGTCTTAGAAATAATTTACTAAAAAGATATACATTACTACGTTTCACTCCTTTTCCTGGAAACTCATGTTAACACGTATAACATATTTAGTAAGTTGCTTTTATCATATTCTGCTTTGTGTGTGGGCGGCACACATTTTTAAAATTATCTCTACTAAAAATTTAAATACTTATTAAAATTATAGTATATTAGTTGTATTCAGACTTGTAAAACTCAACTCATTAATCATGTTATAGCACAATAAGTGTACGACGGTGTTGAAATGAAATAAAACAAGCCATGTATAAGGTATTAACGAAATTCTTCTTTTTATTGAAAATACCCTTACAAAAAATAGAATTTCGTTGAAAGGTATATATAGTCCTTTTAAATAAAACAATAATTTCGTTAATAACTCACACTCGGCTTGTTTTACTGTATTTCAACATCTACCCGCCCTTAATGGAGAACCCTACAAAGGTTCCAAGAGAAGGAGCGAAACGTAGTGTTGTATATTATTTTAATAAATTATTTCTAACATGTTGGCTGCTATATTTATTTATCTACTATACGCGAATATCTATTTTCATACATTATTGCATTTATTGTAAGAACTGTAGACCTACAATTATTTTTGCCGCATAATATTCAATATATTCCTATCTTACTGTTGCTTAGTGTGTGTGAAAGGAACTGGTTCCTTACTCTATAAAAGGTCACGTCTGTAAGAAGTAATCCATTCATACATATTTAGTAATCTCTAAAACATAAATGATTTTAAGAAGAAAAAATACATTAATATGTTTTGAGCGACACCTACAAACATTGAAGCATTAATATATTGTATTGTTACATGCAGATGGTCTACGTGAAGGGCAACTCAATTTCAAGTGCATTTTCTGCCTTTTTCCTCCCCGCATCTATTTTCGTCAATTACACGTGAATCTTAGTTGTTATTTCAATATATATATACCAGGTCTGTTTTTAAATTAAGTACCGACATTATTTAACAAATAACAGAACGTTATTTTCCAGACATTTCATTAACAATCATTAGCTTACACCTCACAATACTTCTTCACATAGTCAAAGCTTCGCCACTTTGGTTTTCCTTTTGTTAGGGCGTTTCAAATTGTTCAACATAATACAACGACCAACCGATCGAGAAGTCAGATCAAGTCTTTCGTTTGTTGAATGCACGCAATGTTACACCGACACATTCATCGGAAATGTGTGAGGCGTGTATGGGGGAAGCAATATTTTTTAGCTGTAATGAGTTGTGGAATGGTGATCTAGACGATTTGGCAGTTTAACGATGGTCGTGAGACGTCTGTCATCACAGACAGCATTTTTCTCTGAGTAAGGCATTCAAAAGCCTAAATAGTGGCAGTGACGATGTGGAGAAATAGTGTGTGACTGATAATAAATGATCTGGAAAATAATATATATAATAATTTTTTCTTTCTTTAATCAGTCACTTAAATAAACCAAAACTGTATTTTTAAATTTAATTTCAAAATTTATTTGGAAGTTATTTGAAGAAAATTAAATTACAGTTTTGGTTTATTTAAGTGACAGCAGTACAAAAAAGAAGAATTATTATCATAGTAAATTAAGTATCTCTTTTGACAAAAATTAGTATATTCCTTGAAGAAATTATAATATATATATATATATATTGACCAAGGTTCATGATAATGACGCGCTGCCAGTCATGGTCTCAATTTGTATTTACTTTCGTCCCGCAAATCCTAATTAAGTTAGAGGCCGAGAAAATATTCTGAGAAAAGTCGTTACACGAATACATAAGCGTACGGATTCATGTTTAAGACGAATGGTCTACCCTGAAGACGCACATGATGTCTTTCACCAGCCATTATTAACGTATGATTTCTCCTTAATTAATTATTTTCTTTATTTGTTGTCCCTCTCCAGTAGACTTTCGTAACCATTTGATAATTTTCTATTTTCAGTTACCCACTGGTCTTTCTGAATTTTGTGTTCCGCTTCAAAGAATGCCGACCAGGAACACTACTAAAATGGAAGTGGTAGTAATATTTTGCGTGTTGCTCTTTGTCACGACTTACCGCTGGCGTCGTCCGTGAGCAGGGCGAGGAAGAGCAGGGGCAGGACCGCGGCGAGCGTGAGGCGTTGCATGTCGACGTCGTAGTGGCGTCCCTCGGCCGCCGGACGCCCGCTTTATACTCGGCGCCGCGGCGCGGCGGGGCGCGCAATCGCGACACGGAGAGCCTCGGACAGGTGGGCGGACTCTCCACACGGACCATTCACTTCCAGTAATCTCGTTATGATTGTTTTGAGGGGGAAGGGAGCGGCGAAAACTGGCGCTAGATTTAGTCTCGCTACACACTACGTAGGTGATGAAATTAGAAATAGCCATGATATAGAACAGGGAGACAGAAAACGTGAAACAAATGTTTCCAACAAGGAAAACAATGCGTCTAAACAAAAGTGGCCATTTACAACATCAAAATGACATTATAAATACTTTACAATAAACTGGTCAAAAGCGAGAAATGGAAATTTAATACAAAATCAAATAATTATAAAAGAAATCGTTTCACCACACGGTTAGGGATCTCTTCAGTTGTTTCTAGAGACAAAATAAATATGTACACACGTGCACAGTTTATTTAGAAAAATAATATATATAGTACAAATGTTGTTGTTGTTGTGGTACTTAGTCCTAAGACTGTTCTAATGCAACCTATCCTGCGCAAGCATTTTCTTTTCCTTATAAATATCACAACCCACGTCCTCCCCAACCAGTTTTGCGTATTCCGTCCTTTGCCTCCCTCTTCTGTTATTACCCCATACACTTCCCTCTGATGCTAAAATTTACAAATCGTACAAATGTGGAATTAAAAACCTGATAACAGAAAATTTTGCACTGATACCACAACATTAATGGTTTAATTGACGGAAAACAATGCCAAATAAGCAGATCACAAAACTTACATTCTTGTAACAGACGTTTTTAAACAACAAGTATTACACTACAAAGTTTAAAATACGCCGTTTTAAATCATAAAAATTTAGAAGATCGAATCGAACGCAGGAATTCCCGCTGTACGGGAGGATGTTCTAACAACTGAATTAGTCTGAGTCATTGTATGGACCGACGCGAGATCCCTCTACCCGTGTATGCCTCAAGATCAGGATCACCTGCAATTTACTTAATTACATTATTCACGGCCTAATTTTAGGATTCAGTGAAGAATGGACGTTATGCAAATTGATCAATGGTACAATGATTTTAATTCAAAGACTGTAGTAATTTCTTCCAATATCAATTAGTTATTGAATTCTAATAATTAGTTTGAGAGGAGTGTGATTAGTAGATTGTAGTTTAACCTTAGCTTCAGGTACACTGGAATGGCTAGATCTCGAATGTTCCTGAATCTCACTGGTTAGAGATCCGCCCAGAAATCATTAGGTTCTTGGATCGATTTTTGGTCTAATTGAGATTTTCCCTATTTTCTAAATTCCAGTCTACGGGAAGCACTTCTTCTCTGTTAGATTTGAAACCATAACACTGATTCCTATATTAAATTTAAAACTTTTAACTGTTTTTACATTTATAGAATTTATATTTAATCTAATATTAAGCATTTCACTCATGAACCGAGGAAAATAAGTACTTCCTACACTTAATATTTTTACATTACTCAAATCAATCCTGTGATTATTCAAGTATACATGTTTTTTAACACAGATTTTTTATGTAACGTAGTCTTCAATAATGTTCCCTAAAACTAGTTTGAAGCTTGTCTAACCCATGTAACAGGCCCTCTTTTTCACACACTGCACATTCACTATAATTTTTTCTTCCGTCACATGACTATAATTTACTTCGTTATATGTTTATATTTATCAACAGAAAATTTCACAATAGTTAAAACATAAACTTACGTAAACAATAATACATAAGGTAGTAAAATATTTATTGCAAATAACAATTACAGGCTTAAACGGAACACACTTAAAAAATTATCGACAGCGTGCTCGATAATGAAGTTCGCGTTTCAGATAATATCCAAAACGGTGTGAAATAAATTAGTACTAGTTATAATGATAATTATTGGTGAGTTTCTCTTCTGATAAGTGAACCATAAAGCACACTCATTATTTCATCTATTTTTTATACTTCCAGTTATTGTTTCGTCATTAGTAACGGGAGATTTAATTGTGTTCATTAGACAGGACCTTTATTTTTGTCTTCGTATCCCAACGTTTGGATAAAAGTATTTCATTTATTCGTCTGTGATTATCTATTTACAACTTATATTCCCTAATCAAACAAAAGAGAAAGAAGCACTGCGAGTATTAAAAGCTGGTGGCGCTACTTGTTTAGGGTATTTTTAAACATAATCGGCAACAGTAATGCCAAGAAAATACCTCGCCATGGCTCTCATTCCCCTTCCCGAGCTGTTTTAGTAAATTTTTCTCCCCCGTCAAAACCCGTTCAACACCTTAGGCAACGTAGCGAGAAGTGTATGTAACCTTGTTATTACATTTTGGTGGCGCAGACTATAGTTTCTTAAAGTAAAATTAGTATACTGTCCTCCAATGTTACGAAATAATCGATAAGACCTATGAGCGACATTAAGACAAAAATGGGCAAATGCATATTTCCTCAATAATGAAACTATCTTTGTTATGCTTGGACCTTTCACAGTTCACGCCTGAACTTTTATTCTGATATATAATTATATTATATATTGTTATCAACAATTTAGTTTCCATCCTCTTTTTACGTCTTCATTGACGTACTCTCGTCAGGCAATTAATAAGCTGCTGCTGCTGCTTCTATGTTGACGGATTTTAAATATTGGAAGCAAATATTTTGTACTCAAGTGTTTGCAAGTCTGATAAATATGGTGTTACAGCTGTATTTAATAAAGTTCCATTCATTAGTTACACTATTTGATTATTTGGAAATCAATAAATAGTAAAATAGCCTATAAGTAAGAATAGATTTGATATAGATTTAATAACAGGAGATGGCGTTTCATTCCTGGAACCTTATCTGATTTAAATTAAAGGAAACAAGAAATTAGGGATTTAAATTTAGATCTGCATGTCGCGCAAGCGAATCTAAGAATTAAATTCATTTTTTGAGGTGTTCATCTTCATTTTGGCCTCTTAAGCGTCTGCTTAATACACGATTTATTTCAAAATGTTTAGGTATTATATCATTCTAAAAGACTGCTATTAATAACTTGGTGTATTTTATTTGTGCTGGATTCTCGCCTCATTACGTGCTGTTCTTCGATTCTACCTTTCTGTACAGAACGTTTTCTATGGACAGAGTAGTAAGAAGGTAACTAAATCACGGTACAGGTTTGTAGAATGCAGATTGTTCAGTCCCAAGAGAAAACGTTGTATGCGGTAATGAAAATTGACCGAGTCAATTTTCATTATCATTTTCATATTACCAGATCTGTTTGATACTACAATAGAAGCCTCTTCAAATTTCTGTTTTAAATTTTTTTGGAGCTGGGCAACAATTGTCAGCCTTTCTTTCTCTAAATCTCTCGACTATTCGCTGATATATTTTAAACTTCCCAGCAACTGTTACTACAAGGTTGTTGCCAAACTACAGTACTAAGAATTTAATACAATCAAATGATATTATTAGATTTAGAAATTTAGAAATTTTTCAGAAGTCCAATACTTGGTTTAAAAATAGACAAATTATTTTTTGTAAATATTAATATTGCTATTATTAACAATTTATTCATTACATTCCACATTTTTAAAAAGATTTTTATGCCCTTAATTTAATAATTAATATCTCATGTCTCATTTTTCAACAATTAATGTGCACCTGAAGAAGCCCCACATTCCTTGATAATATAATTTTAATTTATGAATGCTAGATATAACGAACCAAGGAATAGATTGTTTACATTTTTTGCATCACGACACATTTAAATATTACAATAATCAGAATTTTTTAGTTTAATCGTTACTTTATATTTGAACGACATTATGATAGTTAAATTTTTTTTGTTTCTGTAAATTAGCATGATTATATTATTTTACTAACGAGGAGGATTGTCTGTGAAAGCTTAATATCGCAGATATTTCTCGCCACAGTTATTATGGGGCTTACCCTCGGAAATGCCTTGTTTTCTCTCTCTTTCTCTCTATCACTCTCTCTGGTTTATACGGTTCTCATATGACGCGGCTCCTTTGGCTCTTTTTGAAGGTGTATGTACTTAGGTAGCAAACCTTTCACAAACAGTAAGATTTGTCCACATATCCCGTTGGATCAGTTGGCCTTCAGAAAGTAGTGAAAGCACGGAGAAGGGTGTGCTGCGACCCCACAGCAAACTACTCCACCGTGTCTCAAGTGAAAAGAACCCAATAGCGTGACCTACGTGATACAGATTTTCAAGGGCTTTCCCTGCGTCTCTTTCAGGTGAAGCACCGGCTAGGATCCATAAACTTTTCAATTCCCTTTCTATACTATTAAAGTGGAGTTGCCAGTTTCTGGACCACACTCGTGTTGACTGTCTCGAAAAAAGAAATATTTTACCAATCCACATTTTACAGTGGATTTCGAACAATGTATTTTATAGTAGCTTTACGACAAGTGATTTGTTATACGTAATTTTTACGAACCTGAAATTTGATTTATACGAAACAATTTTTTTAAAACGAACTCACATAGTTTTATTATACTGCGTTATTACATACCTTTCTTTACGAAGTCACGGCGTTCGTGTGAACTTATTGCGTTAAGAATTTTATTGAGCTCAATGCAGACACTTAACTTCATTATGTAAAACATAATTGAGTTTTAGAACTAAACTTCTGACGTTCATAGCTATTATTTCCTTAACATTTAGTGACTCACGCACGTTGTTCTTGGAGAAACTGTTTTACTGCCACACAGTAAACAAAAAATAACAGCCTTTGGATATACAAACATATAATTTCAATATATGATTATACAGTGTAATATATTATCCGCATATGTAGACCTTAGGAACAAGTGAAGAATATTAGGAACAGTAAATAGCATATCAGCATATAAGTCATAACTAATTTAATATAAACTTGATTAGCACTAATCATTACATGACGTTTTGTTCCTAAATTTGGAACCTTATCTGTTGAATTTTAATTATAAAATTCAAACGAAATATGTAACATAATTTTATTATACATATAAAACGAAAACTTATTTACGAAATCAATAAAAATGGGAATATGAAAATTTAGATGTGCAAAGAGACCGAAATTACATTAAAAACCAATTGCTCATAAGCGTATTGTCAGTGTTCAAAATAATAATATCAAGTTAAGCAATGAGTGAAACAGAAAGCTTATAATAGAAAAGAATCGTAAATTTAGTTTAAATATTTTCCATCATTTTTAACATAATTAGTCAAATTATTTGATTAAATGTGAAGCATCTCACTCATCAGCCAAGAAAAAAGATTACATTCAACATCTAAAATATTTAGATTTTGCCAATCAATTTTATGGTTATTTAAATATATATTCTACGACAAAATTGAATAATTTTACATTATATTTTAAAGTATTTTTATATTAATTAATGCGCGTTTCTTAAGTATTTGGTTTGACCAATATAAGAGGAACTTGAGTCTAAATAGTTAATTTGGTATAAAACACTACGTTTCTTAATTTTGTCTTTAAAAATTTTAACAAAGTTTAAATATTGTAAGATTTAAAGATAACCCGGATAACACAAATTTACACTAGTCAATAAATTTATACTAAAGGGGGAACTATATATATATAAACTTTTCCATAGTAATTTAAGACGTGAATTATTAATTTCATACCAATTTTAATATATTTGCTAATGAAAAGCAAAGGATAAGAATTAAGAATAATAATAGTTAAAATTTTGTCCTGATTAAATTTATTATAAGGTATATAGATAAGTTAACTGCCTTATTTACCAGATTATAAGCTGTACATTTTATGGGATAATGGGTGATTAAGAATGCTTCCTGAGGAAGTCCATATTTGTATACGAATTGGCAATATCTTTTGTTAGAAACAATACCCTATCATCAAGAATGCGATCTTCTTCAATTTCAAATGTACAGTATAATTTATGGTGGTAATTATTAAAAGTATTAAGCAAATTATTTATGTAAATTTTGGGGTAATAGAAGAATATTATCAACATACTTAATGGTTTAGTGGTTTCAAATCTAAAGATGAAATACATAAGGTTTCTAAATCTCTCACAACATTTTCGGAGAAAAAAGGGGAAAAGAAGAATTTCATTCGGGAACCATTATTTTGAGATAATAAATGTTATTAAATAAAAAATAAGTGGAATAAAATTTAATTTAATTTTTGATAATCTCATCTACTTTTATTACTTTAATAATTAATAAGGAAACTATAACTAATGATAATCCTTACGTCGTATAAGGATTAATGCTAATAAAGTTAATACTGAATTTTTTCTGACTTACAGACTGATTTACTATTTATCTATAGCAAACAGATAACATTAGAAACATATTTGCATAAAAATTAAATACAGAAGAGAGAGTTGTGATGATTTAAATTAAAATTACTTCAGACAAAATAAATTTGAGATTTTGAACCGTTCGAAACGATCATTTTCTTTTAAATGTAATCTAATGAAATATAATCCCATCAAGGTTCCAAACAAATAAAAGTCAAAAAATATAAACACAGCAATTATTATAGCGCAGTTAGGAAATATAAAATAACTTTCGGGGTTTTCGATCATAATGCAACAAACCTCTCACCGCTTCAGATTAAATATCGTACGTCTTTGTTTATATGCGCAAGATTATTCAATCATCAGGCCGTACAAATAATATTAATTATTATTAGTATTTGTACCACTGCTAGAGATAATATGAAAATAAGTTGTTCCTTTAGTTCGCTTTGATTTGATTTAATAGAGCAGATGACGTCTCACTTCTTTAAAAACTTCAGACATCTTTACCAAATTACATCACGAACAGGAACATTGGTTCATTATTATTAGTAATTCCACATATTCAAGATATCATTAACTGTTTCTTCTTTCCCTGCTTCAACTTTAGTTATTATTATCATATTTTTTTGTTAACTCAATCTAGGAGCGCCATCCAATTGAGAACATTTAATGGCCAATTGGTAAACCTGAAAATCAGCTGATTGACCAAGGATCTCTTTAATCTCAGGAATGTGTAACGTTTCTGTAATTACCTTCCCACAACGCTAATATTATTAATGAAATACTGAAAATTCAAGAGCTTATCAATATTTATACCATTTTAGTTAATTGGTAAGTGTAACTCCAGCTTACGTTTAAATAATCATTCATTATTCCATGCATACATTTCTTCTTACTAAATAAGAGAAACTTCACTCCTTCTTTCTAAATTATTAATAGGCTTTACATTTCAACTTCAAACAAATTTAATTTCAACATTTAGTTTCCCTGGCAACCCTTCATGATCTATCCAACTGTACTTCTTCTCCCCCCTCTCCCTCTCCCCTTTCTGACTTACTGCAATATTCCCTGCTCTTCTTATTCTTCTTTTTCCCAATTGAACAAAGATAAACATTTCAAGATATCCCTAAAGTGGCCGTTACAATAATAATTTGTTACCTATAACAACAAAAATAATTTCTACTCATAAGGATTGCCCAGTTTCTATATACAATACTTCAAAAGAATTGTAAATCCTATAATGAGAGATATAAACTTGCCTCTACTTAAGTTACATTCCTTGTTCAATTTGAACATTCCTTCAAAAAATACTTTTGTCGCAAGAATACCTCCACAGAACGTAGTGGGGCTGAGTATTATTTCTAATATATACCTACACACAGCGTTGAAAATTAACACTTTACCGACTCCGGACTTAATGTGTCGTGACTGCCAACGCAATTGCGTAGGTCGTCCTCACGTATCTAACCTCATACAACCTTTTACATATTTTGAAATGTTAAAATTATTTCAAAGGTAATATAAGAGTGATGCGTCGTATGTTGAGGCAGCTTTCATTCTTCTTACAGTGTGACGACAAAGCTGCATTGGTTTTGGAGTGTTGTTTTAATTACTCTCACGGTTGTTCATCTAGTGTTAATATTAGTACCACTGTGCCCAATATAAAGCTCAGATTCACACTCGTCTCATTTTACTTTGTAAATAACATTTATCTAATTACTCCAGACACCATTTATTTGAGATTTTGAAGAGTTCTAAACGCTCATTCCCAGTTAAATCTAATCTAACATTAGTGTTACAACGGCTTGTGGATTACAATCACAACGGGAATTACAAGAACATTTTTGTTGCAAGAGAAACGCGTAAAGAAACGTAACTATCGGAGTAAATAAAATCGAAATTCACATTTCAATGACTAGGAAATATGTATCGTGTTCAAATCTAGATCATATTTGATCTGAGAATGGCTGTGATGCGGAATAATAAGTACGACTTCTGCAATGGCTATTCACGTGTATACATAGCTACAGTAAAGAAACTTTATGCCTTCAGTACCCAGGCAGCGTTTTCAACATTTGAATACCGCAGTCACGCTTCTTCTCAACTCGCGACTCCTTTTCTCTTATTTAAATCAAACATTCCTGTGCCATATCGCTGCGTATGAAATCTCTTATGGCAACTTAATCCAAAAAATTGCCGACTTTTAAATATCAAAGTATCACGCAAAGTTTTCTGTGTGTTTTAAGTAGGATTTTATATATTTACCTTCCTCAAGCGTACGTTTCTGGCCTTGCGTCTAAAGTTACACTTAATATCAAAAATACATAAAAAAGAGTCGTGAAAAAGTTAGAAGTATGCAAAATATGAAGTGAGTGAAATAGAAAACATTCCAATAAGAGACGTAATCACAAAACAAAAATATAGAAAATGTCTAAATTTATTAACAACATTTGTTTTCCACAAAATACATAAAACGGCGATAATCGACTGGTATTATGCAACGCAAAGAAAACTAAATTCTAAATTTGCTTTATTATTATTATTATTTATAATAGTTATTACAGTCTGTCTAAATAAATGTTTAAATAATATCAACTTTCCACAAGACAAATTTTCCGTCATTTCAAAGCATATCTTAGAATATAACCATACTATTAAATGGAATAATTTCCAAAGCTTAGACAAAGACAGTAATTGCAAACTCCGTTTACTTTCTGAAATGCTTCACATTAAACACAATACCAATACACTGAATGTAAAAAACGGACACGGATTTGCTCAGTAGTATATATAATTCCTTAATCAATTATATTAATGTTTCAAGTGTATACTGATTACCTTCGTTAAACTTTAATACTCTTTGGTTCGTTAATTATTGTATTCTCTTAGGCTGTTCTTTTATATCTTTGAAACGTAATAATTCTGCGTATTGTTAACATTAGTTCAACCAAACGAGGTTCCAGATCAGGACCGAAACATGTAGAAAATATGTTCCTTCCCGTAGAGTTTCCACTTTGGAACCCTATTTCAAACTGTAATGATTCAAACCAGTGAACTATGGATTCGTAATATAAATAATAGTAGTTTTAGACTTTTCGTAAAAGGAGATACTTAACCATAATCAACCCCGTAGAATATTGTATTTAAATCGTTTTATTGTTGTAATTAGATCAAATTAATAAAATTAGTTAAATATTTAAATAATTTTTAATAAATAAGGTACGCTCTGTTTTCAAGCAACTGAGAAATAACTTTAATAGCGAATCTGGTAACTCCATACACATTAACATTATAAAGTATTAATAGCGGTTTTTGCGCAATTATTAATCTTATTGTAAATCAATTAAGCCGAGTTGCTGCTTGTTAATAATAAAGAACTAACTGTCCTAGAAACTGTTTCACAAACAAAGTTATTGATGACGTGAGAAACCTGTCGAAATTTATACAAACTTGTGTATGATTGACAATAATTTGACGACGCTTCTTTCCCCTCTTATGTCTCACTGTAATTCGGCTTGAAACAACCTTCTGCAATGTAAAATTTGTTTAAAATTTTAGTGAAACACATTAAGGTGGGTATGGAGGATTTTAATAATAGAAAAACTTAATTTTATGTCTGTTTAATGAGTAAATATAGGCAAAACCTCACTATCAAAAAGCTCTTTGTACCTTAGGTTTTGTCTGTACCTGTCTTTATATTAATAATTCAAGTAATATAAAAATAGTACACTAAAAATTAAGACACTTGGACATAATAAGACTGAAAATGTTAGGATAATCTTAATTAACATTTTTTACATGTTGCAAATATAGTTTGCGATATGTTGTGGAAGCAAAGTGGCGAACGATCCATGGCGCATATATACTACCACTAAATACCCCTTAAATGTCACTTAAGGTTATTTTGTTAATTATGGAGAAGAAATTCCATGAAATGAGAGATAAGTTGGAAACAGGAGTCGTCTTATCTGAAAGGCGACCGATATCGGCTCAATCGAAGCAGCGGCGTGTTTATTCCCCGTAGAATTAACAATGTTTTCGGGCTCATCTGTGTTTAATGAAGAGCATGAAGATTCAATAAAGGTATCTGGCAGAAATAACTGAAAAGCACACTCATGTTTTCTTGGGCTTCACGAGAAGCCCGACGTCATCGCACTGATCATTTTTCGTACTGGAAATATTCAACTCGTCACCCACTACAACCGGCAACTCAATGGATATATAAATATATACAGTAATATCTTATGAACTCTGCAATATATCGAAATAAAACATACACGAAAATTTAAGCTAAAATTCCTGTTTCAATCCTTGTAATTTCCATTGTAATCCGTTAAGCCGTTCCAGAGCAGAAACAGATCCGCATTCACTTTTTGGAGATTCCAATGCACCCTAGCCAGGAAACTTTCCCGTAGAGTTAATACTAATAAATATAATACTAATTAAATATGCAGAAATATTTAAGTAAAATTTCCTGTTTTGAAACCCTCAAATTTTCATTGAAATCCGTTGAGCCGATTCGGATCCTATTCGAGACAAACATACGGACGGACAGATAGACAGACACTTCAATTTTATTTATTGGTATAGATTTTAAATTGTCAGCATCTCACTTATACAATCAAGGTTAAACACAATTGGCTGCGCAACTGAACAGTGGAAAATAATTGTCGCTTATGATCAGGCAGTCGATGCAACCTTTATAAATAAAAATAAAAAACAGTGGAAAAATAATCCTACGCTATAGTGGCAGTCGTGTAGTAGACAAAAATATTTCGCTAATAAAATCATATATGTGCATATAACGGAATTCGTCGTTTTTATGTATAATATTGAGCGATATAATAATTTTTGAACTGATGCATTTCGGTGGGACAGAATCTGTATTAGAAATATGCAAATGATTTGTGAGTTTCACACGTTTGGTGATTGCTGGTGGCAAGCCCTCGGAGTTGGCGAAGTGGTAAGCTCGTTATTGTGTTGCGGTGCCTGCGGTTCCTAATCACCTTACGCTTGCTTCACGAGCGTTCAAGAGCATTGTCTTCCTCAGAATATACAACACTTTCCATTAAATTGCGTGGCACAAACTGCTGCAGAGTCAACCAACCTGGGATAGACGATCGTCTATCCAACCGCAGGTAAGCGTCTGTGGGTCACAGCAGCCACGCACCAAAACACGTCAGTTAGAGTGTTCAAATAATTTCATTGGTTTCAAGAGATTTATTGTGACACACTTTATTGTGTCCCAGAAGATATTAAAATTTCTTTTTTACGGTATTCGTGACTCCGTGTCGTTCCACCAGTCAAGAATTTTTTGAGTACCTTGCCCATGATTATCAAAAATGAATGAATTTATTGACCCTGCAATTGAGCTACACTGAGTGGCAGTTACAAAAAGTAACCTTGAAATAATAAATATTAATAATAACAATAATAATCATACAAACATAGTGAATTACATCCTTAAAGATAAAATTAAAGCACCCATTGTTTAGTTAATATTTAGTCGCACTACACTTCATTATCCCTTACACGTCATTATTCTACATTGGAAAACTTTATAATTGGGAGGAAATCTCCAAAGGCTTATGCAGGTTAAATTGTTCCAATCCCTTAAAAACTAATATTTTCCAACATCAGTTTTGAAGATGCTCTGCCTAAGTTTACCATTATGACTCCATCTACTGTAATAATTTGCTTCTAAAAACTTTGATGCAGTACCCTCCCAGGATTATTAGCCTTCATACGCTACAAAATAACCCATCGTTTTATAAAATATCCCAACCTAACCGATGAACTTTCTCATTTCCGTGACCATGACACTGCTCAACAAATTTTGCCGCTCCCTTTTGTACGCTTTCTTGTACCTTGATCTGATTTTTCGGAGAGATTTATACGCAAATTTCATACTTTGCCTTTTTTTTAAAAATCCCCATAACGAAATGTAGTGCCTTCCACGCATTCCCAGTCACATATTCCACTTGATGCTCCTAGCCCACATTACTGCTCAAGTATATATCCAAATTCTTACCTCTTGTACTATTTCATTACCGCAATTTGATTATTCAAGGGGGCAATACGGAGAATTACCTCGTCTACAATTTAGAAACCAATCGTCTGCTTTATTTATAATTATAAAAAAATAATATTTGTCTGTTTTTTAATTTAAAAGTAGTTTTGGTTAAGTGTGGTTCTTTCTATAGAGCCACGGTTTAAAGTTTGGAGTTCTATTAACTACGGACAATATTCTTTACTATGAAGGAATAGTGCGTACTGTATTGGACGGTTGGCATATCGTCTCGTCACACTCTTTGGAATAGGGGTAACTTAATGCTGAAGCTAATATAATCTCTCTACAAGGGACTCCCTAATCCAGAAGTGACAAATAGAATTTTGAAACTATTAATCAATTAAATATTTACTAAATAATATAAAAATCATATAAATTATTATGTACTTAATTTTTATCATGTTATTATACGTTTGGAATATTTAATTACTGTTGTTTCACAATAATCTCCTATTATTTCCTAAACCCCTCGTTTTTACCAAAAACAAGCTGTAATTGGTATAATTCAAGTTTTGAGTATATGCATATGTTACGAGAGAACATCAAAAGACTTAGGTGGGGCATGATCAGAAAAGGGTTAAAAATGATTTAGAAATAATATTTTCAAACTTAAGCTGTTGTTTCTTAGTCTTTTTCTTATTCTTCTATGTACCTTTACCCGGTATTCTGAATAAATTCATGTATATCTGTTTAGATGAAATTCTCAGCTTAGGCCTCTGAACCATACGTCTAAATGGGCAAGAAATCTGTAAAATCACTATATGGACAGGAAATATCATCACCAGGAAAAATATATCGGTCTTTAGAAATACGGCCCTTTCCCAAAATTTTTTTATTCTGTTGTACATAAACAAAATTGTGAATTTACTAATACTCATATTTTTGGTAAATATTTAGTTTTACAGCGTGAGAATATAAGAAAGAAGTAGCAGAAATACAGACACTAAATCACTATTAAAATAAAATATCACAACGATTCTGGTAGCCTTGGAGCTCCCGATAGTGAGAAAATTGATTTATTGTCTTTGTTTTCCATCAGAATTTTTTAACCTTTTCAAAGGAGAAGCAACGAGGATACCTAATTTCCAAAATACCTGTAGGAAGGATTCTACTTCCTTGGAAAAGACAGAACAAAATTTTATCCACGAAACCGTAGCCCTCTCGAGTCCAACTCCAATGAGCGTTGGTCTGGGATGTGGACAAGCCACCTCTAGATGGGCTTCAGGGTCTATATAGAATAGACCAGAGGCCCTAATGCAGACGAGGTACCAATTTTCCCGACGGACGTCATTGTCAGCCGCGCGCATTGCTCCTTTCAATACTAACGGCCTCAGCGTCGCTTCACAGTGAGGGGTTGCAATTCCCATAAATTGGCCCTTCAATCTTGCCGGTCTATTCTAGCGAGCCATAATGAAATCTAAAGTACATCCTTCTTATGCATTGGCAATGCTAGCGGATGACTATGGCTGGCGGTTTCATCATCGGGTATTGAAAGGACGGAGAACCAACAACCCAAGTGTATTTAAAAATTTTTTAAATAAAATTCGAACTTTGATCAATACTAAATAGTTGGGTTTTCCACAATGTATTTAATTACAACTCTTTAAGAGTTTGAAATTATATGTTGCGTCGACAGAAATATGCTTTTTTTAAATATAAAATTTATTTAACTTAAACCACTGTGACGTGTTTTAGTTAATACGGCGTAAACTAGTATTAATTACCTCGTCAAAATGGTCACCATTGCGATAAATTGTTAATTTAAAATTTTATTTTTTGACTGCACGAATTTTATAAAAAATGTAATAAAATATTTTTCTGTGACGGCAAACGCTGAAATCTTTTCCACGTTAAAATAAATGTTTATAATAAATTTTTCGTGTTATTTTTATACATGACCGATAAAAAATATGGGCTTATATAATTAAGATTTCACTAAAGAGTTTTGGTGGCAATTATGGTAGCAAAAGAAAATGTTCGTCCACAGCTCTGTTGTTAGCAGAAGTGCCGTAACAATATTTCTGGTTATACGACAACAATTTACGTCGGATTCGGTCAGTATTACTCTTAGGTATGGACTGAGTTTCCTAATCTGTATTTTTTTCTCTGACTTAACGAACGCTAAATTAATCTTCTGACAAGTTAAAATGGTGTACGTTAAAATTAAAAATCTTCTGAAATGTGATGTAAGGAAAAGAAAGAAGAAGTGCGCCCTCACAAGGAGGTAATAGTAACGATTGCAACTTGTTCTCAGGTGTGTGTTAGCCGCTCTATTACGGTGGAGGACTGTTACAACGGCGGTGCGGCGGAAACCTGGCTATGAGCGGAATTGATATGGGTGCTTCCACAACACCGCAGGCGTGGGTCTATGCTCGTTATAGCTTTGATGTTTCACTTGTTCCCCATTCCACGTTCTGACCAAACGTTCACGCAAACTAACAAATTGGAAACAAGAGACATTTATTGTTCTTACTACGTTGAAAGGGCAAACTTCAAATAGGTAGTCACATGAATTACATCGAGCACCTGTTGGTAGTTGACAGTTTTGAAGTACGCTTTTTTTAGATTAATGGAACGCTGACCTGAGTTGCCCTTGCCAACGGTTAAAAGAAATGGGGTTATCTTAATTTATACAGGTTGGATTATGACATCATCATAATCGATTCATCAGATGCAGAAGAAAGGAATTAATTGCTTTACATGGTAAACAATCTATCAAATATCCATTCGTAAAACTTCATTCATAGCCATCTAAACAAATAGATAAATTTAAAAAGAAGCACTTATTCTTTAGATCTTTTAATTATTTATATAGGACTGTTTATTTTAATTCTATAATTCTGTCAACTCTGGTTTGATTTACAAGTTGGATTTAGCCGAAAACTCACCGTGTAACGTAATATTGAGTAAATCCTGGCATGCAAATTTAATTCAAATGTTCAATTTTCTTCTGATAAACGAAGGTTTGAAAAAATTAAAGTAAATCTATAAAGACATAATTTGTTTTTGTTTGTTTTTAAAAAGAGAAACAGCCAAGCTGCGTGAGGGTTACCCGCTTTGAGTCTCTCCCTTATAATAGCATAGAGAGGAATGGAAACGATGGGATGTGGAACGTAAAGGAAGGTAGCCAAGGCCCCCGGGCTGTAGTACAAGGATCCTATCCGGTCATTTACCTAAAAGTGATGCAGGGAAAGGTAGGTCGGGCCGTTGGTACTACTCTTACATCATTCCGACAACGGGAGACCGCGTTGATTGTGGGGACGCAACAAACCCAACTACATGCGTCGACCATATTTGAGGGGCAACTAGCCGATAGGTCCAATGGAATCAGGAAACAATAATTCTTATATGTCTTCGACACCAACTTCTACACCCCTCAAAACTGGACAAAGGTCGGCTTAGCTTGTGGTAGACCATTTTTAATCCTTGTCCTGGGGCCAATGAAGGAGGAAAAATTACTTGGAGAAAGTCAACCCTTACGGCTTCGTTGAATCCCTCAGGGTATCTTGCTGAACTAGAAATGTATGCTGTGTGTGCGCTCTAGACTTTACCTATACACCGGGACTGTTCAAATTCATTGAGCCTTAATACGTTTTGCCATCATGCGTTCCTAAGCACTCGTCAGATCCATCCGTTTAAGATTCTGGATTCTTCCTACCCCCGTTCAGACCAGAAGACGTCCCACGCCAATAAACTGCTCTGCAACTTCACGTTGGTCCCTTATGCTTTCCTATACCATTCGTCCTATTTCCATAAAATTTTGATTGACTGCAGTGCTCTGTCCAGAGAAGGCTACTGTCTATCATTAAAAGATTTAGATTATTTCCATCCTACGCTTCAGTTAAAAAAATGTCCTGCCTTAAAGACAACTTGAAACAGGATAGGTTATTTCCACACGTAACCTGTCAAGCGAGACGATTCAATTGCTTAAATGTGTGAAATAATTCTTAAATTTAAGTATTGATACTTTTTACTTATTAACAATAATTCAAAGTGTTTTATAAGTCGCAATGCAAGTGATTGAGGCAGTTTATATAAAGTGGATTACGATTCTTGCTCTTGAGACTGATTTTTTGTTACTAAAAACAGATTATTTGTCCGAATTTCGCGAAAAACAATTAAAATGAATCATTTCTTCAATGAAATATTATTTTGTGAAAATTTTTAATTGAGTCGCCCTGTAACAATTTTTTTTAAATGAAAATATAAGGATAAATAGTCTTCCCTATTTGCTTAAAATTATTTTTTTAAATTTTATAGCTCATTATTTTATAATCCCTGGATAATACGTAATTTACAGTAGGAAACGTTTTGTCGAATTGATTTCAGCCTTGCGTCAGAGACAGCCGTGAAAGTTTGAAGCACGTTCACATTAGCGTACTGCAACTAATTTGATTTTATTTAAAGAAAAATACTCCTACCTGGATTACATTGAGAAAATATCGTATATTGAAAACTGACAAGTTCCGTACATTTCATACCGACCTAGAAACACAGTTGCTTCAATAATCTTCTGAAGTTAGCAGACACAGAAGCACGCGGGCGTTCTTTAGTATAAATTTCGAATCTGAATCAGAATTGTACTCAAGGGTGGGTGAGTGCTTACATTCTCCGTGGCTGTTGTTCTTGTGAATCATTTTGCAAAGAGCGTCATAATTTTGATTTAGGAAAAGTATATAAATAAAAACAAACCGACTCTCGTTCATGAAAATATTTTCATATACATAATTTTAAAGTCTAGTGTTGGAGCGCCGACCTCCTGTGGTGTAGTGGCTAGCGTTGCTGCCTCACAACCCAGAGGTTGGGCATGGGCTTGGATGTTTGTGTCGTCATGGTCGAGAAAACCGGGATTAAGACTGTTGGAGGGTCCATACGTTGACCACGTGTGACTCCAGATTCGGAATGTGTCATGCAAGATGACAGTCCGCAGTCGACTCGGTAGGCCCAGGCCCTCAATGGGCTGTAGAGCCATGGAGAAAGAAAAAAAAGTGTTGCAGCACTTTGTGTATGATTAAATGAATGTATTATTATAATAAACAGAACTTCAGGTGACACAACGAGAACCTATTTAAGGTAAATCTAAATTAAAATTTTATTTATTCTGAGATTCAATTGAAGAATTTGTTCTGTTTTTAATATACTTACATAATTCATCCTGTAATATTCACTTATTTATGCCCCAGGGTGGTTTGGCGTTACATCGTGTAATATACAAAATATTATTTAATGATTTAATTAAGAGAATTTTTCAAAATTAAATTACACCAATTGTGAATTGAAATATGCAAAATGTATTTTAAATTAATAAAATTAAAATGATGTTTCCCTCATCACAAGAAATGCTTCAACAGAGCGACACGAGAACTAAGCAAGGTTTTAAAGGTCTACCGAGCTCAACATTTACAAGATGGCACCCTGTGGAAGAAAAAGAAATCCATTATCAAGCAAAGAAATAGCATTCCGCCGCTAAAAGTTAAGTATCATTGGATTTCCACATCTCAAGAGAAAGTGGACATATTCTCCACTCACTAAAGGATCAATTCATGTCCCATCCCACCGACGATGAGCGGCGTTGCAAGGAAGTTAGAGACTTATTGAACCAACCACTGCAGTTGTCACCACTTCCATCACTCTTCACGCCTAAGCAACTGTCCACAATAATCAACAGCTCGCCAACCAAGAAAGCTCCAGATCTTGATTTAATTGTACAACCGCTCCTTAAACATTTACCAAGAAAAGGTGTTCCTGACGCAAATATATAATGCTGTTTTGATAACCACGCACTACCCGCACCAACGGAAACATGCGACCATAATAATGATCCCGAAACGCGAAGGTTCCAGTGGAGATCCTGCAAACTATAGACCTATTAGCTTAATGCCACTCATGCCAAAACTCTTCGAGAGGCTTCTCTTACCTAAACTGCTATTATACCTAGAAACGATTTTTCCACCCACACAGTTTTGGTTCAGGAATAAACTCTCGTGCCCCATCAATTATATAGAGTTGTTGACAAAATTCTGGATACATACGAAGAAATAAAAGTTTTCCGAGGTCTCTTCTTGGACACGAAATAGGCATTAGACCGTGTATGGCACGACGGTCGCCTAGTGAAACTAAAGGGACACCTATATAATCATATTATCATATCTCCATTCGAGGACCTGCGCTGTAAAATATGATTGATTCTACTTCCAGATGCTACACCATTCACTCTGGCGTGCCGCAGGGCAGAGTTCTGGGCCCTATTTTGTACCTAATGTACGTTAGTGACTAACCTGTCAACAATGCAATTACAATCTCCCACTTCGCTGATGACTTGGCAGCTCTTTCCGCAAATGCAACAGTTTACCTGGGCGGTTGAGCAATGGAGAACTAAAATAAACCCTGAAAAGTCTCAACTTGTCCTTTTTACCTACTGGAGGAACTTGCCTGAAAATTTGTCTATTCGTCTCAACGGAACTGATATTCATCGTTCTGAGGAAACTAACTTCCTTCGAATAAAACGTGACTCAAAACTGACATGGAACTCCCACGTAAGTTCTGTTGTGAGAAAAACACGCGGTCACCTGTATCTCGACAAACACCTCATTGTCAGTCAATATATACCTCTAAGAACAAAGAAGCTGATATATACAGCTCTAATTCGACCACTCTGGCAATACGCGTGTGCAATTTGGTCTTCAGCATCCAACTCTCAAATCCAAAGAATCCAAACAATCCAAAATAGAATCCTTCGGCTCCTAACAGACACTCCTTGGTACGTCAGAAATATTATCTTGCACCGAGACGTGGGTATAACTTATGTTACTCAAGCTCTACAAATTACGTATATCCGTCACCACCAACGACTGAGTAGTCACTCAAATAAGCTCTTGCAAGAAATTAACCGGAATCCTCCGTCACTAAGAGAAGACAAATACGTTCAGATCTAATAAAAAATTTGACTTTTTCCCCCGAAATTGTGATATCATTTATCACAAGATATGTAGTAACACCTCATTGTTTAATATTATTGTCAACCAATGAATAAACATTCTTTTGCGGCCTACCGATGAGTTGCTACCGTAACACATGTTTCAAGTTTATTTTTATTTACTTATTACTGTATACTTCATATTATTTCGCACAACTGTAATGCACTCAATATGTACAATAAAGTTACCAATTTTTTTTCATAAAAGGATTTTATTAAGTAGCAACAGGAGATTCTTAAATAACCAGACAGGTTACGATCAATTAATTTACACAAGATTTAATAAAATCAAAGGTATATACAATTAATTAGTAACACAAATTATATGCCAAGGATTTTATTTGGTTGTTTGACCGTTTAATGTTTGATGTTGATGATAGTTTTTTTTAAAAAATTAATTTATTACAACTGTATTTTTGGCAGATTAAAACTACCATATTCATCCCAAATACAAAAATAATAGTACACAAATCAATCAATTACCTATCAGATACAATTCAATGCTTTAATTATTATTCTTTTTAAATATAGAAATATCAGTTTTTTTAAAAAGTTATAAATGAAAACTTTACGTACCTATTATACTTAAAAGACAAATCTACTTAAACAACATTATCAGTACAGCGTACTTTGTAAAATTCCCATCAAATGTTTTTTACTATCTCTTCTGCATAAAAGCCAAGGCTTAATTAGATCTCGTTATCACAGGTCGCTTCAACGGAACGTGAAATAAGTCTTGTATTACTATGACATTATGCTTTAGCCACACATTCACATACAATTTAATAATTTAAATTTGACGGTATATAAAAATATGCGTTAGGTTACAATCGATTCCATGCTCTATTACGTATTCTAACACATGCTCAGATACTATTTTAAAATTAAATACCAAATGAAAATATTATGGAATTTGAAACAGAATATTTTCACTTTTAATTTCACTATTAATGACACATTACGTACACTTCCACAAAGTTTTGCTTTTCTGTATTGTATGAACATGAAGGTTTCCATGCACCATTATTATTATTATTACATCCCAGCCGGCTTATTATACAGATATGCTAATGCTCTCACGCACCGATCCAGGCAATGGCGCTACACAACTGACCCCGTACACTCAACTCGTTAGATACTAAGAACTACAACACAATAATAATATAAACTTAAAAGATAAATCACCCTACTTTATAAATTCTACAGAATTTCCAATAAAATTTAACGAACGTCCCAGAACTTTGGAACATCCGTTCTCCTCTACAGTTCATGCCCGGTTGACTAAAAAATTCGTTATGTCCCTTCTCAAGAAAGTTACATAAACGCGCCTTTAACATGGTTTCCCTAGGGAAGCCAAGTTCCTTGCTAAGGCGCACCGACAAAGATTATTTGTGCTTTTAAAAGAACTCAGAGTCTTTTTCAGTCGGCGAGTTGATTCTCAGTGTTTGTTTAGTCCTTGACCATACATTTTGATTACCTAAGAATAATTAAACTTTTTTATCGATTATAAACCATCAGCATGGATGAATATTAATATATAGAAATTAATAATTGAATTAATATAACTTAATATTGTAAATTAAATACGAAGAATGTAAAAAAGTCAGAAAAATAAGAATTTGATCTGCTTTCTGGACCTCTTTAAGTTTATTAGTAAAATTTTATTTCCAATTATTATTGCTGCCACAACAATTTAATTCAAATTAAGTTCCTCTATTTATGCCTTTTGCCCATTGTTTATATTTTATTTACATCAATTAATGTTCAAACGTAAGTGTTTCTCGGTTAAACACCATTGTAATGAGAGTAATTTTCGTTCACTATGTAGTAAATAAGAATTGACGGGAAGGCAAGCGAAAGTTCGTAGAATCTTAGAGGGCTGCATTCCACAGGCTCATACGTGATGTTTATGGCCCTAAACGGATTAGTGAGTTGACGGATGTCTGTAGGGGAAGGTCATCAACCTGCAGAAGCTTCCAGAAACACTGGAAATGGCGGGAAAAGTTCCAACGATAGCCAAATTCCATGAAGAGGGCGCTAGAAGTGACGTCATGGGAAATGGAGAGAACGAAAGGACAGCCTGTGGTGATCTGAGATAGAGGAAAGATTTGCCTGGAAGCTGGTCTACGATCGCTTCCCAATATCCCTACGCAAAGGTGCGTATGTACAACGAGGCGATTACGAGGGTGGGTGTCCTCTAATAGGGGTCGTCGCAGAACGTTGCTACCGACGAGTTTCGAGTTCCAGCAGCTTGCTCCACCGCCGCGGACGTGAGTGGAGAAAATGAACTGTATGTTTTACACGCTGGATCTATTCTCTGCTACACGGCCCGCAATTAAACCATGAAAATTGATTAAAGTCTCACGCTCTGTTAAAATCTAAATCTAAACTTTATGAAATTAAATTTTGTAAATCGAACTTGCTTTATAAATTCAAGAAGCTCGATAATATAAATGTCGAATAGTTACTTTTAATAAAATATTTAACAATGAGCTTGATTTCTAATTTTCTCATCGCTTTGCGAAAATGAATATACTTTAATGAAACACCGTCATTCAGGGTGGTCCTGAAACAGGTAATAGCATAAGAAGAGAATTGAAAAGGGGGGCGCAAGGTAGCCAAGGGTTGACTATGGTCCCCAGTTTAAGGATCTTATCCGCTGATTCACCCTAAAAGAGATACAGGAAAAATTCTAGAAAACCTGCATCAGGTAGGTAAGGTTTTTTGGTACTATTCACACGCACTTGCGAATGACTGGGGATGTGGGGTCGCAGCATTCCCTTTTATCTGTGTGTACTAGTTTAGGAGGCAAGGTCTTTGAACCCAGGACAAAACCTTACAACCAGATGAAGGTACCTCGGAATGATATAACTTTGAGAGACAACTAGGCATCCTCAAAGGTAAGCCCTCATCCTCCTTCTGTGGAATAATACCTGCGATTATAGTGCTTAAATTTGTCATTTCTTTCTGAATAGTAATCTCTACAAACCTACTTGCAAGTTGGATACGTTATACAATGCCTGAAAATAATAAGGATAAATATGGCCATTAACAGGCAAACATTGAAGTGAGAACATTATTGAAAAATTAATGTTGCCGGACGCATCGATGCAAGCTATAACTAAAACTTGAGTATTTTAATTACAGTCTTCAGGTTTTAGCTGTTATAGTAAGATACTCAGCTCGCATCATGTGTGTGTGTGTGTTTTGTTTGAAAATAACTTTCCATATTACGTTTTAGATTTTTCATGGGACGTTTGGGAGGGATCCAACCATAGATACAACTCTATGGCACTCCAGAGCTAAAGTGTGGCCAATTTAAGAACTTCAGGCCTGCCGGTCAACAGCAATTGTCTTCTTTTTCTTATCACGGTAAGGAAAATTATTCCAATTCTTACTAAAACAATGGAGTCAACCGCTGCTCCCGTGCCCGGAGCACTGCTATTGTTCTCAAATGTTCTAGATTTATCTTAATACATACTACACTAGCAATAGTTTGCAATTTACAATAGTATTTATCTTGATGAGAATACAATTAAGTTACAAAGTAGATGGAAAATAACATATGAATTCTATTTTATTAGTTTTATATTCATAACATATACTGTCAAGAATACATGTTATTAGAACGTAAATTTTTATTTAATCACTCAGAAATTGCTTTTATCATTTGGTTTAAATTTATTTTTTGATGTACTCTAATACGGTAAATAAATAATTTTGGCACAACGTCTTTATTGAAAACGAGAAGATATCATTTTAGTCTTAAAACTACAACACGTATTATCAAAATGATTTTCTAACTATAATTTTATTTTAGAGTATAGAATTTGGGATTACGGAAACATTTTTTTGATTATTAATCATAATATCTTATTAATAAATAATAGGCCCGCGAAAATAGCTCTTTTTATTTTGCCCTAAAAACGAAACAACAGGTACAGAATTTTTATAAAGTTGAATCCATTGAATATATATAAAAAATACGGTATTATTTATTTATGATCGCTTCAGGGAAAACTTATAGCTTGCAGTCGGTTTTGAACCTTCTCACGTTTCGGAGCCAATTCGAAACAAACTTCCAGACAAACGGAAACTCAAATTATATATTTATTTTATTTGCTTTTAAAAATGAGTAATTATTTAACATTGAAATTTACCTGACGCGACGAATAAAACCAATTTATGTATACAGCGTTTCGATGATCCTAAAAAATTTATTCTCTCTCAGGGAGTTAGCTCCCTGCCAACAATAGGTTAATTGCGGTGTGAATCCTGCTCCAACAATAGATGCAGTGAGAATACTCGCTCTCTCTCTCTCTGCCTCTTTCACACACACACACATGCTGTCAAAATTACGTTTATAATATTACAGTAAGTCCGATGAATAGTATAGTAACACCTAATAGGGCTTATAACTCGCATCGGTTTTCACGTCAACTTTCGCACAGCAATTGAAAAATTCAAAGAGTATGAAAAATTTGGATTCGATGCTAAAAATATTATCACTATAGTAAAGGCCCGGAATTCTCTTCCTAATTGTTGTTCATTTAGGCGTATTACCAACAGCCACCCGGACAGTGTGTGGTGTGCGTTTTCACCCCAGACACGTATATATTTATATGAAAAAAAGTTCCCCATAACATTAATTTTTGTATATATATTTATATAAATGATAGTTATTAGGAAGCGGGTTAGGCTGCTTGCCTGGCCAACGGCAAGCAAGTAATGATCGCGTTTGCTTAATATTAAATTAATACCCAATTGATGATATCGATAGCCAGAAAGAGACACACAAATCAATACCACTTGAGGAATGGCAGGTCAGCCCTTGGGACAAAGGCCTGAGTTTGGGATCAGCAAACATCCCGTTGCAACAATAAAGACCAGGCCATCCCCGGAAGAATAGTACACGAATCCCCGACCAGGCCAAGCCTCGGAGAAAAGTTCACAAACCCAGCCAGGTAGAAAAGGGCGGGGCGTAAATTAATATCACAAGATGGAAAGCAGACTTTTAATTTAAGACTCCTGCAGGCTCAGACGACCTTGGGCAGTTTCAGAGGTGTATGTACGGGGGTCAAAGACATTCGGCATACGGTAAGAGTTGTTGTTGATCCCATTGGACCAGTTGGCCAACTGCCTCTCAATACTGAACAAGGCACGGAGGCGGGTTTGTTGCGTTCCCACAGCAATCCAGTCTCCCGTCATCAGAAGAGCGCAGGAGTAGTACCCACTAGCCCGACCTACCTGATGCAGGTTTTCTAGGGTTTTCCCTGCATCACCTTTAGGTGAAACACCGGGTAGGATCCTTACACTATAGCCTGGGGGCCCTAGTCAACCCTGGGCTACCTTACTCTACCTTCCAAATCCCCCCTTTTAAGTCCCTTCCTATGCTATTAAAGGGGAGTTGCCTGCTTCAGGATCACCCTCATGTAGACTATTACCCAAAAAAAACGTTTCCATTATTAGATATTATAGGGCATTCCAATATTATTATTAGTGGAGAAAATTCAGCTTCGATAGCCGAGACGCCGAGAAACAGCGAGACCACAGCCTGACCGAAAAAGAGATGTATCATCACCAGCTCCTACATCTACAAGCGGTGATGTACCCGATTTATGTTTCTCGCTCCTGGCTTTCTTGAGTAATAGTAAATTTTAGATGCCAAGCTTTTTTATACCCACCTAAGACCATTATAGATATTCTTGCTCTCCGGTGACTTAATAAGCAGACTGCCAAAAATGATGTCTGTAAATTAATGTATTTTTTATATTTCTAATTCAAATTTAATAAAAATAGTTTCTTTCTCTTTATAACATTTCAATTTGTATCATTAATAATTTTTGGACTCAGTCACCACAAGTGCGGAATCTATTCCTATTCGGCATGACGGGGTCAACTACCGTATTTTTCCGACAGTTGACTCTGGTCAATGTTTCGCCGGCAAGCAAAGGCGATGGCCACTTCGCTTCTGAGCGTCCCCCCCCCCCCCCACTCCCCAACAGGCTGGTCATCGATTATAACGGACAACTCAATTGACGGGGAAAAGACGGATAGGGATGAGCAACCCACACTCGCATCGCACCGCTGCTACAATCCATGGTTTCTGAGGATCAGGACGGTGATCGGATGACCTCGGAACTTCGTGCTCCGGACCCGACACTTGCAGCCCCTTGTGAGGAGGATATTGTGGATCAGTATTCGTCTACATCAAGAAGCGTTAACCACGGTCCTGAACTCGCTGTATTGTGTCCCTCGTCGCCTTTATCACAGTCCAATTATGACCTTGATGATGAGAAAGACTTTCCACTTTTAACTTCAACTTTTACACAGGCGACTAATAAAAGGATAAAGCATCCCTTGGACTATTGTAATCCGACAGATCTTAGCATAAAAATGAATAAAGCCAGAGCAGTTTTTGATTATTCTGATCTTGCCACGGAGACTAATTATGACTAAATAGCTAAATTACTTGCTAAACGCTTCTTTTTCAAAGGTCTACTTGGCTACTTTCCTGGACCCAGCTAGGTTCAATAGCCTCCTGGACTGGATAAATACAAAGTTTGACGAGAAGGGAATCAACGGCAAAATTAGGAAGCTGAGAAACTTGGTTGTAAGGCAGCTTTACATATAATAATCATGTGCTACTTAATGCTATATTAATGAAGGAACTGAGCATATCGACCTGGAACTCTTTGATATGACAGTGAAGAAGGGAATTTTTATGTACCTTTTGGATTGGTATGATCCTGATATAATATATGTTGTTCTAACGATTTTTGCGCAAGCCTTTTCATTTCCCCATAACTACCACATACACCATAATCTGCTTAGTGTACACCATCCCTAGCCTCCTCTTCTGTTCTTACCCCATGCACTTTCCTCTAATGCTAATTTCAGATGTGGCCTATTAATCTATCACTTCTCTTGGTCAACGTCCTCCATATTTTTCACACTTCCCCTATTCTGTTAAGAACATCCTCGTTAGTGATTCTATCCACCCATCTGATTTTCAGCATTCTTCTATAGCACCACATTTTCAAAGGCTTCTATATTCTTCTTTTCCCCAACTCCTATCGTCCACGTTTCGCACACAAATGACGCCACGTTCCATAACACTTATAGCAACGATTTCCTAATATTCACACTTGTATTGTCCTTAAGTAAATTCCTCTTTTTCGTGAAAGCCTTCCTTGCCTATGCTATTCTACTCTTTATGTCTACCATACTTCTACAACCCTTCAAAATTTCCCCTCCCCTTTTTTATTCTACTGTTTTCCTCAATATACTCATTACCTTGGTTTTCCCTCTATTAATGGTTATTAATATGCGTATAGGAAACAAAATACAAGGATGAGAAATACTCCATTCTTACTGGATATAAAGACTTCCACTTCTTTACTACATGGAAAAGATATTAATGGGTCATATTCTCATGAACCTCTTGAACTTCTGAGTATTAGCAATGTCATTCAGTGCAAGGTGTTTGAATGTACCTAATTTTAATTGTTAATAGGACGTTACCTCTAACTAAAAAATTGTATAATCGATCATTACTGATGATAAACTAACCATGCCATAGTCAAAAGAATTTAAAAACTGAATCAATAAAGAAATTGTTCTTCCATAGAATCAACTACACCTATTAATTGTCTAATTGAAGACACAACTATTGTCGCATTTTTCGTATTCCCTAAATTTGGCTCTCTGCAGCACATTTATACTAACTAACTTGTAAATCTGAACAGCCCAATAAAATTGACGTCTTAAGATATTACTTTCCACGCGGTTTGAAAATTTTGGAGTAACGCAGGTCGAGGTGTAGCAAGTAATTAAAAATCAACTAAAAATAATGTTTAAATTTAAATTAAGGATAAACGACCCGTATAACAGACAATTTAGAAATTAATAATGTGGACGTTTGAGCAATGATATTGTGTTTGCCCGTCTATGTAACACAAACATTACCAAAAAAACGCCACCTCTGTAGTAAAAGCACGCAATTCATCAAATTATTAGCTTGTTGTTGTGGTATTCAAGCCTAAAATTAGACTGATGAAACCCTCCATGCTAACCTATCTTGCGCAAGCCTCCACATTTCCCCGTAACTGCCTCATCCCACATTCTCACTAATCTTCTTAGCGGATCCCATCCTATGTCACCCTATTCTGTTCTTACCCCACTCACTTCCCAGTAATGATAATTTTACAAGACCTTCGTGTCTGAAACGTGACCTATATTGTTCGCTATTCCCCTTGTTATTCTACTGTTTCTCATTCTACACTCCATTACCTTGGTTTTCTCTCTATTAATACTCATATTGAACTCTTTCTCCAGGACCACGTTCATGTCATTTATTGTGGTTTCCAAGTCTTCTTCTGTCACACCTAATACTACAGTATCATCGTCAAACAATAGGGGTATTATTAATTCTTCCTGCAGTCTGATTCCTTTATCATATTAAGTTTTAACTTTCTTCATCGCTTGTTTTATATATATATATATATATATATATATATATATATATATATATAAGTTAAACAGCATGAGTGAAAGAGTACTTCGTAGTCTTACTCCTTTTATGATATTTGCTTTCTATTCTTGATCTTTGATTCTAATTACTACTGTCTGCCTTCTGTAGAGGTTAAGGATATTCCTTCTTTCTCGATATTATATTCCTGTCTTCATCAAAATCCTTAATTGTTCGTTCCAGTTCACATTATCAAAGGCATTTTCTAAATCTACAAATGCCATGAACGTAGGCCTGTTTTTCTTATCCTGTATTCTAAAATAAGACACAAAATCAATATTGCTTTTCTTGTTCTTTCACTTCCTAAAAAAACTGATCTTCTTCTAACTCGAATTATATTTGTCGTTCCATCATCCTATATACTATTTTCGTTAATATTTTGCATGCATGCTGTTCGCATCTATCAGCCCCATTCTTCTTCGGTATGGGTATAATTATATTTTTAACAAAATCTTCTAATATTCTTCCTGTTTCGTAGATTTCACAATCTACCCTGAACAGCAGGATATTATTTCTTCACCCGATGATCTTATCAACTCCGCTGGAATGTTATCAAATCCTGGCTCTTTACAATTTCTCAGGTCTGTCAGCGCTCTGTCAAACTCCGACTAATAATTTTGCCCCTCAGGTCTTCATCATCCACCTCCTCTTCTTCTATTACTGACTGTTCTATATTTCCACCGTGATACAGCTCTCCTTATGTTCTTGCTATATATCTGAATGTTCTATATTTTTCTATATCTGAATGTTTCTTCCATTTTCCTATAATATGTGTTTATTATTCGTTTCCCCATGATCTCTTCGACCGCTTTACATTTCTCTTTGAGCAAAACTTCTTTGTCTGCTTCGCACTTCTATCTCATTCATCAAGCGCCTGTACTGCTCTTTATCATTTTCATCTGTCGCGTGTTTATATTTACGCCTTCCATCAATCCTTTTTAATTGTTGTGTTATACATGGTTTCCTATTGGTCTGAACTATTCTTTCCATTTTTTGTCTGTTGCTCTAGTCATTTCTTTCTTCAACAGTTCCCATTTCTCCTTATTTTGTTTCTTTTTTCCTTCTCTAATAATCTACTCTTGATATCTTCTTTGAAACTCTGAAACACATTTTGTTCTTTCAGATTTTCTAATTCCCATCTTTTTGTTTTAATTATTTCTTAGCTTACAAAACTTAAATAGCATCTATTGAAAATGCAATTATTTTACAGGAGTTATTATTAATGCACATGTAGAGTCAATTTTACTATAAAAATTTGATCAAAAGATGGTACATTAAATTAATTTATGACAATTAATAATTGTTTACAAAATACAATTTTTAGAGCACAAATTTTAAAAAATTTTCACGTGATATGTAACAGGGTAAACTTTTGTGTTAGATACAATGAAATTTAATTTAGTGGCGTATGTGGGCATATTATGTGGGGTCGAGTCTGTTTAATTTACTTTGGTGCTGTCCTGAATTTAGTTGTCTTCCTTGTCGAATTTTTTCCCTTCTGAAGATTACTTAACTTTCGTAAAAGCGTGTGAACACTTTGCTCTGTTCTTAACCTAGTTTATCTTTTGTTTTCAATTTATAAATACTCGTCGCACGATTACTTTCTCCTTCCGTCCTGTTAATCTCCAAAAGACATCCGCAGGCATCTTTGCAAGTCTTCTTTTTCGACCACGTCCCCTCAGCTGATGTGTGGATCTCAAAAAATTTTCCTTCCATCTTGGAGCACTTCAGGATTTTCCAAATATTAATTTTTTTACTTCATCCGTTCTTAGTGGACACTACATCACAACTCTTTTGCACCGGTTAGCCAAATATTACACCTACAAACACACTATTTCTTTATTAGGGAAATCTTTCAGTGTCCTCTGAAAAAAAAGCACTGCAGCAAATTATGTCAACTCTCGTCTCCTTTCACGCCGAAAGGCTGCGTAAGACGACAAAATATTCTTGAAATTTTAAATAAATATTTTTGGCCTTCTCAATTTTACCTCATTATATTATGGTAACAATTTATTTCGTATTCAAAGCCATTTCAATATCAACGTCTCTCGGATAATACTTTATCCCATTGTAATAATTTTGATATCACATAGTTTGTGTTGGTAGCGTAGAGAAATGAGACCGGTGTTAATATTAAATCATATTACTTCCCAGTAAGCCCATTTAGTTTCCTCGCGTGAGCCACCATATTAGCTCAGGAGTTCGCCCTTCTCCATTAATGCACAACAAATGTTTAGCTTGATTTTAGAGTGTTTTAATGACGTCGTACTATTGTATTTCAAAGTCCTAGAGTGGAATTAGTGAAGGCTTTATCCTAGGAGAATTTCAAGTGTTCCTCTTGTTGATAATTCCACGTCGTAACTACTCCCAACCAATTATACAAAACCACTTAACTTATGTCTGGGTTACGCAGTGACGTGTATTTCACATATGTAAACTAGAGAGCTATTTCAGCCTGTTCCATTTTCTGAAAGATAACTCCGAAAATAATAACAATCGTCCACTATCGTAGAGTGAGACATTCGATCTATAATGCGTGTGAAATATATTAAAAAAATTTATATATATACAAATTAGGATTTTATATTTACTGTTATATCCTCGTGGACATATTGAACATTTTATGTAAAGGCGGGAAGAAAAACGATACTGTTTTGAATGTCGTAACTTGGAAACTAAACACTTTTGGACGAACATTATAATGAAAAAAATTTATTGTGAACATATTGGGGAATAAAAACATGAAATTATGCCCACTTTTTAAACACTCTGAGAGATAGAGGGAAGGGGGGGAGAGATAGATAGAGGGTAGTGCACTAACTTAAAGGGGGGATAAAGAGCGTCAGACAAGGATGCAGACTGTCGCCCATGCTCCTTAACTTATTTATAGAAGAGGCGATGAAGGAAGTTAAAAATGAGTATGGGAAAAGAATCAAAATTCAAGGATAACAAATAAAATCCTAAGATTTTCTGATGGTATTGTGGTTTTAGGAGAGTCAGAATAAGACTTGGAAAAATAAATGACATGAACGCGATCCTGGAGGAAGAGTGCAACGTAAGGATTAATAGAGGGAAAACCAAAGTGACGGACTGTAGTATGGGAAATAGTGCAATAACCAAGGATGTTAGATAGGGAAGGGATGGTCTGGAGAAACATTATGGACAGCATAATAACTAGGGGTGGAAGAAGTGTAGTAGTCATAATGATTAAGATAGCACAGGCAAGAAAGGCAACCGTAAAAAAGAGCAATTTACTTGCGGCTAATATAGGTATGAATATTAGGAAACGATTACATAAATTGTTCGTATGGAGTGTGGCGTAATATGGGTGCGTAACGTGGGCGATAGAAGTTGAGGAAAGAAAAACAATTGATGCTTTCGAAATGTGGTGCTATAGAAGAATGCTGAAAATCAGTTGGGAGAATAGAGTAACTAACCAGGGGGTAATAAGCAGAATAGGGGAGGAGAACTATATGGAGGACTTTGACCAAGAGCTGGGATAGATTAATAGGCCACGTTTTGAGACATGAGGTTCTTATAAAATTAGCATTAGAGGGAAGTGGGTGGCGTAAGAAAGGAAGGTGGAGGCTGAGGATGGAAAGCGCTAAGTAGATAAGGGGGAACGTGGGATGTCGTAGCTGTGTAGAAACTGAATGGCTTGTGCAGGAAGGTTATCTTAGAGGATTGCATCAGACCAGTCTTATGACTGAATGCCGCAACAAAGAGGGTCAATTCAAACATTTTCACTCATAGTATTTTTGTCAGAGACGCTTCGTTGCTACGAAGTTTGAGATTAGAAAACGTAGAAATTGAACTGTAAAAGCTCGTCTCCTACGGAGAAGTACGCTGACATGCTGTTTGCCCAAGAAGCAAGGATAAGTTACTATTATCTTTATTCATATATGAAATTGGCTAACGTAAGAACTGTCGCTTCAATATTTCGTCAGGTCAGAGAAATTGTCCGTACATGATGAAGGGACCCGGCGGAACGTCCGCACACATCGATATGAAGACATTTGCTCTAATATATCAAAATATACGTGCAGTTTATTTTTATTATTAAACTAAATTCATGTATTTTTCAGAGGTTAGCCGTCAAAGTCATATAGTACTACATAAGCCCATATTTATAAGTATTTATTAAGCCCACAATTGACTAAAAAGTCTAAATTGCTTCTTATGTAACCGATAAATACTTTTTTTTATGTTAATGAAGGAAGATTATATTTAATTTGTTGTTAATAAAGTATAAATTCACATTGTTGTATTATTAATTTTACCCTCCCTATTATCTAAAACTTACCTAAAATTAAATAAGTAATATTATTTTATTAAGTTTGTAGCTGCCGGTGTAAAAATAACCTCTAGCACTTAAAAAATTACAAAAAGACATTCGTGTATAAAAAACAATGATTATAATTCCAAGGGTGCAATGCTATAGATAAAACAAAGACTGTTGCCACATAAATATACAGTTAATTTAATTATTTGTCAATTTGTTTAAAAACCGGCATAGTGTATGGCTATGTTACTTCATTTATTACTTTCTTTGATAATTTTGTCTCTTTTTACATCCATTTATTTAATCTAGTGTTTAGAATAGTTGTTGATAAAATTAAAAATAGTGGTTTGTTGTTTTACAATAATTAGACAATGAGGTAATCAGTTTTGAATTAGGTTTTATAGATTAATGCCAATTCAGTTTGTGTGGACGGAATTATAAAAATGTTTTAGCTGTGTTATAAACAGTTAATTTTTAAATTGCCCATATTCGTAATCAAATTGTGACTGTATCTCATATAGTTATCCTTCCGAACCGTGTGTTGGATGATTATGACTAAAAGGGTTGAATAAGAACCAGTCTATAAATTCACATTCTACACGGATAGAGTAATATTATTTAATAGCCTTTTGCATGATTTTCGTTACATTGAGCAGTGCGGGGGCGGGGAACCTTCGCGCCATCTGGCGGTAACTTTGGGACAGAGCTCGTACAATGGCTGATATTGCGGCGTGACGCAGCTAGGTGGTCAATTTGCGTGAGAGCTCGCTTCATTTGGGGTTATGAAGCATCCATTGTCTCCCTCGGCAGGCTTGTCTCATCAAAACCTCACAACGCGGATTACTTTACGTCTTAGCAAGTTACATGGCTCTCCCGGGATTCCATTCCCCTGCACGACTCGCAATTTCTTTTAACCGATTATGAATTCGTCTTCCTCAGAATTGCATTTCATTTAACAACGTCCTATCTCAAAAAAATTTCTCAGCGCTTATCATATATATAAAATCATTCGATTTCAAATAATTAACATTTCTTCAGCATTTTAATTCTCAAATCATCCAGTTATTCTGTTTTTCAAACAGAACTTAAATATAATTGAATACTCTCAATTAAGGTATTTGTTTCCTTTCAAACTAAGACTTATCAACGCCTTATAACTGTTAATTTAGACTGAAAATGTACTACAGATAACTTACGTCATTAATTGCGTCAGTTTAGTTGCACATAAGACATAATGTGAAGAAACTTAAATATAGTTTATGACAGACGCCACTGTTAATCGATTCCGATAAACACAGCAACTGCCTCTGGAAGTGTTTAATTGAAATTGTATTTTTGCTATATATAATTCGCTTCACAACGCTTTACGACGCCTTCCGACTCCTAATCGCCCATTCCTCTCTTATTCTCCGCATGTATTCAGTTAGCTCTCTCTTGCATCTCCTTCTCAATTCCGTCCCTTCAGCTCCTTCTACGCCTTCCTCTTATTTTTCGTCCTTGCGGTGTACATAGCAGGATTTTTGGTGGTCCATCATCTGTCATTCTCCATACTTGTCCACACCAGATTATTTGTATAGTGGTCGTCTATTGTGTACCCAACTCCTATTATTTCTCAGATCCTATCATTCCGTATTTTGTCGATTCTGGATTTGCCTGTTGCTCTTCTCCATAAATCTATTTCACTCGTCATTAACATTTTTCCGTACTTTGCCAAACCACTACTGTATTTTTTTGTTCTATTTATATATAGTCTGGCTCTAGTATTTATATTGATCGCAGCGTCTAATTCTTTTGCCGTCTTGTAATATATCTTGTCATGTTCTTCCAGTGCACATACCCTTTATTTTGTCAGTATCGATCTCGAGTCCTCCAAACTTTTTATATTCTTCGACTAATACTCGGGTCATATAAACTTAGGTTCGCATGGTTTTGTGCTATATGAAGAGGGTTGGAAATGCGCGACAACACTGTTTGAATAAATCCATCTGATTCTTGACGTCCTACATTATTTTTTATGCTATTGTATAAAACATTATTACAGATAATAAAATTTTGTTACACTGAAAATAAGATATATCACAATATTAAAAAATAATTTGTATCCAAAATCAATTATTAACAAAATACGGAATAGAAAAGTACAATCGTATACAATCGCAAAACATACAGCTCCTCTATTAGAGAAATTTGAAGATGTAAAAACGTACAATCCAATAATGAGACGGTACTTAATGATTTTCAACCAATTAAAGTTTATGATAAAATGTAATATTTAACATATAAGCTATAGTGTCACAAGAAAAAGAGATACAGAACATTTACACATATTAGAAAAAAACGAGAATAATAAAAATATGTATGTAAAATAGAATTTAAATATACATCGAAAACTAAAAATACAATTTATAATTAATTAACTAAAATGATAATATAGCAGCAATTTGATGCATGGTATAAATTTTAATACAAATTCGATTGAAATATATATATATATATATATAGATAAATAGCTTATATATATATATATAAGCTATTTATCTACAAATTAAAAGACAATGGCAAACGAGCCGCAAAGATAACAAAGAATAATTCAAAAAGAAATTCAGACTTATCTACTCATGTAAAGCCCGACTGTTTTGATATATATTTTGAAAATCGAACATAATTATTAAATTGAAATTTAGGAGGCGTCGTACGTTCATAAAAGAATGGAAAATGGTGAAGACGTTGGCAAATTATATGTATATGTATCAAATGCAGTTTTACTAGATTACACCATCTCTATAATAAAATTGACTGTATTGGGTGTATTTTCAGAATAAAAATCTAAACGCATGAAGGTATCTTAAATATGCAAAAATGGCTGATATTATAGTTGTATAAAACTTTTGAAGGTAATTAAATTTTAGCATGCGAGAGGAGTATTCATAAGGGATGAGGTGGAGGGGTTTATATAAAAATAAATAGTTCAAAATAAAAGTAAAAACATAGTGACAACATGATATTCCAAATTCGGAATGTGTCATGCAAGATGACAGTCTGCAGTCGATCTGGTAGGCCCAGGTCCTCAATGGGCTATATAGCCAAAGAAGAAGAGTGTACTAATTTTATTTAATTCGTGTCTATACGATGAAGTCTTCTTGAGATATGACGAATCTATGAGTTTATATCGAGTAGTGAGTGCCTGGCCTGACTCGTCAATTAAAAAAGACGACTGTACCCTACAATTCTCTTGCTTAAATAGATTTATTGAAAATAGCAAATGACTGAAATAAATTTAGTATTTTATTAATAACCATTCTTTGTCTGTCGTTGTGTTATACTTTCAAATAAACTGATCTGCAGGGGATAGTGATCAACATGAGCAACGGAAGAAGCCCTAGTAATTTTTATATTAGGTTATGTGGAGTGCTAACACAACTTAGTGACGTTAGCTGACATCGTTTTACTCTTTCGCGTACACGCATGACAGAATCATGGTCTACTTTTTCATATTCTTTACTATTTTTATGTTTGTTTTATTTCATGAAGCACCGTAGCGAATCACCATAGTTACATCTAAATCGTGCTGAAGTCCAACATACATCCATACATTCGTAGCTCGTGGTCTAGTGCACAGCTGCTCTTTTAAGCCTAGAGGCCTCGTGTAGCACTTTCTTGAAAATCGGGAATCTACAGATAAACTTCAGAAATGACCGTATCTCCAGTAACAATAAGGCGGAGAGGTGCTCAATTTCCCGTTAAAAGGAATAATCAATGAAAAATCAAGGATATATTAGGCAGAGAAGCTACGCGCAAGTGAGAAATTGCTGAAATTATCCTTTATACCTGGCAAAAACGATGGGACGAATTTAACATTGGCAGAAGAGTCCATGGCCTTCTTATAGATGTTAGAGAAAGGTTAGCCATATGTCACCTCCACCTAACAAAAGGGTTGATACACTTCCTCTCAGGCCATGGACTGTACCTTAGTACACCTCAACCCAACTAAGGGTCTTATACATTTTCTTACTGGTCATGGTCCATACGGACAATATCTGGGAAGAATAAATAGCAGACCAGACAATCTATGTGCCTGTGGAGAGATAGGAACACCGGAACACGCCATACTGGAATGCCCCAATTATGAGGTAGACAAGACAATAAGAGAAACCTTAAGAAAAGAAAGACTGTGGGAAATAATAATAAGCCCACCACTCACCGCGGCTCTAGAAAATTTGACAAACCTGATATCCGCTTTAGAACTGACAAAATACAGGACTAAAAATATAAAATCTTAAATATTACATCATAAGACTTAATATACTCATCATCGGACCGGACTTTCAAATCCAGGAACCGGATGAGTATAAGAACCAAAATATGGACATCATAACATAAAATAGAATATAAATTATAGTAATAGTAAGATTATTCAAGTAATTATCTTAAATTACATAACTCTGCTAATACAAATACAGTCATAAATATTTAGAGTATAAAATTAGTAAAAAAGTTTGAACCTACAACTACTCGACCAACGCGTCATGGAGATCCGGAAACGTGGGTCGTAACCGGAAAACCGGAGTTGTTTCACAAACAAAATGTATAAAGGTGGAAAGGATGAGGAGACAAAGAAATTAAGAATTCTCTCCTTCAGTCTCTCCACGAAAATAATATAATAATAAAACTAGTGTAACAGATGATGATCTTACATGCTAAAACAAATTTAAATATACGCATATACTTTATTATTGTATTCATACATATTTATATCTATGTAAAAAAATGTACCAACAAAAGAAAAATATTGTTAAACAGATCTGTTATTGAATCTAGAAAACAGGTCAAGTAAATTATTATCAATAAAAAAAATGTACCTTAGTAGGATAATAAGAAACAAGGACCCCTTGCGCAAGTGCGAAGAACTAGCCTCTCCTCAACATGTAGTGTTTGATTGTCCTGGAAGAACGGAATGCCTTAAAGGACACTGATCTAAAAGCTGTAATCAGGGATACGTATTTAAGAACAGTGTTAGAAAATATAACTAATCAGAAAACCCGCATTGAGCTAGTATGATATAATTCAAAATTATCTCTGTAGGAGCCAAATGTAGAATTTAACACCGCCATAAATGAAAACTCCATAGATATAAAACCAAAATCAGATTTTTTTATTGACTGAAAAGCGGGTAGAGATGACGACGGTTGTAACTGCTTCAAACAATTCGACTTGGGTCCCTCAAAGATGTAAGACTGACAGAAAAACTGCCACTCAACTCTCCTGAACCGGTAATCCCAGGAACCGGAGATAAACGTAATTGATCATATAACAGGCAAGAAAAAAATTCCCGACCCTTGCACATCAAACTGGCATCAAACATCAAAATACACATGACGAAGCCAGCTTAAACCCTCATCTCCTGGACGCCGGAAAATGAGGGAAACCGGAATTCCGGAGCTGGAAGTACAACCTGTGCTAGAGAAGTGGAGACGAAGGAAGGGAGGAGGAAGTAAAACATTGAAAGGCTGTCTCCTGCCTCCAAAGGGAAGCCCAGGAGACAAGAATAGGGCGGAGGCTTCACGCACTATTACTGGTAGAACTTAAGCAGGGAAAGCGTTCTGCATAATACACAGTCTGCTCTACAGACCCCCTGCAAACAAGTGCTTCCAAATTTGATGTAAAAAAATATCAGATTGAAAAATATAAAAAATTGTAATATCTTAGTTTGTAAATCCCATTCAATGTATAAAAAGGAAGTAAGCAGCTACTACTTACCACAGTTTTCCCTTCGTATTAGAGTGCCCGTTATGTCTTCCCTTATATATTCATCCAGCTGTGATTTAAGAGCAATTTCCTTTCATCTTCCCCTCCTCCTTCACCCTATACCCCCTAATCCTTTCACCAGTTTTTAGTTAATTAGTTAGTATTACGGTAAAAAAAATAATAGAATAATTTTTGTAACACAATTTTGTAAGTTTGTGAAGATAAGACCTATTATAGATGCTCCAGGCTATTATGTTCTAAATACTTAATAAAAAAGTAACAATAAGGGTCAATTAGCAAGCTATTATTAATTTTATAGTTGAGTCCATACTCGTATTTTTACGTTAACCTTGCAGTTGCAAGTAAATCTATGAAGCTTTTAGGAAAACACTGTAAACACGGATTTTATAATTCTTGTCAAGTGGCTTAGGCTACTTATTTTATTAGTATCAACTTGTTAGAGTAATCCCTATTGCAAATCGTTTTAAAAGCCTTTGAAATATTCCGTCGAAAAAGTTATATCAAGGAAAATTTAATATTTCTGACATTTAATAGATATAAGCTGAAAATATTGCATCACAGCAACCTAATGTTTAAATTTAACCCACCGTTCACAAAAAAATAGAAAACAGTACTGTTACCATTACACTCAACAGTTAACTCAATTATTAAAAATTAATAGCGCATTTGCTTTTTACTTACAACATGAATTTTGCCTCTCGAGATTTTATGGATGCTGATATGTTTATTTGTTCCAATTAGCGTTGCTAGAGAACATCATTGGCCTTTACTGCATGCGGAGGAGGAAAATATAGTGATTTTATGATCCCCAGCAATATTCATTACGCTTTCATTGAACCAAGCCATCTTAACGCCCCCACCATTATGGCCGTTACTCACGTTAAACATACTTAAGTAGTGAATTCCATGCAAGAAAAATATGTTAAATTCCTTTAAAATCAGACGATTGGATTTTATAAATGGCGGTCGCTACTAATTATTTTCTTGGGGGTGACAGGCTGCAGGAGGGTGATCCAGTAACCGGCAATTCCCCTTTAACAGCATAAGAAGGGAATTTTAAAGGGGGATGCGGAAGGAACACACAAATATCCCAAGGAAGAAATTCCTGGAAGGAATTTCGACTGTAGTTTATAAGGCAGATTCCAATATCGGTTATTGAGACAGTCCTTGAGAAAAATTTCTAAGGAAATTGTAGTCACTATAATTTCAGGAAAGAAATAAAAAATTATTAGTGTTAAGAGGAAACGATAAACTCTCAAGGTACTTATGTTAGAACAATTAATCTGCTGAAATACACTATGACAACATAGCGCCATTAATAATATAAGCAGAAACCTATCAAAAGTAAACAATACTAAAGAAAGAATGGGTTATCTCCGTGCGATAATTTTCTGATCATGGGCATAATTGAGTTTGAATATTCAGGCTGAGTAAAGAAAGTAAACGATTTAATTTACGGACGTATCGTCCACAATAATTTCTATGAAAAAATGAAAACTAAATTAAAAAGTTTACTCCAACAAATCTCTACAGTGTCTTGTTTACACGCAACGATAAATCGTGACGATTCCGTTATTACGATAAATTGCTACCATTTATCGTAGCGTGTAAAGCAGCCTTTAGCTCGTCTAGTTACAATTCTGCTGTACACGTCAGAAAGACAACATCACATTGGACATCAGCTGCCTCCAACTCCGAAGAAGAAGCCATGGATCTTGGTGGGGGTTTGAACAAACCATGGACAAACCAACCAGCTGCTTCAGCCCCGGGCTAGACCGTATCTATTCTATAAATATGTAACTTCACTTTGTAATAAATTTCTTCTATTTGATTTCTCTTCTTCTTCATGGACTTAGTCCAATGCCTCTTGTTAGCGATCTCATCCTCACTAGAAGTTTCCTTAGAGAACTTCCGTACCAACACGTATCCGTTTAAGAAAATAAGTTTTATTAGTCGTCACCTTTTCCGATTTTCCCTTATGGGGTCCAATAAACGTTTTTATTGGTTCTACGATTTCAAAACTATTTTTTCAGTTTTTTAATTACGAACTGGTGGAGCTGGTGGACCACGTGACAGAGGCGAAGAGAACGACGATAGGTCTGCATGTTTAGGAGTACTCAGTGGAGTTGCCAATTGTAAACTTCTTTCCAAATTTTCATTAGTAGCTGAACATTCGGAAGCTCTGTACTCCCCCAAAAGATCCTCTTCGCAGTAAAATTGTTGGAGTTTAGACCTCACAAAGATTTTTTTTGTTCTGGTACTTTCCTCAAATATGGCTCGAAACAGATCATAAGATGATAGTCCGAATCTACGTTTAAGAGAAATTGAATTTATTTTCTTGAACATTCCTATTTTCTGTCCTTCAATTACCATAAATTTCATAACCACATTAATTTATCTTGGCAGGAGCACCAAAGTTTCGTGCTAGCGTGTGATTTTGGTTCGTTTACGAAGAGATCAGGGGAAAAGGACCAGTTGAATTCTGGGTTTTCGTATTCTCTCTGTTTTATTTTTAGTTCTCACATGCCGAGACACCACCTATTTTAGGAGGTATATGTACTGGGGTCAAGACCTTGGCCGTAAGATAAGGGTAGTCCAATGATCCCATTGGATCAGTCGGCCAACTGCGACCCAACAGAAAAACTCGTCTCCCGTCATCGGAAGGGCGTGAGAATAGTACCCAAAAGTCCGTCTTATCTGATGCAGGTTTTGTAGGATTTTCCCAGTATGCCTTTAGGTGAAACACCGGGTAGGATCCTTGAACTATAGTCTTAGTCAACCCTTGGCTATCTTGCTCTACCTTCCACATCCCCCCTTCCTATACTACCCTTGTTTTACTCATAGCAGACTCATAGTTTACAATCATAAAACTACTACACTTTCATCTATTCTAATCAAAATTAATATAAATTCTGAGATTCTTTTTAAATATTAAATAACTTCTGATGCTATCAAATTACATGCAACCTTTTGACGGCAGACTAAATATCCGATATGAATAACAACGTGCAAACAATTTTCAGGCACGTTTACCAACACAACAACGAAAAAATGCATGAATCTGACTAATATAATATGTGAAATCATAAAATTCCCGATACTATTCAACACAATTTGTCTATGCTATAGAAAATAGAGAGAAAATTGCTACGAAACAGAGGTCAGTAGGATAGCTCTGATGGTAGAGCGGTTTGCCCGATGTCTATTACCGATTCTGTAGAATTTTTTATAATCTTATTTCGTTAATTAGCTTTAAATAAGCATTCATGATGAGCTTTGGAATGAAAATGTTTTTACGTATATTAATGTATACTTATTAGTACTGAATAATGAAAAATGTATTTCAATTGTCTTGAGTATATCAGTAAACGTGAATGGTTGGATTTTTGGTAATTAAGAAATCTTACGAAATTCATAAACAGTTATGTGAAGTTCGACTCGTTAGGTCGGGATATTTTCAAATTTACTTAGAAAATTATTATTAAGCTATTTATTGTTCGTTCTCAAGTGTCATAATTGAAACTACATTATGCACTTGCTTAAGTATTTCAATCAGCTAAGTACCTACTAAATTTAATTAAATTAGCCGCTGTCCAATATGATTTGTTGAAACGACGCCCAAATCTGATAAATGTTATAAATCTTTCTTTTAATTTCATTATTGCCAGACCTTTCAGTTTATTCCGGACGTGGACTTGGGCTTACAACGAAGTGTGCTTGATTCAGGGAAACATTTAGGATTTAACCGCTGAGGGAGTTACTAAGTTCGGAATCGCGTGTTCCGATAAGAATCTCAGTCACAAGTTCAAAAGGTGCCACGTCCTCCGGCCTACGTACGATTTATTATATAGAACTTAATCAACGTTATCACAAAGTATTCAAATTCTTCATCATTGATCCACATCATCGATGAACATGATCTATACTTCCGGATAACTATGTATTACTTGGTATGAATATTGAAATATACGGTATATTTATATTTATATAATGAGTTCTTAACTCAACTAAACGTGGAATTTTTTATGAAATATCGACAAAACGAACTCTGGCAATCATATGTTTTCTAAACTGATAAATCGTCTATTCCATCAGACGAGACGCAGTACAAAAAGTTGTAAAACACTTGTTGCATACGTTTTTAGGTGAAAGTAAAAAAACTAATATATTGTAGTAATTAAATTAAATTTAAAAAATAGACACTTAAGTGTAACGGAAAAACGAAATCTACAGTAAAATTCTGACAAAGAGGGATATTTATAATAATAAATATGATTTGTTACGTCCTTTACATAAATTTAAGTCTTGAAATTATACTTAGCATATTTATATATTTACAATAACTGCCACAATCGTTCAGTTATTGCTAATAATCTCCTAAACCTCATCAATACAACACGACGAAGACGAAATGAAATACTTTATTTATTTTATTGGATAGATTAATAGGCCACGTTTTAAGACATGACGGTCTTGTAAAATTAGCGTTAGAGGAAAGTGTGTGGGGAAAAAACAGAAGAGGATGGAATCCGCTAAGCAGATTATGGAGGATGTGGGTTGGCCTAAATATAAGGAAACGAAAATTCTTGCGCAGGATAGCTCAGCATGTAGGGTTGCATCAGACCAGTCTTAGGACTGAAAACCACAACAAAAGCAATGGCACACAGACGAGTAAATCTGTTACATGGATTAAAATAACAATCATAAGTATCTATCTCTTTAATACGATTGCAGTTCCCATAGGGGTATATTCTTGTTGGTGGTTTGGTAAGCTCCGGTTAGCAGTCTGCGGAAGGAACAGATTAGTCTGGAATAAGCATTCATAAATTAGCTATATTTTTGTGTAATGGAAAAAGTTAACTATCATTCATTTTAGAAAACACGTTCAAATCACTTACTGGTTCTGTGAAAGGTAATGTATGTTATAGAAAGGGAAGTATTATTGTTTGTAAACCTTTCAGCGCGTGGGCAGATTGCATAAATCGTGGTCCACACGAGGAAAAACACTAGCAGGTGAGAAATCTCTAGCATAAACGTCGAAGGAATTTATATACTTCTAAAAACTAATCGTATGTGTCAACACGTAACTGGGGACACTGGTAAATATTCAATCGTTCAAGATGGCAGTTTTGTTTACTTTCTAATACACTCAATGCTGTCTTCAAATACAAACTTTAGAGAAAATAGGAGGACCTTACAAAGCACAAGTAAGATTTTTATTCTTTTAATGCAATATATTTGTAATGTTACTACAACATAATTGTAGAAATTCAGAATAGAATTGTCAAGTTGCATAAGGCAAATTTTAGAGGTTAGAGGCTAATTTTAAGGTTTTTAAAATTAAAAAAAAAATTTTAACCATACGCAAGATTGTGATCCGCATAGATTTATTTAATTTGGTCAATTGCCTAAATGAGTATTTTCAGAAAACTTAAATACGGTACAATTTGTGGATTTTTCAATTGCTAAGTCTGAAAATATTTTGAAGTGAGAATTAGGAATAATTAACAACAGTACTCTTAACTAACATTTTTAATGTAATAAACAGGTTATGTACGAAAGACAAGTAAAAATGACTACTAAAATAGTCGATAGACGGAAATAAAATACCTGTGGCCGCTTTCCTTCACATGTATTTTTCCCAGATTGATTGCGAAGCTTACGCTTGGGGATGCCTCGTACACTGACTTTTTCAAGGTTCTCACATACCGAGGCACCTTCACCTACTTGAGGAGGCGTATATCCTGAGGCCGAAGACCTTGGGCATGCGGCAAGAGTTGGATCAGTCAGCCAACTGCCTCCTAAAGCTGGCATGCTACGATCCCACAGGAAACTCACCCTCCCGTCATTCGGAAGGACGTTAGAATAGTATCCAAAAGGCCGTCCTACCTAATGTAGGTTTTCTAGGGATTTCCCTGCATCTTCTTTAGGTGAAAGACCGGGTAGGATCCTTAAACTATAGCCTAGGGGCCCAAGTCAACTCTTGGCTACCTGTTTCAGGATCACCGCCATGTAGCCTGTTACCCAAAAAATCGATACACGGAGAGGGGAATGCTGCAACCCCACACTCGGAAGGCGTGAGGCAACCTACCTGATGCAGGTTTTCTATGCTTACCTGTTGGCTGTCATCCTGCCCCTTCCGCAATTCCTTTCATATTTGAAAACAAATTACATCATTTCATTCCTTATTTTTAAACACATTAAAAATAACAAATATCTTAAATATCCGTATTTTTGGAGCGTCTGGACATACTTTCAAAAATGGTTTTACAATTTCGATATAATATTTAAGATTTTTTTCTATTTTTATCTGTATCAGCAGAAGTAGTCCCAAAATAAGGGATAATTTCTTGTGTTTTTCCCCCGAGTTTGAAAAATAATAAAAAATAAACAATTTAATAAATGTTTAGTAACTTACTGGCTATTTTGACCATTTTGTAATGATTAAAATAACGTGTAATATATTAATTTATTTAACTACACGCTCATTAAAATTTCCATAATCCTAGCATCAGAAAAATCTATCTATACGTAAAACTGCCAACAGGTTAGAAACAATTTAATATAAAAGAACATACATTTTGGTTGCACTGTGCGTGAAAATCTCACTAAATTTCTCTCCAAAATTCCAATATTTATAGAAATAATATAACATTACAGTAATAAATTGCATGTAATTTTTATAAATTGTTCCAAATTTTAACATTTTTTAAAAATTTGTATACATGTTGTACTTGTATACCTCATCAATACCTAATTTTCTACACCAGAAGAAGTTCAAAAAATAGAATGAAACATTTTGTTATATTTTATTAATTTTTTACTGCCGATTTACCGGTTTATTTTGTGTATAAGTTTGTAAGTGGCAGTTGTTTGATTTAAGGCTGCTATGGAGTTTGTTTCTCGACATCAAAACTTGGATATTTTACATTATTGTTCAAATTGGGTTCTTAAGTCTGGATATTCTGCAGACCATGTATTCAGGGGAAGATAAAAGTTTATTACTTGTCTTATGGACGATTTACTTGGAAGTAGCGAAGGAAAAGTTCCTAAAAAATAAAACATAATGCTTTTTTTAAGAATGCAATATTATGAATGCAATTAACTGGCATAGCATAATTCATAAGGTGTTACAGCCTTCTCGGTACTTTCATTACAGAAGACGCCTTGATGAGCTGAATAGCACATGCTGTTTACATCCATCATTGGCCACAATTTAGCGAGGACCACCCGTGTCTTAACGCCATAAGGCCGGGTTATTACAGCATTTCTGTGTCCCTGCTGAGTTAATATACTATGTCCTAGAATATTGAAATCAGGAGTATTCCCTACTTACCTCAACAAACTTATACGTCTTCCGCATGTTGTTTTTCTATTTTAAATGTTGCTCGGCGGAAAGATATCACAATTCACTTATACGTAATAAACAGTAACGGGTGTCCACTACACGACTGATCTGTTTTGAACGTAGCCAGCGAGTATATATACGGGTACGAGTTCGAAATGGGCCAATCATTTAGTGGACGCCCGACGGCAGTTCAATAACTAAAAATTAAAATCTTCTCACTTCATGTCTTATATAAACGTTTAACTGCAGTCTGAACTCAAAATTTATATTAAAAAGTTTTCGTCACGAATTTTAAGCAAAATGAATCAGAGGTATCTCTTAAAAAAATTGCTCCCAAAAGGAACGGTTAAGAAGTAAATTACACGTTATAACTTACAGTCTTAAATGGGATGCTTGTCATTCCAAAATGTGATGAGCGGGGGGTATTATTAATTATTCTTAATTCTATTATTAAAGATGGTTCCATTATTGAGAACAAGAACAACTGGGACAGAATCTGTACATATGCGGAGATAATCCTGACGAGTAAGAAAAAGGACTTAGATATCCTTAATTTCCATGTATAATTAAATAGGATAAGAATCTGTAAATAGAATGTAAGTATATTAATAGAATATAAGTACAAAAATAGTGTGTAAATATGTAATAGAGAGTAAAAATGTAAATAGAGCGTAAATATGCAATTAGCACATAAACGGTGGCACCGTCCTGATGTAATGCTCACGCGGTCCCGGGATGGATCAATGCCAAGAACCGGGTTTGTGGTTTAGTCAGTAGGAGTCTGACACTACCCGAAGGGTGCGGACCCACCATCGGGTGTCCATGCAGGATTCCACAGTTCCCCACGCAAAAAAATATTATATTTTGAAATTGATAATTTTTTAAATTTTTTATGGTTTTATTTTGAAAGAATTAATCAAATACTATTTACAAGTTATTAACTAATATTAAAATTACAAATTTACATATCTACAATTGTTAGCTCCATTCTAGCAAAATCAAGTATTTCCCTAGACCCGGAACTCAGGTTGCCCGTCAGTTTAATTATACACGAAAATTTCTAACCTAACCTAACCTAACCTTACCTAACCTAACCTAACCTAACCTAACCTAACCTAACCTAACCTAACCTAACCTAACCTAACCTAACCTAACCTTCCCTAACCTAACCTAACCTAGACCCGGAATCTCAGGTTGCCCGTCAGTTTAAATATACACGAAAATTTCTAACCTAACCTAACCTAACCCCTCTCGGGTGTCCACAGTTCCCTACGCAAAAATAAAATTATTTTATTTTCAAATTATAATTTTTTTAATTTTTTATGGTTTTATTTTGGAATAATAATCAAACAATATTTACAAGTTATTAATTAATATTAAAATTTCAAATTTACATATCTACAATTGTTAGCTCCATTCTAGCAATATCAAGTATTTCCCTAGACCCGGAATCTCAGGTTGCCCGTCAGTTTAATTATACACGAAAATTTCTAACCTATCCTAACCTAACCTGCGGTGAGCTAAACTGGACCCGCCTGGACCCTGTCGTTTTGATTAGTGTAGCTGTTGAACGACTCTGATATCACTTCTGTTGTTGGCTAGGGACCTCGTGAGAACGTTGTTATTGTTGACGCAGTCGGTAGGACGTTGTTATTTTTGACGTACGAGTCATATCACCATTGGATCAGTCGGTATCTGTTGTCTCCTGAACTGGTTGAGACACGGCGAGGGGAATGCAGCGACCCCAAAGCAAACTCCTCTTCCATCATTCGGAAGGGCGTGAAACAAGTACCCAATAACCCAACCTTCCTGATGCAGGTTTTTTTAGGATTTGCCCTGAATCTCATTCAGGAGAATCATCGTGTAGGATTCTTAAACCATAGCCCGGGCCCCGAGTCAATCCTTGGCTGCCTTCCCCCTTTCAAATTCCCTTCCACTGCTATTAAAGGAAATTTGCCAGTTTTTTGGATCACCCTCATGTAACCTGTTATCCAGAATGGGCTTCTAGAAGGGCGCAGCTGTTGACTTTGGCAACTTGGAACGAGAAATAAACATTTTGGAGTCGATAATTTCTAATAGAGAGATTGAGACTGACGGGGATGCAGGTGAAAGTAATCAGTTAGGTTTCGTGACGACGCCATTAACATAAGTTTCAAAAATCATTTCGCAAGGAATACAAATCGAATTGTTGTCAGTGACGGTGTCTAGTAACTTTGGCCCTGGCATTTATACTTATCTCTTTCTTCTTGGATCTACGATCCTCTGAGAGCCTTGGCATCTTTCAGAATAATGACCCATTCCACTCTGCCCGTTGCTTCATTCACTAACTTCCCATTTTACATTCTTTAACGTCATATCTAACAATCTCATTTTTATCTTCATATTTTACTGTGTTCTACTGTTATTCATTCTAATCAATTGCCCCACATATTTTTTTGAATTCTGTTTTTTGCACAAGTCGTGCAGTTCATTGTTAATTCTTATTCTCCAACCATTTTAAGCATTTATTGGTCCGTAAATGGGCCTTAATGTAGACCTCTTGCAAGCGAATATCTGATTATTCCTTGGATAATCCCAGGTCTGTGCTATTTGAAACTGGTGAAGACGTGGGGAAGGGAATGCTGTGACCCCACAGCAAACTCATCTTCCATCATTCGGAAGGGCGTGAGAATAGTATCCAGAAGCCCGACCTACCTGATCCTGGCTTTATAGAGTTTTCCCTGCGTCTCTTCCAGGTGAAACGCCTGAAGGATCTGCATCTCTTTACTGCGGGAGTTTTCTCGCAGGCGCTTCCACCAGAGTGACTGCGGGGCTTACCTGATTATTTCTGGGATGCCTCGTACTCTCTCTGGGTATTTTTTTAATCAAAGTTCTCACATGCCGAGACACCTTCACCTATTTTTGTAGGTATATGTGCTGGTCAAAGACCTTGGACATATGGCAAGAGTTGTCCGCTGTTCCCATTAGATCAGTCGGCCAACTGTCTCCTGAAACTGGTGGAGAAATGGAGAAGGGAATGCTGCGACCCCACGACAAACTCGTCTTCCGTCATTCGGAAGGGCGTGAGAATAGTACCCAATGCCCGTCCTACCTGATGCAGGTTTTCTAGGGTTTCCCCTGCATCTCTTTAGGTGAAACACCGGGTAGTATCCTTAAAACATAGCCATGGGGCCCTAGTTAACTACCTTGCTCTACCTTCCGCATCCCCCCTTTTCAATTCCCTTCTTATGCTATTAAAAGGGAATTGTCTGCTTCATCTTCAAGTAACCTCTTAACAGAAAAAAACCACTGATACACAAAACTATTGGAATTATCTAGTTTTTGTATAGCTTCATTTCAAATAATTTGCTCGTTGCAGTTGATTTTTAAAATTGGTTACCCTGTAAGAACATTTATTACCAGCTGCAAATCTTCTTTTAATTTATTACTGAAATGCATTCCTATACTTATTTTTCCTTTGATTTACAACTAGGTCCTCTTGTATTTGTGTGAACCCTTCCGCGATCTCTTATATTGACTTTGACAACCTGAAAAGTATATAAATTACCTTGTTCTAATAAATATATAATTTACCATTTTTGGAACTTATAATTGAAAGTATTGGAAGTGTATACAATAAAATTTATCAGAATATTCAACATGATTGAAGACAACAGTCAAATTACTGTTTCACGTGAAGAAGTCCAAAATTACGTACGTAATGTTTTGTTATTATATTGTTCTAATTTTCTTAATGGCACTGTCAACTATAAGAACTTTTCTGAAATTTCTCAAAGGAAGGCCCTATTCTAGTTCTCAAATAACACAATAATACAGTATTATCAGTCAAATATCTTTTATTTCATTCAGGAGCTTTCAGTCGTTGAGATAATCGTCTGTTACTTAAAAATTACACATTATAATTACATTATACATTATGCCAGAATTGATTCGTAAAATACGAATAAGGTATAAATACAACATTTGAGCCGTACTCGAGCTGCGTCAATATATACTTCAAAATGCTGTGGTTCTAGAGGCCATTATATATATTTATTTACTTTACGTATCTCAAATTACGTTTCTGTTACCTTTCTTCGGAACTAATTTGTATCTTGCTCGTTTCACAGTTCTTAACCACACTTTGAGCCTTTTTAATAAAAAAATTCTGAAAATAGCGCGAAAATATTTATTTTGATTTTCACATTGCTTATTTGTATGTGACTTTGGAAAATACTGATTATTTATCCTTATTTAAATTAAATGGTGACTAATTCAATTATGTATTGGTTCTATAAATATTATAATCAAAACTTTATTTAATTATAGATCTTACTTAATTTTCAGATTCAGAATTTATTTTACATTTGTGACAATTTATTTAAAATTTCCGAAAAGGTAACTTACTAAATAAATGCAAGCATTATTTAAGAAAGCAACGTTGGAAACCAATAACAATCTTCTACTTCAGTATTTATTTTTCTTCCAACGAGTAGCGAATGTCTTTTCGAATTATAAAACCTCCAGTGGAAATAATTCGATTGTTTCAAGTGAAGCAAATACGAATATCGATTAAATTACAGCTTCACTTAAAGTGAGATTAAGTTAAAATTAACTGCATTAAACCCTTGTAAATTAAAAACAAACACGTGATTCATTCCGAATAAATCCCCTTAAGGACTTGAGTAAACGATTATTATTATGTTATTTTTTGTAACCCTTGATATCCAGGATTATTATTCCGATTTAGATAAAATTCGAATGTTTTCCACTAATTGTAATATCAATTTCAAGTAGTGAATGACAATACGTTGTTTGGTATCTTAAAACAGCGATGGTTTGATCTTTTCTGTTTACAGAGTAACTGGTTTACTTCTGACCCTCCTTAAAACTGTATTAAAATTGTGCGAGGAAAGTCTTGAGTGCTGCGTATTTGTGTGTGTGTGCGTAGTGTCATTTTTTGACGGTCAGCCCCTTTACTCTTATTCGAACACTGGAACAACCCCTTCACGCAATAGGCAACTGTCCTTTTATGTCCATCTTTTAAATTAATCGCATATCCACTCCTATTTCAAGGAAAATTTGCTTCTGTGCTATACGTAGATAATTGTAAACAGTAAATTGCATAACTAACCCAAAACATGTTAAGACACTTGTTCACATCCGGCGGCTAAAATTTTCCTATTGGCTGCAATTTTGTACCAATCAATGGATGATACTTAAATATGTAGCTGATGGGCTATCACAAGAGGGAGGAGGAGAATTCGAAGCCATACGAGGCGAAATGGACTGAAGTTTTGACAAAAATAATTCATTAAATTGCGGGCCTCTGACGAGAGCAGAGTTGAGCTCTTGAGTTCTAAGGAGATGTAAAATTTGTGTAGAAGTTTCGATTAATTTTCGGCCCAATACATGATCCAATGCAGCTAGTTCATCTCGACGCCAAGTCAACGAGAACCGACACGTCGATGACCTTCAATCCGAAGCAGACCGTCACAGCAGGCATCAGAGAAAACAGCTACAGCCTTCTGTCACTATTATTGATATAAAATTTATATAATTCACATTGTCAATAAAATTTTGACGTAATTTATGGTAGGACGACCCTTTACCGAATGAGACAGTAGCAGAGCGGAAACCGAAGTACACAGAATGTTTTTTAAGATTTCGAGAGTCGTGATATGCTATCCCAGGAGAACGGGTGAATTAAAACTTTAGTATGAAGGAAACTGAGGAAAATGTTGTTGGAAGAGAGAGTCAGTAGCTGTGGGATCATGGCCAAGAAAGGAGGAAATTGTAAAAAAAATTAAAGTTTACTGTGGAGTTGCTTGGGAGGCACATACAACGAAAGGAGTATTTACAAGTGAGGAAATATAACTGAAGTGAAATTAAAATTGACTGCAAAAATGTTTTAGTGTTTATTGTGCGTGTCTGTGAAAGTGATCTCCGGAAGGTGAAGGAAGGCAAGAAATTGAATTACATACTCGGCTACACATAAGTCAATCAAAAAATAAACTTTTGATTACAGAAACTCGGTCACATATTTGCCACTCAATAATTTGTCTATATCTCCCCACGAAATAGTACCTTGAGAAGAAGATGTCTTTTAATTAAAACCATTTAAATTAAATTTGTATTCGTGTTATCTAAAAAATAAAATATTAAAACTTCATGTAAGGAAACCCATAAATTAAAAAAGAACATTACAAAAGAGATATAAAATTACGTCGGATTCAATAAGAAAGTAAAGGATTTAATTAATGATTTTGAGTTTAATCACAGCAAGATTAAGAATCGATATGAAAACAACAAGAAAATTGAATAAAATTAGTTACAAATGAAAAAGGTAAAGCATTAATAATTTATGTAGAAACTGTTTATAACAGATCACCTGCGGGGTGAACCAAAAGATGATATTTCTTGGCAAACTTGGACTGTAAATGTGGAAATACTAAAAAACGTTAAATTAACGATACCGGAAAGGCAGCAGCTGCTTTTTTAGATGCCGGCTGTGACGGTATGCGTCTGGAGAAAATCATAGGAGAGGCGCCGGTTGAAAGTGTTTGCTTTCGGTTGAAACTGCGTCGGTACGGAATGGCTGCACGCTGCGTCTCACCAGCAGGTCACTACTTGGGCAGGAATGGTCAAGATATCTACATTATTCTCGACATATATAAATTTTCGCTTATGCCATGGCTCGTGGTCCGCAATCTAATGATCCTCTCCTCTTAAAACTAACTTCAACATCATCTCCTATTGCTATTAATTTTCCTCCTCCTTCTTCTAATAGCCAATCAGGTTCTATTTTAAATCAATCCCATTGGTTGGTTTATCAGAATTGCAACCAATGGAAAAATTTCTAGCATCCGGATGTGTTTACACATGTTTTAGTAGAAGATAAATCAATATCAAGCTTCAAGCTGACAGGAGTGAATCAGTTTTACATTTGGACAAGGCTATAATGACAATGAGACAATTGTTTTACTTCGCAAAATTTTTATTCTGAGGATCACGTAAGTGTGGCCAGGGAGAAAAATATCACAGGTCTTTCGCCGTTTTGACGGATGAGGCCCTGATATAGTATTGCGACTTCATCATTTACCTCGTTGATCCGGGGAAACCAGGGGTAATCCAAATCATAACGACCGCATGTGAATACGAACACTCAACACATACAGGTGTATAAAATGAAGTACTCACCAGCTTGACGCGTAAAAATTCGAAGTGGCATGTAACAGTTGTTTTAAATTTAAGTTAGAGGTCGATAGTTTTTCACGTGTGTAATAGTGGTGGAATAGTAAAGGCTTCTGAGCTGGGGTAGATAATTGGTCACGTCACGTCTAGATAAATCTGTGAGTGTAGTACAGGGCAGGCCCGTGGTCGATGTGGTGGAGCAACAGGTGTCTGAGAGCTGGCCGCGAGGCGACAGCTGCTAATTAGACTCGCCCCCGGGGAGGAAGCCCTTCACCAGCCTTTGATCGCCTTCTGGACCGTGAAGATGCTTGACCGGACAACCTAATAAGCGCAAGTGACAACTCCACAGCTTCTCCGCGAGTCACACTTCGCTGATCCACTCGTACGACTTACGAAACAGATTACAATTTTAGACGCGTTGCATTTTGCAAGAATTTAGCTCTATCAAACTTTCGTGTACATACACTTTAACTCCTGAAATCTTCTCACAAGCACGAACATACGTTATTTATATATAAGTCCTCAATAGCTATGCTATAGCATAGAGCTTTTCGTCACCACGTGAGTTAATTGAGCGAGATGTTAGCGCTCCAAATGATGGGACTCTCTTCTACATAAAACTTGCAGTTATTAATTATTAACTAGTTATATGACCTTAAGAATGCTGAAGTGTTTGGAGTAAGAACAGAAGAAAGAGTATAAGGATGGAATACACTAAGCAGATTAGGGAGGGTGACGGATGTGGTAGTTACGTATAAATGAAAAGACTTGCACAGAATAGGGTAGCATGGAGGGTTGAATCAGACTCATCAAAGGACTGAGTACTACAAGAACAACACGATCTTAACTTCCACACGAACTTTAATGTGAGAAACAATTACACACATAATAATCTTCACATATCTCAACGTTTTAACGCTGCTTTGCCTTTGTCTCTGACAGCATTTAAACACAGAAGATGAGTACAAGTACACGAGTTCTTTGCATACCGGAAATTATCACTGTTGGAATAAGACTCTCCACCCAACCCTTGGGGCGGGGGTAGAGGGGGTGAAATTTTTTAAATAAGAAAACGGCCATTATTTCCATCATATAAATGCATTTCTGAGTCAATTAATTTGATAGTGTGTTTTCCGATACTGCTAGCGTAAAATTTTAACCCCATCTGTAATCGAAGGGAAGTAGTCTTAGGGGTGGGGGTGGAAGGGCATCACTTAAAAATAACCATAAAACAACCGAGATTGTGCTCCAGCCAGTTTAATGTGAGCCGCTGAGTTAAATTCTGCTATTAAAATTGCAATTTAAGTTACAATTCATCGCAAAGAGGGTTGGAATAGGATAAAACAGATTTCCGCGTACTATTTTTTTAGGGATGGAATTATTTCGATTACATTTTGAACTGGTGTTCTTGGCGAACCGAACACAACATTGTTGGGGTAAGACACGGCTATCGTCACTTTTGGCGGGATTGGATAGGACGGAAATTTTTAAAATCCTTAAACAGCCGTTATTGTTTTTGAATATATATTTTTCTAGGTTAATTAATTTGCCAGCGTTTCCGTTCAATTTGTTTGCGTGTAATTTCAACCACATTCAGCGTCGAAGGATAGTATTCGTAGGGGCAGCAGATGTAAACTCCGACCATAATCTGTTGATGAAAATGAAGAAACTTAAAAAGGAATTAAAACAAAGAGATGGGAATTAGAAAAAACTGAAACAACGGGAGGTGCTTCAGAGTTTCAAAGAAGATATCAACAGTAGATTAAAAGAGAAAGGACAAAGAAACATTATAGAAGTGAAATGGGCACTGTTGAAGAAAGAAATGACTAGAGCAGTCGACGGAAAAATAAGAAGAATAGATCAGATCAATAGGAAAACATGGATAACACAAAAAGTAATAAAAATGATTGATGAAAGGCGTAAATAAAAAAAACGTGAAAGATGAAAATGGTAAAGAAAAGTACAGACGCTTAAAGAATGAGATAGTTTCAAAGCGGTTGAAGATTTCATGGTGAAAGGGAAAATAGACGCAGCTTATAGGAAAATCAAAGAAACATTCGGAGAGAGGAAAAATATTAGCAAGAACATCAGGAGAATGGATGGGAAGCCAATTCTGGATAAAGAAGAAAAGGTATAAACGTGGAAGGAATATCTATAAAGTTGTATCATGGTGGAAATCTAGATCAGTCAGTAATAGAAGAAGAAGAGGTGGATGAAGAGTTGGGGAGCAAAATTTTAACGTTGGAGTTTGATAGAGCGCTGACAGACGTGAGCAATTGTAAAGCGCCAGGAATTGATAACATTCCAGAGGAGCTGATAAGGTCAACGGGCGAAGAAACAATATCATGGCTGTTCAGGATAATTTGCGAAATCTACGAAACAGGAAGAATACCAGAAGATTTTAGTAAACACATAATTATACCCATACCGAAGCAGACTGGGGCTGATAGATGCGAACAGCACAGGACAATTAGTTTAGTATCCCATGCATGCAATATATTAACGAAAACCGTATATAGGAGGATGGAACGACAAATAGAATGAGAGTTCAGAGAACAGTTTGGTTTTAGGAAGAATGTAGGGACAAGAGAAGTAATATTGACTTTGCGACTAATGTTAGAAGACAGGATAAGGAAAAACAGGTCTACGTTCAACGCATTTGTACATTTAGAAAAAGCCTTTGATAGTGTGAATTGGAACAAACTATTAGGGATTTTGAAGATGACAGGAATAAAATATCGCGAGAAAAAGAGTTATTCATAACCTCTACAGAAGGCAATCAGCAGTAATTAGAATTGAAGGGCAAGAAAAGGAAGAAGTCAAGTAAGGAGTACGGCAAGGAAGCAGTCTGTCGCCCATGCTGTTTAATTTTTTACAGAGAACAGGCGAAGAATAAATTCAAAACGGAATATGGAAGAGGAATAATTCTGCAGAATAAAACCCCTACGCTTTTCCGATGGTATTGTAGTATTAGGGGAGTCAGAAGAAGACTTGGAAACCATAATAATTGGCATGAACGTAGTGCTGGAGAAAGAGTTCAATGAGGATTAATAGAGGTAATGGACTATAGTATGGGAAATTGTGGAATAACAAAGGGTGTTAAAATGGAAGGGACATTTTGAATGAAGTTAAGGAATTCTGCTACTTGGGCAGCATAATAACTAGGGGTGGTAGAAGTATAGTAGACGTAAGAATAGTATAGCACAGGCAAGGAAGGCTTTATCAAAGAAGAGGAAATTACTTACTGGTAATATAAGTGTGAATATTAGGAAATCATTGCTAAAAGTGTTCATATAGAGCTGCAAAATGGAAACGAATAGAAACCTTTAAAATGTGATGCTATATGAGAATGGTGATAATCAGATGGGTGGATAGACTCACTAACGAGGATGATTAAATGGAAAAGGCTTGCGCATGGTAGGTTAGCATCAGACCAGTCTTCGTACGTAATTTTGCCTTTCTTAAGCAACAGGGAGTGTTTCTTACTCTATTCGTTTATCGGCTATACTTTTAACTCTCTTTTATTCCTGTTAGCAATTTTTTGTTTTTTAATGGACCGGGAACAGTTTTGTGCTCTTATAAAGTGTTTTTATTCAGTTAGAGTACGGAAAATATTTTAACCCTGCTATTGTATCGTGAGTATTATCGACTCTCTTCAGATACTGAGAGTATATTTGAGGTTCATATTGTGTCGCTTTCACTGCCTGTCTAATCACGTGTTGACCAATAATAAAATAATGTACCGGGATAATTTAAATAAATACCCAGGGAAAGCCGGGTCCGCAGCTAGTTGTGAATAAATATATTTGTTTTACGATGAAACAGAAATAATTCGTATTGGAGATGGAAATAATGAGAATCTTCATGCTTGCATATACCTTTAGAGGATCAGAAGAGTGTCTAGTAGAGGAAAATATATTTAAATATCCATATCGAATGCGTACTAGACTTCGGGTACGCTGTAATACGTCATCAATTTTTTTGATTATGCACGGCATAAGATAATTGAGTTAAACGAGTAATAATTTGAGAAAGGATAGATCTTAATATCGAGAATCACGTTGATACTTGATTGGGCATTGATTAAAATAACGTCTACGAATGCCGTTACAATGAGGCAAGGAAAGACGTTTACACGGTATCCATTCAATTAAATTAACCCTTAGGTCCGAAGAATTCACATAACTCCGTTCTCTGTTTACAGACGACTTGAAACGCCCTCTCTTCAAATCTCGTGTATTGCCGACATTGCACTTAATGAAAAATAAAAATTGTGGGCAAGAGGTCAATATCATGATGAAGGTTTAGTCTTCTGAGTTCGAGGCTTTAGTTAATAATTTTGGAATCAATGAAATTCAACAACGCTTATTTTATTTGTTTATTCGTCTTTTTTTAAAATTCAGATATGTTTCTCGTGCAATCTAATTATCGGTTAAATGCCGTTATGGGAGCTGAGCCCAGCAGCGGGAAACTTGGATCTGCACCGGAACCAGACTTGGCGGTATTTCTTAAGTGCAGTATAATCCAGCCAGGGAATTCGAGAACTTTTAATTCTGAAAACAGTTTCAACATAAACAATTTTGCGTTGGCTTTAAATTTTTATTATGGTATTTCGTCCCCGAGGTGGGTAGGTTTACGTTCCCCAATGACCACGAGAGCTGAACTTGACACAGGTTGAATGGTAGCGGAGAGAATAAAATTAGTCCACTGATATTCCGGGATAGGGTGCGACGTGGGGTAAACAAACCCACACCACCAAAAAAAGTCCTCAACGGCAGCGAAAGTCTTTCATAATAGTAGAGCCATGAGTTAGAAGCTTCACTGTGCCCATTCGGATTGACCTACGTTATCGTAAAAGGTCCCAATTTAAGCATAATTTAACCCCATTTTATGATATACAAATAAAGAAAATTAAAGACATCTTACACATGCGGTATAGCGAAACAACAAAAAATAGGGGATTTTGTCTTTCTTTCATATAGCTCGCTTTGAAAACTATTGCTTTAAATGGTCTGAAAATTTAGCAAAAGACAGTGAAAACCATTACCCAAGAGCAGACCTAAATGTAGGCCACAACCTTTTACAGAGAAAAATAAAAGTAAGATTAAATGAAGTGTGGAGAGTAAAGCGAAAGGGAGATTTAACTTAGAGACACTCAAGGAGGCGGGTAAAGCAGAAAAATCTGGAAGAGAAGTTTATGGAAAATTGGATTAAGACAAATCATAAGAATGAAGTAATGAAAATGAATAAAAATTAAAAAGGACTCGTGGAAGCTGCCAAAGAAGTCTTAGGAATTAAAAAGTCCAAATGAATTAAGAAAGAATGGATAACGAAAAATATGTTGAAAATGATTATCGAACGGAGAAAGAGGAGAAAATGTGAAAAAAATGAACCGAAAAAGCAAGAGAAATATGGTTGAAAGAAAAAGAAATAAAGAAAATGGAAAACGAGAAAAAGTATTAAATACGTCGTAATCAGGTGATGTTAAATTATTATGGAAAAAATGTATAAAATCTAAACTGGACTGTCTACAAGGGCAACTTGTAGTCCCGAATATAAAGACGAAAGGTCTTGTAAAAATTTTATTTTTCTTAAATTTATTGTCTCTCAGGGGACACAGGCAGACTGATTTGCGACATACAAATTAGAGGAGGATGAAAGTGAACACTTACTACTTGTCGACCCAGCGTCTCCTTGGCAGGCGGTAGAAAATACCACAGGGTCCCCGCTTTCAATGTCTTCTTCCTCGTTAGGCGTTCTCCCTCGCGACTCCAAACAGGTCGGAGCCGTAAACGTTTACTCTCCACCGGCGTTGCTTTCCTTCTCCGCTTTTTCACCTCGAAAACTCCGTGTCCTGATCATCGACAGCCAAGCTCCCCCCCCCCCCCCCCGGGTGTCATACGCCGCGTTCTCACCCCGACCCCGGTCTCCCTCTTTTTATTACCAGGGGCAAAACTTTCTCTTTTCCCTCGAAGTGCAGCTAAGGTTATTTTTCGTGATTTATTTTCTTTTTCCTTTGGCGTTCAGCCTCCCAAGTATAAAATAAATTTACTTAACTAAAATTAAATACGAACGTTACAGTCTATTCAACAAAATAAAGCTTTCTCTGTATATGGTCATTCATGCAATTATTTTATTTTACATCTACTACTTTGTTGTACATATTTAATAAACAATTATTTTTGAACGAAGATTTATTTAGCAATAACTAGCAATACCTAATTAAAATGAATATTGTGTACACAATTCCAAACAATATACCAATTGTTATCTGGAAATGCAAATTTCTATTGCTAAGCAAAAAGTAATTCTTTGGTTATGGGAGAGATTACATATTTTTATTATACATAAATAAGAACCAAACGGTCGTACATTTAGCTATTTCCTTTTTATCCTCTTATACATTTATCTGGTATGGTAGGAATGATAAATAGGAATGTATATGGAATCGTTAACATACCTGCAGTAGTCCTAAAGAGTTTAGGAAACTGAGGAAGAAGAGAGATGTTACATCTACATAATTTTCTTGAAAGTATAATGATGCCCATCATGAAAAAGATGAATACAAGGAAATGTGAAAAACAGAACTATAAGTCCAATTTCATGCAGCCAAAATATTACTGAGAATGCTGAACAGACAGCTAAATGGAAAACTGGACAAGTGTTTTATCTGGTGTGTGGCATTTTATGGAACAGAGATGAAAGAATGAGAAAAGGCTGGAATCTTTCAAGACATGGATCAGAAGAATATGGAAAGGGTGATGAAGTGTTGAAGAGGGCTATTGAAAGGAGAGAACTGCCTCAAATGATAAGAAAAGGAAGAGATAGAACTGCTTGCTGACAGAGGCTACATAGAGAGACTTGTTTACATGAAGAGAGTGAGAGGAAATAGAAGAAAAAATGTATTGGATGATATAAAAGGATGTGAGGATATTATTCTATCCCTGTTAATGAATACTACTCTGTATTTTTTCTAGAGATGGAATGTGTGTTGTCAGTCTGTTACCGGTACTGTTAACTATCAATTGCATTGTTTGCTCCGTCTCTCGAGTTGCATTATAAAATAAAGTGTTTCTAGAAATTGAGAATGGAAAAATGTCAACAGGACCAGGACCTCCCTGCTAAGATGTGCTTATTAAACTGTAGGCGAGTCTAGTTTAGGTTTACAAGAGTAGAGATCTGGCAGTCGACTGAACTTGCTCAGTTGGTTAAGAACCCTGTCTAGAAAGCAAGAGGTCGTGGGTTCAGTTCCCCAAGTCTGGTCAACATTTTTCCATTCTCATCTCCTAAATCGAGTTTCATGGCCCAAGTCTGAACTTCAATTGAATCAATTCTTCTCTCTTTGAAAAATGTGTTGATCGAGATACCGTTTATCCAAATATTTGGATTCATGCCACCAAGTAACAACAGGTATGAGACCCTAAAGATGATGACAAAGGACAGGACAAAGTGGGGGGGGGGGGGCTGCCAATGGGCAGTGATAATGACCCAATTAAATTCCTGTCAAAAGGTAGTTTCATGATCAATTTTGTTACCTTATGTAGCAGAATATAGCAGAATGTGTGAATATTTTTCATTTCAGAGACAGACATGCAGAAGCAATATTTGTGTGTGTATTTGAAATTTGTATTGATTAATCCATTTATCAATTTTATTATTGCTTGTGTTTAACACTTATCATTTTACCCATCCTGTGAAACTCATCGTATTGCAAACTGTACTTTATTATGACCAAATGTGTGCTTATATAATCCACACAAGAGTTTAAACCCTGGCCAACTAAAGAAAATATAAACCCAGTTTATTCAACATTACAGTATATGTTGTATAATTCTTATATAAGAAATTCAGAACTAGTGTAAAATCTTTATATTCTCTTAGAGAATCATCGGCTTAGAATATACCAATTTAAGAAATTGAAGTATAATTTCTCTCTAATGAGATTCAACTTTTAATTTGATAATGGTGCTAGATATTCAAATATATTAGACATAAAATTGATAAAATACTTTATTGTAACCATGTAAGCAACTGTTTTTATTTTTTTGCAACACATATGCATATTTTATTTTTACATATATATTACATATTAACACTTGAATATAATATCATAAGTACAATTGACATATACATATATACAAAACATTAAGGATAAACAAGGTTGATAGAAATAATTTTGTGTAAGTCGTTATAAAGAATGGAAATAGAGTTATAAACAAATATCTGAAAACTAAAACAAATATAATAATTAAAGAAACAGTTAAAGCTGCATTGAGCAATATGACTATGTAAAAGGGTATATTAACAAAAAAACTATCCCCTTTCATATTAGCTTTGGATTAATTATATACAAAACAATGCTCTTTATAATAAGGAGGTATACAAAGAAAGTGTGGTATTAGAATAATGACTAGTAAAAGTATGAATGTTACCCACATAATAATACATCACTCATAATTGGTTTAACTGTTACAACTAGAAAAATAAATAATGGTCAGTTTCAGTGAGAGTAAATGTAGATAAATTTCCACTCTGCAGCATTGATGAGACCCACTTCCCTCCCTCTATGGATATATATTTATAACGATGAATGTTAGTCTTGCCTGTATACTTATGAACTCACAGGTGTATATATGACTGTGAAAAATAATTTACATTTCATGCAATATATATGTCATACAATTCAAATCCTGATTGTTATTTACAAGTACGTGTACATATACATTAAAGAAAACAAAACAAGGTTATTTACTACAAATGAAGTTTATCAAAGTGAAAACCTTTGGTTTCTTTGCTCAAGTTCAACATTAATTAAAATATATACCATTTGATCTGTCGTTATATGTAAAATTTAACATGTTGGTAAAACTCAATTCTTATTACTGAAGTGTAAATAGATGTCATATTTTTACAGCTTCATATAAAATTCTATTCAAAAAAACACAAATGAACTGGACAGTTTGAGTTTTCATTCGATGTAATCAAAATTAAAGTTTCTCATTACGTCAAAAAAAAAGTAGAAAAAAGTTCGTTGTTTCATATTTTATAAATAAAATTCATGCATGCTCCATGTACTTCAAACTCTTGTTAAGGCACATCTAGGAACTAGAAAATTTTAACTTCACATTTTGTAAGACATTTTCATGGTATCGCAAGGAGAACTTAACTTTCACATTGGGTTAAAACCTGGAAGGAAACATTTCATTTTTTTAAATAACATATTAATCAAGAAAACATTGACAAGAATTGTAAAATGCTTTACTAATTCAGTGCTCAAAAACAAGTATAGTTTATAATAAAACAATATTGTATTCAAATTCCCCTCGAGTCTTTTTTCTAAATTAAATTATTCAAACAATAGCCACACAATTATTATTACAATCTTTTATCAGGAATAAGTTATATTAAAGAAGATAATATTTAGTTTTTTAATGAATTCTCTCACCTCAGTACAGCGAAGATTATTTCTTCCACCAAATCCTCTGATAGCTTCCATAAGTTGTTCTCTAGAGTTCACCTGAATGGGTTGTTGTGGTTTCTTGGGCTCAGATGGCAACCTAAAACCTCTTACAGTTGGTGCCATTAATCCAGGTCTTGAAGCTTTATGAAGGTTAGTCAGACTCTCAGAATGACGCACAAGGTTTTCTGAATTATTTTGTACAGGCTGATCAACTTTTTCTGTTCTTCCTGGAGGAAAATACTCTGAGACAGGTCTTCGAATATTGTTGGGTTTGAAAGCTCTTCTCTAAAATAGAATAAAAAATTGAGAGAGAACCATTTCCCAACTGAATTATAAGCTTCTACATTTAAATATGTTTATACTTGAATAGCTGCTTTTGAATGTTTTTAAATTAAATAGTAAAGATAAAATTGCCCCGAAAATAATACTAATAAGTATATACTGTATTCCTACACAAATTGTGAAAATATTGTCTCATTTGTGAAGATGTAACTCTAAATATAAATAAGTGCAAATAATTATTTATATAAAAATTTAATATTAACTTACCTCAACCATTTGATTTCCCCCAAATTTTTGAGCCAAAGAACTTACACCCTGAAATGATTCTTTTACAGGGGAAATACTTCCATTCATAACATGCCCATTTTGCACATCATTTATGTTTGACTGTGAAACACATTTCTTCAGTTCAACTGACCTTACAACAGGCAAGACTCTTGGCTCACCTCGGTCTGCATCATGTGACAAGGATATAATGGATTTTTCTACAGGTTTTATTGGTTGATCATCAACTCCCTTCTTGCGAAATCCTGTAGCAGTTGTGTGAGAAATAATACGCATTGTTAATGCTCCAGTATCATACTTTGGAGGCTGATGTTGTTTGTAGATATTATTTCCTATATTTTCATGAGAGGACAGATTATCATCTACATCTGATGTAGAAGAAACTTCATTTCCCAGAATTTTCTGATCTTTAAATTGATTATTTGCCTTCATGTCAATCCTTGAAGGTAATAACTGACTTACAGCATTATTTCTTGATATAACATCATTGTTATTGAATGCTTTAGGAACAATAATCTTTGGTTGAGAAGTTTGACTGATGTGGATAGAGCTTGTTTCTTTTGAAGAAATTGATTGCTCAAAAGGTCCCGATGCCTGGAACATGTGAATTATAACTTTTATGTAGTTAACTATTGCAGATTATTTGAAAAATTTGACAAGGAAATTTAGTACACAAAGAATAATGATTAACACAGTATTTTTTTAAAGGCAACTTTCAAGATAATTACCTGACCCCGGCCTATACGGTAATCACTATCGTCTTTTAATGCCACTTGCAGACCTTTAGGTCGTTCATTCCATGATGAAAGATTTACTGCAGGTGGACGATAGGGCCTACTAATCTGATGCAGTTGTTCAGGTACAGATTTAGAAAATGATTCAACCTGATCTTTATAGTTTTGTGAAGCTTTAACTACATTTGGTTCAATCCAATTCTCCCTAATGGAAAAATAGCCATTAGTATTTTCTAAATTATCCAATATTTGAAGTTTGAATAGAAACCTAAAGCTCTGTTAAATACTTTAAGATAAGATTAATTGCATTTACCTGACATTTTCTTTTAAATTATGTTGTAACTGTGGGAGTATGGTTCTTAGCACCTGTAAACATTAAACAGATTAAAGGATGCAGGGGTAGTAAATTAAGCAACAAAAGCTTAAAAGAAAACTTACTTGAAGTGATTGCAATGGTGCAGCTCGGGAATCATTTACACTGTTATCTGAAAAATTATTTTTAAATAATGTAAATTGTACTGAATATCTTAAATATAGTTAAACACACTACAAATATTACACAAGGAAAGTTTTATATTACACAGTCTGGGCCAAAAAGTAGTTTCTTGAGATAATAGGATACAACTAATAGAAAATAATAATAGATAATCATTAATGGCAAAGTTTATCACCAAAATGAATCTACTTGGCAATGGGAGAAAATTTTGAATCATTTTGTCTACATCATACAATGGACTGTTTGATTAATTAAATAAGGAGAAAAGGACCCAATTAGTCTCAAAGTTTAATTTTATAAAAGCCTTCTCATAAAACTTTGTTATTAACGCATGTCTGCCAACACATTAATAGAAAAATATTTAATTATAATTTGCTCAAATATTGTGTTTGACACAGAACAAGAAAAATTCTGCAGTACTAAAAAAATGTGGTGATGTATATAACACAATAATGAACATAACACTGAAAACATATTTTAATTGTAGTAGACAAAGACACAAAATCTTGACTGCTAATTTTTATAAAGTTTACAGCTACCAATCTTCCATCTCTGTAATTAATTTTTCTTTAATAAAATATTTGCATATTATGAATTTCCATAAAGAACTGTAATTTGGCATTTTAAAGTTGTAATATATTAAGACAAACAAAAAAGAAATTGTAAAAGTTTTTAGAATTAAATATTAATTATATGTATGCTACATACAGGCATGCAATTCACTCACCATTCATTTTTACATCAATTTTTTCTTTTTCATTATCTTCTTCCTCTTTAGAATCTCGCCGACTCTGAAGAGCAAGATACACACTTGAAGCTGAACGCCTTATGGTTGTTGCTGCAGGTTTTGTTACAGATGGAATAGTAGACTGCCTGTTAGAAAATGAATTTGAGCGAGAAACTTTCACTGTGGTTTGCTGTCCACTTTCTTGCTCAGGTTCAAATATTAAATTAGCATCAATTTCTCTGTAAAAATTAAGTATTGTTGTAACAAGCAAAAATAATTTCAACAAAGTAGGGGAAATTACTTTCTAAACCCAAAGTGTACTATAGTGAGATGCTATAATTTTATTACAAATCCTGTGATATCTTTATTAGGTTAATATTGCTTTACATCATTTGTGATATGAAGATGCAAATGAAAACTTCAACATACCTGCTATAACTAGTTATTGTGAAATTACTAAGTTGTTGAGTATTATTGTAATTTTTCTCTTCCTCCACACTCTTTTTCAATTCAGAAATCTTGTTTTCATTAATTTTAATTGATTGCTTTAGAATTTGTAGGTCATCTTTGTTCTCTGAAGTTATGTTTGAAGCTGTATACATTTTATTGTCATTCTCTTGTGAATATAATTTTTTTAAATCATTTTTGTTGTATTTGTTTGAAATATCCGAGGACTGTGATTTCAGACCTGCTGAAAATTTAATACTGTCCCCATTTCTAAAATTCTCATTTACTACTTGTTTATACACACAGTTTCTATTAAGTTCAGGCATTCCTTTTGATCTGTATTCATCATCTAATGTGTTAAAAGAAGTGACACCACTTATGTCTGATAATTCAGATTTGGAATTATAACTTTCATTCTCAACATCTTCAAAAGCCAATTGTCGAGGGAGCATTTTGTTGCCGATTTCAAAATTATCTTTTTTCTTGGGGGTTTCTCTAGAAAATTCATCTTCATTAAAGAGTGGATTCTTCCTATTGGTTACAATACCAAAGCTACTTGGGTTTACATTAACTATAGGACTTGAGGGTCGAGATGAGGTGGGCGAATGTGATGGGCTAAAGCTTTTGTCCCTAAAAGCAGAAGGAGGTGCAGGTAATTCATAGGTCCACTCTTCACCATCCCCAAGTGGGCTTGTTGGAACAGGTGTTGTAGGCAGTGGTGGAGGTATTTCTAAATTCTGGAACAGAGTAAACACAAGAAATAAAAATAAGCTATATGAGTCAGGAAATGACATTGTCATGTTAATTAAAACAATTAATGGGGAAAGGACAGAGAGATAGAAAGAAGGTTCATAGATGGTAGACAGCTGGAAATGTCTTCCTAACTTTCTGATGAAGGGGGCGGTGCCTCTGAAAATTCAAGTACTCTAAACCTCACAAGGTGTCTACCATCTATGAACTTCAGGTAAGTCACCTTCTTTCTATTTCTCTGTCCTTTCCCCATTACTTATATATATATAATAGATTAGTTGGTCATACAAGATTTTCTACTCAAAACATGTTCTTGATTCACTGAATAATTACTTTATATTTCATAACTATTACTACTTTAACATTGTTTTATTACAACTTCTAACGGCCAATAAAACATTAAAATACAATATGAAAGTGGCTACTATATAAAATACTGGTCATTAAACAATATTGTGTTATCTTATAACAAGGCCGCCTTTCTGATTTTACCACTTTCTGATTCAAGTGAAAAGAATCAATTGCAATGGAAATTGGAATAAGTAGAGCTATGTCCTTTGAAACTGTGGCCACTGACTACAATAATTACTGGTTCTAGATATTTTCATTCAGGTTGTCAAGCCTATTTCTTAAACTACCATTATATAATCAGTTGCAAACAGTATATTACCTATTTCACCCATTTCATAAAACTTTTACTAGCAAGCAGTAGTAAGTTCATAATTTCTAAAAGCTATTTATTGATAAAAGCATACGATTGCTATTACTTTGTAAATTCAAGATTCTCTTTGTTAATATTGCCAAACTTACACAATGAACTAAAACTCTGAGTAAAAGGGTTGATAAAAGTTACCTCATTGTTTTACACAACACTAATTTTACAACATAAATAAAAAAAGAAAATAAGTTTAAAATTCACCAACTTTTGTTATAATTCCTTACATACAATGAGCATATTTACACATATAATTTTAATACACTTAAATAATTAATATTAAACATTTGTAATCTGAGAAACTGAGCCTACTTTTTGTATGAATGAAAATTGTGTGACTGACACTGTAGCCATTTTGGGCTTCCACACCCACCAGATATTGTTTAATGCAGTAGGCACTGAGGGGAGAGAGTCCAACTCCATGAGAAAATATGAGTAATGGTTTATAAATGAGTCAGGAATTTATGTAAAATAACAGTTGAGAATATTTCAAATATAAGATAACATTAAATATTTCCTTAAAAAGCCACAGTCTTTATGCCTTTATGCCACTTATGCCTTTTTCTCCTGACAAGACTCATGCCTACTGATGAACTAATCAAATCTGTATCAATTGTCACTATATATTCTGGTAATTAAATTGATTAAAGGCAACTTATCTTATCATGAATAGTGCCCAAACCTGAATCAAAGTTTATCAACTTTCACTAAATGTTAATCATCAAACACTTTTCAGGTTTTGGCTTAAGAGTTGTAAATAAAGTTTTCTTATAAAATTTAATGACTGCAATTTTGCAATGCAACAAGTGGCACAATTGTGGTTGCATTGTTTAGTACCACATATTCTAAAGTTGTTTGTAACAGTGGGTGATAATGGAGGAACTGTCTCAGATCACTGCCACATTTTATTGCGAGGAACAAGTTAATGTTTAGCAAGCATTAAGTTTTAACAGGGTATATATAAGAATATCTTAATAATGATAATAAAACAATACTTAATAACTTAATTAAAATAACCAATCATTAAAAATATTTCAACAATATATTTCTTTTATAATAGCTTTTGTACAGTCCACAATATTTTTTAAAACTAGCGAGCATTATTTTCAAACTTTTATTTGTCTTATTATACAAAGAGCTACTTGTTTCAAACCACCACTGGAAAAATACTTAATTATATTGTACAACCAAGTGACTGACCAACTATGTGTACCATGCTGCCAGTCCACATTACCTTGATTTGCCTTCAGAGTATGCTAACAAATCAAAAACACTCATAAATAAGACATAAATACACCTATATATATATATATATATATATATATATATATATATATATATAATTATGAGATAGGAAATGACATTGTCATGTTTAAAACAATTAATGGGGAAAGGACAGAGAGATAGAAAGAAGATGACTTACCTGAGGTTCATAGATGGTAGACACCTTGTGAGTTTTGGAGAACTTGAATTTTCGGAGGCACCGCCCCCTTCATCAGAAGGTTAGGAAGACATTTCCAGTCGTCGGCTAGCCGATCACTGGAAATGTCTTCCTAACCTTCTGATGAAGGGGGCGGTGCCTCCGAAAATTCAAGTTCTCCAAAACTCACAAGGTGTCTACCATCTATGAACCTCAGGTAAGTCATCTTCTTTCTATCTCTCTGTCCTTTCCCCATTAATTATATATATATATATATATATATATATATATATATATAAAATTACTTACTATGTATTAACCAACACTTCAAAAAAATATGTTCACATTCTTAAAAAATTGTTCAAGAATATAAATTCTATATTTTATTTAGCAATTATGTCAAGGATTGTAAAATTTGAAGTAGTCAAAAATATTTAAATACAAGCTAGTAATAAACTAAATAAATTGTATTATAAATATTGACTATTTTACATTTTTAGGTCAATATATGTTATTTCTTTATGTTTCAGATTCCAAGAAAATATTTACTACCTCTTCTTGTTGTTTCTTTGCTGCCTTCAAATCTTCTGCAAGAATAACAGCTTCCAATTCTGCTGTAGCACTAGCAAAAGCTCTTGCCACTTCTTCAGCCATGTCATCATTTTCAATACCTTCATCAGCATAATCTTCTTCATCTGAAAGTCACAAATGTCTCGTAAAAATTATAAGGTGTCAATTGCAAGGTAATTTATGTAGATGTACTATATTGAGCATTTGGTTACATTTTGAAGAAAGTTCAGGGCGAATTTCAGGCATTGTAAAATAACTATAATAATAGGTGTTCAAAAGCAGCAATGAGAAATAAATAGATAAAACAAGAAATAAAATATGTAGATAATTTTGTGAAGGACATTCTCTCTGAAGCATTTTTCACAAAGATATCCACTTTAAATTAACTATAAATGCCTCATACTGAAACATCCAAGAGTATTTATTCCTGTGATATAAAAATCAGTAGGACATGTGCAAGGAAAAATGAGTTCCTTCTGAAGAATATATGAGCTTATTAATAGTTAGAAATAACTATTATTGAAAATTTGTCCAATGAATTACCAACTATTATTATTCAAACAGGGCTTTATTAGTTTCGATTAAATAATATTCAATTTCAAGTAATGACATAAAAATCAAACATGGTTGAACACACTACTCACATTGATGCAACATGCAAATGGAACTAAACAATTAATTGGAGTCCATTTTAATTGTTAATTCCAACTTTCCTACTTAGATAAGCTAATAATATTTGTTCTCATTCACACAGTTCTCATTTGTATTTTAAAGCCATCAGAAGACTGAAAACTTTTAATGAAGAGGCTAAATAAAAAAAAATCACTACTGCATGCAATTTAATACAAAAATTCAATTTTGAGAAAATTTATCAAATTTGATCTAATAATAATTGTGGTTCAGGGCGTTCATGAACAAATTATTAATATAATTATTAATATAAGTTTAGAAATAGCATTTCCTTATTAAATGCAAAGTTTTGATTGTGACAGTCATCAGAGCAACATGAATTATCTAGAAACTGTGGTATTTTCTCTGAATAGACTTTTGCAGGTTGCCTATTCTTACAGGCAAGTCATACTCATTTTGAACCTAACTCCTTGCAGTGTTAAAATATTTCAGTAAGTGAATGAAAATATTATCAATATTGACAGAATGGGATTTGTGAATCTATGTAAAGCATTATATTATAACTAGCATAATTCTTTTATGAAGTTAAAATGAAATAGTAACTTGTAGGCAACTTAGGCCAATAATATCTACTAATCATAATCATGGCATCTTGTTTGGATGCAAAAAATTTTGTTTGTAAGTTAAATCTCAAGTCTAAATATTTGACAGTAAATAATTATATTGCATATAGTACTTAGAATTTTCTAAATGTAGGAAGATGAACCTAACATTTTTTTGTACAGATCTTGTAATTAATTTAATCAATAAAATATTAGTATTACAGTAGTACATACTTATAGGGTTGCAGAAAATCAAAAGCCATTTCTAACATATAAACCATGCCCAATTACAAAGTTAGTAAGTTAGTAACAAGCAAAAAGCAAACCTCTTCCCAAATCATGCAGGGACTCAGATGTAGGCCAGCGACCCAGCCTTCCAAATTCATCTTGTACATCACTATCCTCTTCATAATATTCATCAAAATCTTCACAGTCAATTTCAGATTGACTCTCAAGTTTTGGCTCAAACATTATAGCCTCTTTCACCTCCAATGGTTCACTATCATCTTCTTCTTCCACACCAGATATAGAATGGAATGATGATACACTTGTGGAATCAGATGACATAGCAACCAAAGTTAAACCAGACCCAAAAGTGCGTCCAACAGTTCCATAAATGCCACTACTGATACTACTTGTTTCTGAAGATGTTCTTGTGTGAGTCAATTTGCTTTTCTTGGCATCTTTATCAAAAGAAATCTGTTCTGGAATATCCTTGGGAGTTTGGGATGATAAAGAACGAGGTAGAGGTACTGGAGTGGATGCTATCGTCCTGGCTTTTGGGGCTGCCAAAAAAGTTAATTATTACATATTAAAAAGCATAAGCACCAATGGAATATTAAATTACTATGACAATTGTAAGTTATTCTATGAAGCACTAGACATAAATTAAGGGCATTTATTAGGTTAATATATATAAAACAAAACTCTCAAATACTACTAGCTACAATATTATCTGTAGGAATATTTCAGTGGGAATAAATTAACTAATTAAAAATATAAGTATTGTTAAGCTTCAGCATGGAGAACAAAGGGTAAGGTGTTACTCTGAACAATAATACAGTACATCAAACAGTAACTATATATGATAGCTCAAGGATCCCAGAAGAAGCAGGTAATTTAGAAAATCTCATGCTTTTTTCTTCATTCATACACACAAAGTATGTGCTCATTAACTTTGTTATTATATAAACTTAATACACACTCCCAAACAAACATGCTAAATTTGCCCATTACATTACATGTGATTTGCTCTTTTATTTAATTTTAACCAAATTCCTATCAAGCAATATTAACTTATAATTTAATATTTAACTGTACATAGAGTGTAAATGTATTAAGTAATAGGGTAAAATATAAGAGGTTTTCTTTTAAAAATAATAATTTACAAACATAAACTAGGTTTGACATTACACATATAATCAGAAATGAAAGATAAATTAGTTGATTGTATGGTTAGTCTATTTTGAAAGTAAATTCTTGTTTTAAGTTTCATTTTTGAGGTTTTCTACCCTCCTCTTGTTTTTATAAATGGAATTAAAATTCATATTATTATTCCTAAATTTGATATCAGTAAGTTTCCAAAGTATTGAAAATGAATTACTCAGTACTTCTCTCATCCATTCCAGAAAGAACATAATTTTCTAAAGAAAGTTACATGTAACACACACAGCCAAATCTGCACCACTGACAAACCAATCCACACAACTCATCAAAAAATTGATAGTCACAATTAGTTAGTTTTATTAGTTATTGATTGAAAATCATTAACAGAAATTAAATACAATGAAAGTAGACAGCCAATAAAAAAATAATAAATGCAATAAAGGAACATTAAATTAGTTCAATAATAATAATAATTTTAATTATTTATTTCATTAAATGGTGTCAATGCTTAAAATGCAGATTTTAAAAGTTTTAATTAATGCTTAATACTTACAATTGACAATAACATATTTAAAAATAATTCTGAAAAATGTATATTCTGCAAAATTATATTACTAAAAATCTTTCTAGACAAATTCAGCATGTCTTTCAAGAATCTCATCTAACTGAGCCAGAAACTTATTCCAAGATTCTGCTGACTCGCCCCTATTAAGTCTCACATCTGGCGGAGGTGGAACAAATATACTAACTTTTCTCGTAAGGGAAGTAGTGTTCGACTTTTTAGAGGACAAGGTAATGTCAGGTGGAGGAGTTTTGGGAAGAGGAGGAGGAACACTCAAATCAGTATCTGACTCAGATTGCTCTACAGGCATAAATGCATCTTGTACATTTCCTGTACTGTTACTATTGTATTTGTTATGAGCAGCTATTTTTAAGGACTTAAAACTAGCAGATGCTGTACAAGAGGCAACTAAGTCTATTGTATCAGATGTTTGTTTGGTCATATGGTTGGTTGACCTGGTCAGTATATTTATATTTGGACTCATACTCTCTACTGGAACTAAAAAATTGACAGATTTGGTGTCAGCATTTTCCTGACTGTGAGCATGAGGCCTCAAACTATTAGGCTGAGAATCAAGAGAGGAAGTTGGAGATGGTGAGGAAGAAGCTTGTAAACCAAGAGGATGGTAAGGTGTTGGAGCACGCTGTTGAATCTGAAGCTGGAAGCTAGATAACCCTAAATCTGGAAGATTTTCAAGACTAACAGAAGTTGAACTGCTATGAGAATCACTATGGTGCAATGTTGCCTGCAGTAGATTATCAGAGGCTGAAGATGTGGGAGAATCAGTATGGTGCAATGCTGCCTGCAGTAGATTATCAGAGGCTGAAGATGTGGGAGAATCAGTATGGTGCAATGCTGCCTGCAGTAGATTATCACAGGGTGAAGATGTGGGAAAATCAGGTGAAATAGAATTGTCCACCACATAATTGACAGTTGGCTCATCCTTTTTAACTGAACATGGAAAGTTTGTGAAACTTTTTTCCGATTGATATGATTCTATTTTGATTAAAGGTTTGGACGCAACCTCACCTGGAATTTGAGGTTTAACTATTTCAGTCTTCATCTCTGGTTCTTGCATTTTTGTGCTAGAAGAAGTATGAGTAACATGGTCTTTGCTGACAACTTTCTCAATGTCTGCACCATTATTCTTTTGACGTGAAGGTCGTACAACTTCAGCATAAATTGGCTCTGGTTTATTTCTAATTGGTTCTTCAACTACACTGCTGATGCTACTGCCAGTATTACTCCCATCACTTGAAACACTGTCATTTCTTAAATTTGGCAAGCGGTTATTAAGTTCTGCAACCAGATTCGCTCGCATAGTTGGTGTCACCAAATCTTGATTATGTACTGCTACCTAAAAAACATAAGAGAACACATTTACTTCATTAATGCACAAAGTAGCAGTGTAATCAAGAAACATAAGTTAATCTATAAACTGTGAATTTAGTAAATTTATAATTACAATTGTTTTAAATGAATAAACTAAATATTTACATTGGATTACAATAAAGCAACAATGCTTTAATATAGTAGTATATTCAAGCTATCTTTGAAAAGAATCCAGGAGGATGAGATTTCATCACATTTATTTGTTGTGTTATATGCATCAGTGTTATCATAAAAGTGCATTTCTGAGAAACACTTTCATATAATGTATATACAAGGTATATGGAAATGAACCAAAATGTTTCTTAAATGTATTAAATTTATCTTCTTACCATTTAAATTAAATTAATGGAACCTTTAGCTATGTATAATCATGGCAACTGAGAATATGGAAACATAATATACATGTTGCTTTTCTTAGAAGTTTGTGTTTACTTAATATTTTATTAACTAACTTTTAATATTTCCCTTTTCATCAATTTCTGTAATGTATTTGTACTTCAGCCTTTGCACTTATTTAACTTTGATATTATTAAAATTTTTACTAAAAGTTTGCAACAGATTCTCCATTCCTTGTATTTTCAACAGTGATTGTTTAAGTAATTAAAGAGAGAGAAATTTTGAAAATTTAATAATGGCGAATAACGAAGTAATGATAAAAAATATTTCCACAATATTTTTAAATAACTTTAGAAAGCAATTGACCATTGATATCATATTAATATGGAATTAACATTACTTACTTATAAAAAATTTAATTAAATTACTAACAAAATTTTAAATACTTTTTATTTATATTTTATTTTATAAAAGAAATTGTACAAAAATCCAGAAGACGAAGTCCCAAATGTTACAACAAACAATTGTAGGAATTTAATAAAACCTTGGCTTGTCTGTGCTTTAATCATCTAAGTTTCTTATACAATTCTTTCAAATAACAGATAGTAAGTGATATGTTATTACTTACTTTAGTTTTCACAATCTCATTCTGCAACGTAGGCTCTTCTTCTATACTTGGGGCTCTTTGAGAATCTCTGCTGTTAATTGATGAAGTTGACACAGCTCTTGGAATTGTCTGATTCTTGGATACATGATTAGAAATTTGGCTACCACCAACTTTTCGTTCTAATGAAGATGTTTTAGATGCTGTAGGAGGAGGTGGAGGGGCTGCTTTCTTCTTGCGATAGGCTTGGCCTGAAATAAGATTTATTAATTATTTTCAAATATAATTAAATAAGCAGTATTAAGTTCCAAATATAAAAGTTATCATAACATCATAGATTAACTTTATGTAAGAATACTGTCAAATCACCAATAAATCAATAAGAAAATTTATCTTTTTACTAACTTTAACATTAGGTTAGTCATTTTTTTAACATTAGGTTAGTCATTTTATAGATCCATAGGAGGTGGACAGTATCAAATAATACATGATTAACTATAATTAATATGTAGTTATATTTTTTGAAGACAAAAAATATTGTTTCAATAAACAAACAATTACAATGTTCAGAAACTTATTCAATTTATTATACCACCAATAAGGATTTCACATTTTTTATATCTTGAATATAAATTATAATGTAAATATGTAGTTAAAGGGATATTTTAATAATGTTATGTATATACATGCATCAATAACATTTATAATCTATTTATATCCTTTTTTCTTCAAAAATTGTATTTCATTGATATAGCATTTAAATAAAGAGCAATATTGGTATACATTAACTAATCCAAATATAACTTAAAAACTTTTATTTTCCTAATTTTTTCAAATTAGCATTATTTCTGTGCATATCATTGGTGATGTTAAGTGAAATAATATTGAATTTAAATATTGGTGGGCACATTTATTAGAATAAACATTATCTTATTGAATTCTTGTTTTTTAGAGGAAGCATACAACACTGTGTATATAGAATATTACTGTAAGTTTTATAGCTGAAACTGCTTTATCAGAGTTTTCTGGCAATTTCAGTGCTGTAGGACACCTTCTCAAATTACATTAATAATTTGTATAATAAAATTTTTTGTTTAATTCTAAATTTTTAAGAAATTTTTGTTTCTAGTACAACATGATTGATAATAAGTTTCCATATAATGTCACATATCTGAATATAGATCCAGGATTATTTGTGCAACTCACCTGATGATAGAGATGAAGTTGAAGCACTTAGTTCACCATTGACCCTATTACCATTTAATCCATTTTCAGTTAGATTTGACATAGACCTTGACAATGATGATGATGAGTTTACCTTTTCTTGAGGCCTTAAATTCATTCCAGTTGCTGAAGATGTTGGCAACTTGCTCCTACGAGGTATTGTACTGTGAAAAAAAAAACTTGAAAATTCAAAATGTCTGACTTTAAGCATACATTATTACTGTAATGTAATGAATTGTCATATATTGGCTGTAATATATTTGTGAAATAGTGCAGAGCATGATAAAATATAAAGAATACAATAGTTTAATTAAATTATCACCTATTATTGTGAACTTCTGTTGATCTCAATGCTACTTGATTATTTTCTGGACCATCACTTAGGACAGAAGCTTCATGATAGCCACTACTATCAGAACTAGTACGTGAATGTGTAACAGCAGGTGTCTCATCCTGAAAATAATTTATCATTGTGAAATTATGCAAACAATATATTAGTATTTGTTACCTTGATTTAACAAAAGAAAAATCAATATTATTTAAAATTTGCTTTGTTTATTATAATTTGTGGTAGATAGATGAATAGCATACAAATTTATCCAACTAAAATATATTAGCATACAGAGGTTCATATGTATAATAAATATGCAGAGACAGAATAAATTGTTTCAAATTAAGGCTAAGCAAAAGGTCCAGAAACTGAATTTTGAAAATCAGAATGGAAAAATATCAATTCTATTTTAGGCAGGTATCTATGAGCTAAGCTAATCCGAGTTGACTCCCAAACCACTAAAAGATCTGTCCATCCCTTGTATACCTCAAGTTCATGTTCACCTACAATTTACTCAATCACATTCTTCACAGCCTAATGTTTAGGATTCAGTGAGGAATGGACAAGGCCTTTGGTTGAAATTCATTTGGAAGAAATTTCTTCTGTCTTTGAATTATAATAATTGCACCATTAATCAATTTATAATGTCATACATTCTCCATTGGATCCTAGTAAACTAGGCTGGGAAGATGTGATTATGTAAATTGTAGGAATGCCCGAGCTTTAGGTATACAAGGGATCGACAGATCTCACAGCTGTTCAGGAATTGACTCAGATTAGTTTTCAGAAGGTCCCAGTCTGGTTGAGATTTTTTCTTTCTGATTTTCTAAATATAATACATTTAGTAAAAAAGAAAACAACTTTTTATTTCTTCTGTTACATATTAAAAGCACTGATTTTCTACTTAAAACTGAGGATACAGAGAATATAAAACACTATTTAATAGGTACTCTAATAACGGACTCAAACTTACATAATGGGATATGTTGCATTCTCTTGTCATTGAATTCAAGGAAAACATGATTCTCCATACTTCAATTTTATAACAAAAAATTCAGAAAGAAATAAGAATTTATCTATACTATTACATATTACTTGATGCTCCAGTCACAAAATGTCCCCATTTTGTCTGCATACATACAAATATGCAATTCACAATATATGTATTAAAAATTTCAAAACAATGGCCAAACCTGTCGTGCAGATTCACTTTTTGCTTGAGGTGGAAGTGGGGCAGGTCTCCTCTTCCTAACTGGAGCTTTTGGAGGTGCCAATTGGTTGGCAATTGTAATATCAGCATTAGCTGGAATAACTTTTGGGGCCATATTAATAGTTCCTTGGGGAGGAGTCACTCCACTTGAGTCAGGTGAGCTGGAACGACCACTGCTTACACTACCATCAAATGCCGAGCTCTGTTAATAAATGAGGAATATGTATTGGGTGCAAAGCAAATCATACCGTAGCATAAACAGATAGCATACAATATATTACAGCACTAACTAATTTGTGGGTAAAATACTAAAACTACAGAACTACGCTAAAAAAAGCATAGAGAGTAAGCTAAATATATTTACTTTTTTTTTAATACAACCAGGCTGAGTAGGGGGCAGATGGCCTGCTTTTACTCTTCTCCTCCTCCTGTCTTGTTCTCGTTGAAGAGCCAAAATATCTGCACCACCATCAATTTTTGAAACAACAGCAACTTCTGAAAGTCCATAGTCAGCAAGGGTGAGGTCTAGCTGAAGACGTTCCTCAAGATTTCCTGTTAATTAATTTAAAAATATGAGAGAATGAAAAATAAAAAATAAATAAAATTTGGGATGAATTAAATAAAAACTTTAAATCTGTAATTGGTTTTTAATTTATTTGATTTAATTATTGTAAAGAAAAGACATAAGTTGATATTATAAATAATAATTTTCTGAATTTTCAAGTTTCTTGTTTTCTGTAACTAAAAACAGTAATTTTATATGCAAATAAGATGGCCAAATGACTATAATCTAGAATATCTATATAAACAACTAAAATAAAAACATTTAATGTAAAATTGACTATTCTTTTCCTTAAATTAAAACTAAATTTTAAGCAACTGAACTTGTAATATTTACCTGGATGTCTCAGTTCATATTTATTGCCATCCAGATTCTTTTCATCACATGCCAGTTTCAGAACACTAGATAGAACAGTTTGAGGTGAAACCCTTTGGACTAGGAGTTGATTTCTTGGTAAATGTATCTGCAATATGTAATAATTAACTAAATGAAATGACAGTAGGGCACAATGGATAGAAACTTTAATCTAAAATGCATATGTTATATTCCGCCTATCGGACATAAAAATTATGTTACAGTAAAAAACTGAATATAGAGCACAACAGAAGAAATAATCTCATTAAATAGCAAAAATGTTGGAACACTTCAGTAGTATTTGCTTAATTTCGTTCATTATTACAATTTTTAATTCTCTTGTAACTTTCAAGATAATTTCACTTGGGTTTTTAAACTCTTTCATATACTACATGCTTACTAGTGTTTTTCTCACCTGAAGTCTGAAAGTGTGCTGGAAGGGCAGAGCATTCTGGGGCTGAAGGTTTCCTGCTGAGCGCTGTCTTGGCAGCAACCTGACACTCCAGGCATCAAGAAGTCCTATGGGGGTGGAGGGCTTGTATGGTAGAGGCCCATTCTCACCAAGTGGCTGAAGTACATGAGACCCAGGAGCCAGCCGGTATGATGTGCATAGTTGCACAAGCAAATCCATCATAGGGGTCCTGAAATGAAAAACTAATTCTGTAATACTTTGATAGAATACAGATTTTTACAGTTAAGGATGTAAGCTAAACTATTTTAATAGCCTAATTGTTTTGAAATGCTTTCAACGACCATAAATGGAAATTAATGCATTTGATTATTGTCCAAGTGTACACATTCACATGAGAACTATACTCCTGAAAATTTAATGATAAAATATTAGTAATTGTAGATTCTAAATTGAACTCCTGTAGAAATACCAAGTAGTACTACTCATCATGCATATTATACAGATGTTATTGTGAAACTAGGAATCTTCAGGTAAACACTGAGTCATGAATTATACTTACATTATAATAAAATGCTTTATTTGATTTTAAAATTTTCATTCTATAGCCAGAAAGACATAACCTGTTTCTTTGCACAAGCTTGCAGACATAAGTTGGAAATAGGCCAGTAAATATAATAACTATATTATTATTACTACTAACATTTAGATTTTTATTCATCCACTGGATCATATGATGAAGCTGGATACATCAAGATCTTTTAGGTACTAAAAATAAACAATCACTTATCTACAAAAATCAATACATATATTATTCATTGATGTGGTCTAGGTGAACTCAAATGATTACTCTTGCAATAAATGAATATGGCACATATTTTATAATAGAATACAAATTATCAAGGTGAAAAGTTTTCAAAATTTCTGAAGCAATAGCTGTGTAAATTTTTACATAGGTAAACCATTGTGTTTTATTGATAAATAATGTAGTTCAGAAGAAATAGTGCAAGAAAAACAGTTTGAATATCTACTACTATAGTTGGTTTTAAATAAGTCTCCCGCGATGCCAATGTTAAAGGATCAAAGGAATGTTATACTAATCCCAGGTTGTGATTTGTTCATTCAAGATCACACCCCTCACACCAACTAACTTCTTACTTAAAACAGATTATTTCACACAACACACACGATCATCTAGTACACTTTCAAACGCATGCGAAGAATCTAATCTTAAGGCAACACTTTCATTGACTACAAGTATTACAGTTGATTCTACAGTAAACCTCAAACTCTTTTTTTGTAATTGGCTTGAATTTAAATTTTTGTATTACCCAAAGAATATGATCCATTGTTGCACCTAATTGGTAGTTACATCCTTCTAGCTTCAAGTTTATCCGAGATAAATGATCAGAAAGTCGAGTGTTTAGGATTCTTCAAATTAAATATTAATTAACTAATATTAGTGGTAGTTGGAAAAATTGCTTTTCGCAATGAAAGAATTCGATTAGCATGTTGCCAAAGCTTCGATGCGTTGCGGTCAACCGTTTCTGTTCGAAAATCTGTATGTCTTATTTACTCCCCAAGTGATACACAGAAACCTTGAGGCAATTGATACATTTGATGTTGAAACAGACGTTTTTTAAACGGATCGACTAGTCTGTTATTTTAAAAGAAAGAAACTAATATCGATTAGAGTGGTATCGGGAATAAGAATATATTTTGTAAAAAATATCGCGACATGGAAATGGTCAATCGTACAAAACGTTGAATGAATTTCTTTAATGAAGTGATAAGCAGCACGGTAAGGAAGTTCTTTCTTGGGTGATTATAATTTTACTGTTTGCTAAAGTTTGTTAAAAAGTTACCCCAAGGAAATAATGTTTGTCACCTAATAACTGGTTTGATGGTACCATTTTTATTTCGTGATTGGCGATTGGAAAACTGCGGAGCAGCTTTACAATGACGGCTGTTAGGAGGCTGACTATCTTTGGAGATATCGTTCTGGCAGGTGAAGGTTGATTTGTGAATGCCTAGAGCCATTAACCACACACACGGTTTTACGAAACACGGCAAATTCCCACTAAATTCCGATTTTCGTAGAGATCGCCAAGAAAAGAAAAATGTATACGGGGAACATGAAGATAGGATTCATCTCCATGTCAACGCAGAATCCCACCAATTTCTGGGCAACCAATATCGCGCCAGAAGGTTGAAGAGAAAACGTCTGTGTGCTACGTATAAAAGCAAAGCACAGTGAAATGAAAAATCTACAAGTCATCAGTGGATGGATTTTAGTCGAAAGCAAAACATTTGTAAGATCAAAATTAATCGTTAGTCTTCAAAGACTGATTTCAATTGTAGATGCACAGACAGGACTAATGCAAAAATGTAAACCCGACTACAAGACTAGGTACTACGACGTAGCAGGCAACAATGTTCCACAGAAGGTCTCCATCAATCTCTCTGAACCGCTACCGCGAATCAGGTGGAGCCAATTACGTTGATGTGAGTTTGTTTTGCGAGTGTATGTTGTCGCTACTACACTCGAGACAATGGGACCTCCTCGATTTTCTATGTATATATGCACCGACAATTTGCCCCGCCTGCCTTCTTCACACGAGACTGCAAGTCCAAACTTCCAACACACCAATGTATTATTCAGACCCATACAATACGTAATTTGCGAATATTTCTTCTATGTATCATCTTTCCGTTTTTAAAAACCCGCTCCCCAACGTGGGTATTACCATATAAATTAAAGCTTCCTTTAAGTATTTCAATAGTAGTCTGCAATTATTCTTCAGTAGAATCCTACTTACAATCACCTAAGTAATTCACATTATAGCTTCAACATATGACGACACATCTAAACAAATATATATATATATATATATATATATATATATATATAGGATTAATAGAGGGAAAACTAAGGTAATTGAGTGTATTTTGGGAAACAGTAGAATAACACATAGGGGTGGGGGGAGATTGGGAAAAGATATATATATTGCGTAACATGAAACAGACAACTCTCCTTTAATAGCATAGGAAGAGAATTGAAAAGGGGTGATATGGAAGGTAGCCAAAAAGGGGTGACTGCGGCCTCCGGGCTACCGTTTAAGGATCTTCCCCAGTGAGTCACCTAAAAGAGATCCAAGAAGATGCATTTCAAGCACATATTTGAAGTCAAATACTTTCTCTTGCAGGTATTTCTCCACAGAGGGAGGATGGGCTTACCTTTGGGGATGCCTCGTTCTTTCTCTAGTTTTAAAGTTCTCACATACCGAGGCATCTTAATCTCTTTTGAGAGGCGTATGTACTTGAGACAAATACCTTGGGCATACGGTAAGAATTGTCCTCTGATTCCTCCTAAAACTAGTGCAGACACTGAGAAAGAAATGCTGCGACCCCACAGCAAACTCGTCTCCCGCCATTAGGAAAGGTGTGAGAGTATAACCCGACCTTCCTGATGCATGTTTTCTAGGGTTTTCCCAGGATCTCTTTTAGTTGAATTACCGGATAGGATCCTGAAATTATTCCCCGGGGGCCTTAGTCAACCCCTGGCTACCTTGCTCTACCTGCCACATCCCCCCTTTTGAATTCCCATCCTATGATATTAAAGGGAAGTTGCCTCTGACAAAATTCTTGAATGTAATTATTACTTTTCGAGCAATAAGCCTAACGAAATAATGTAAAAAAATCAAGAGCACTACGCAACTTCCACGTCTCAGCAAGAACGTCAATTACACATTCCTACAGATAGCAAATACGTGAGAATAGCTGAGGCAATCTTGAATAGATAAGCAGTTAAGTGGATAGGTTGAGAGCCTGTTGGCAAATTGTAGATAGCTTTCCTGTGGTGTTGGCGAAACTGGAGACGCCAGCTGCACATTCCCAGTCTGCCAACTCAAGCGCAATTAGAATACACTGCAAACATTATACACTTACAAGCTCTAATCACTATTATAACAACACCGCCATCTGTAAATGATACATATCCCCGCATTCAAACTATCTAATATCCAAAACTACCGTTTCATTCAACTATAAATATTTTTACATAAATGAACAAAAATTTAAAACAAGTATTTTTTATTTTGATATTAGATTTATACTGAAATTAATAATTTTCACTTATCAAAAGCGGAAGGAAATGCGCGTGTGTTGTAATGTTAGCCAATTCTTTTTATTCTAGTGAGAGGAAATTAGGTCCAGAAGAATTATAATAAGACTATTTTAAAACTTCGGTACACTCAAACGTTTAAACATAACCACAGAAATAAATTTTAGTCAATTTAAATCTACAAGTTTGTCAGAGGTAAATGAACAAAGTCGAAGGAAACAACTGGATGGGAAGTTGGCCGATTGATTAAATTGGATCATCGAACAACTCTAACCATATTCCCAAAGTCTTGGACCCCAGTACATACACCTCCTAAAATAGATTAAGGTTCCTCGGCATGCGAGAACCTTGAAAAACCATAGATAGTACGAGTCATCCCCATAGGTAAGCCTCGCGATCAATCTGGAGAGAAATGCGTGTGAGAGACAACTCCCACAGATAACTCTTAAAAAATTCCTAACCCTGTTTAATGAAATGTGGATGAATAAATATCCGATAAACATCAAGAAATAGGTTGGTAGTGAATAAAGACAAATGAGGTTTAATGATGTATTGTCTAACAAAAGCTGCAATGATTAAATTGCCCCTTGTTGAGATTCTGTTGATTCTTTGAACACTTCTTCCTCAAGATGGACAGTGATTTCTCTTCTAATCGAAGTTATTTACTATTGTTTTTTATTTTTTATTTTTCCACTTTAACACATTTTTAAGAAAATCATTCCATTCCGTTTCACCCGCTTCACCGCCCATAAAACTCAACAAAGTCAGGTGCTTTAGATGATGCATCCCGTGCTATGATACTGGGCGGCGAAATTATAAAAAGATAATTTGTGGACTACTTGTTGTGTACTTGAATGAATCAAAGGTTATTTTGAAGGAAAAACATTCAAGGGGCGGCATTTTGAAGACTTTGACAGATTAAACTAGTGCACTACAGTATTAACAATTCAGTCATCATATGTGGCCTGTTCCTAAATTAACTTTGTTTATTTAAAACATGTATTAAGAAACAATGCTTTCAATTTAGAAATTCGTGACAACTCTGTTTAAAACTTAGGCACAACTATACGTTTTATCTAAATGGAATCTTACAACTGGTGCTATTAGAAACAGAGAATTGGTAACACTATCGCTGTTGTAGTATTGTTATTATTTTATATAATTATCCTCGTAAAATTTGTTGCAGAGGGGTGATGAAGCTTATTACTAAAAAGATCTGCCATAGTTCTCTTCGGCCATTTTGATTAATTCCTCCGCAATTTCATCAACTAATCATTGGACGTAAATTCTGATTTAAATACATCCGCTGGACTATCTTAAAATTAAAAATTTGCGAAATTCCCAGGATGGAGACTTACGCTCTCTGGACCGTGAGTTTGCCAGCTCTGCCGTCAGGTAGCAGCACGGACAGGTCCATGCCGCCCGCCAGCATGTCCGGAGGTGTGTCTTCTGTAACTGGAACCGACATGCTGCAACAAAAAAATTAACACTCATTACTATATATTTTTTTGAAAAAAAAACAAGAAAAAAAACTTCCACACTGTTATGATTTTAACTTTATGTAACGTTTCAGATATTTAAATAAATAAACACGTTTGCATATCTTCTTTTATAAATCCGCAGCTCTCACAGCATTTAAAGGAAAGAAGAAATTTGAGTTACAGCGCAGTTTCGATAGTGTAACATGGATTGTTACCAAAAAAAGTGTTTTGTACTGCCCCAGCGGTCTTTTATGTCACAATTTAAATAATGAAAATATTGAGCAATTTTTGTATAAAAAATTAATATTAAAAGCTAAGCTTTCGAGAACAGAGAAAAATATATATGAATTTTTGTTTAAAAAATTGGAAACATTAGGATGCACCGATAAATAAGGCAATTTTTGCCGAGAAATGCGGTAGTAAAGAGTTCTTTTTAAAAATTATAAGTAGTTTTATTTTCAACTGATAAAACAGTATGAGGCCAAAATACAAAAATATTAAAAATCATATCAGTAATATTAAATTTACATTTTTGAAGAATAGGAGTTTTTTACAGTATTGGTGCCTCTTGTCATTCTTTGAGAAATTTATTTATAAAATCACTTTCAAATTTTGCGGCACAGTTTCAATCCTACGGAAATTTGCCGTCCATGAGATAATATTGAATTTTCCACATAAATTACTCATAAAATATATTAATTGATATTCGTAATAATGCGAACTGGGCTGTTAAAGGCATGCCTTTTTCTCCTGGTTTGGTGAAAGAAAGGTAAATAACTTCGTCAACCTTTTCAATGTCGTATGGTTTCAGTTATTTTCTATGATGATTTGTAACACCTAAGTTCTAGAAACGTAATAATCCGCAACAGTTCCCAATAAACTCCTTTTTTTCAACTTTTTTTATAACAGAAAATTTATGAACGAATGTAATCAAAACACACTTCCCCTTTCTCGCCAGAACAATTTTTTTCCGTGTAGTACAGGATACGTTTTTGGAATTGCGATTTTCGAAGGCGCTTCGGATATTCCGGGTCCAGGTTGACCCGAGCTCGGTTAACATGGGTTGACTGTAGTTGAAGTTTTTCAATGTATTAATGCGTAAGGTGGGTGGGATTTTAAGCCATTCAATAATCATAAAAATTTTTGGCTGTCTTAGCGAAAACTGAAATGCGTTACTAGTCGTGTCTAGGATATTTGGCGCACTATCAATCAAGATTGACTTACGTCAGAAGAGATCCAAGTGCTCCCTAAAAAGTGGCATAATGAGATATATTCTTCGGCATTAGTGAGACCTTTCTGTCGAGACAGAGCAGTTTTATCTTTATAGTTTGGTGGTGGACCCGAGTTTGTTTCAAACCATAAGGATTTAAAAAATTATTACGTGAGCTCACCTGCGGATTAACAAGGTTGATTTTCCCTAAGTTTTTAAATATTTAAATTTTTTATAGTTCTTCTCTAACCAGGACGCGATGTGACAGCATGGAAAGTGCCGAAACAGCGTTCCGTGTAGACGCCCCAGAGGGAAACAGATGGGCTTCTTGTGTGAGGTGATAAGGAACTAGGACTCCTCAAGGCCACTTACGTTCCTAGTTGATTTTCCAAATACACCCCTGTCTAAGATACGAGAATATACATTTAGCCTAATCGGAAAAAAGATAGCATAGTCTGGCTTTACCGGTGGAACCTTAGCGGAGATGACAGAGAAAGACTTGACTGTAACACTACCACCTTAATATGAAGAAGTATTCTTTTAATATTTTATTTTTCTTCATTCCTGTATTTTCAAACCCTACACACAGACTATCCTTAATTAAATTCGTCACTTTACAGTAGCTTTCGTTAACCACACATACCCATCTGTAATAATATAATTTAAATCATCAATTACCAATACATATTATATTTTAAACAAATAACGAACATCCTGAGGCATTTTAACGAACTGAGCAGGTACCTGGAGAGATTGAAGAGGTTCGTTTTTATTTTAAATTGAAACCTGTATAGGAAATATGATATGTAAATTAAATTGTATTATTACAGCGATTATTTCTGGTTGCCGAAATGTACGGCAAAGTGACGAATTTAACAAAGGAAGTAAAGTGAGTACTGTAGGTTTGGAAATTCAGCTGTTTATTTTATTTATATTATAAAGAAATCTTAAAAATTATTATAGTTCGGCACAGATTATTTAGGGAAGGACTGTGCCAGATGGTATTCGAAAAGGAATTAAAACCAAGTCACCAAAATATGTTATTTCTACAACTGAAGAATCAGGTACAGAAATCTACTGGCGTTTAACACAATATTTTTTAAAAAATTGGATTTATAAAAAGATAAACAAAATGATCATTTTACAGAATTTTGGACTTATAAATACATAAATGGTACAGCCTTAATATGTCAGGAATTTGATTAATTAAAATTTAATTTAAAATTTCGTTTCCATTTTATGGGATCATGTTGAAATTTTAACGAAGAAAAAATTTATTTCCCAAGAATGAGTGAAATGTTACATATTTGAATGAACAATGATTCCATTAAAATTAAAAATCTTAATATAATTTATCACACTTTACTTTTGTAGATCTATTTTGTTTATATCTTTGATGTTTGTGTTGTTAATACCATTCGTCATTTTACGTAACCTTTAAACGGAGTGTTGTCACTTGTTAAAGGTATATTTAGTCGATGAAATTCTAAACATTTAAGTTTAAATCACGTTTTTATATTTTGTAATGTTTTTGTATTGAATTTATTTGTTAATATCCGGATTTGGACGAAACGTCATAATAAATTTTAAATAATAAAGTTTCTGACATATTAAGGATGTACCGTTTCTTTATGCAGAACAATTTTCTCATTTTGGAATTTTGTTAAATAACATTAAATTTTAAAAAGGCAAATTGTAATCGATTTGTTTTTTAAATCGAGAAAAGCACACTGATAATATTTTATCACAAAGTGGGAACTGCATTAAGATAAAAGCATTAGCATTCACTAGATATTTTGTCACATTAACAACAAATTAGCGTGATCAATCGAGTCACTAATCTGTTAGTTGATTGAATATGGTTTTCCATTCTGCGCGATTCTTTTTAGTACTGAAGGATTAATTGTGTGCATGGAGAATGAAGGCCAAAACATTGTTCGTCTTTAGGTTTTGTGGAGAAAATGGTCTACAGGATAAGCTTTACTCGAGGATTCTAAAGCAATCCCACTGACTTGCACAGCAAAACCGAATTCTGAAAAAAATACAACACTAGATTCTGATGACTGTTAGGGGAAGTAGGGGCGGAACGGGATAGTACGGTAGAAGTAGAACGGGATAATCCTGTTTTTTTTTACTGGATGCTGCTGGAGGATAATAAGTAGGGGTGTATCATTTTAACTGGTCTTGGCAGCCGACTTAGCTGAGTTCTCACTGCACTTCGCGAATGAACTCTTGTTTTGATGTCTCACATCAGTGACTTTATATTTTGTTGCAGCATTTCGACACAAGGTAAGCTACAAAACTCCTCGTTTTTAACTTTTTAATGGTATATATTCATAAACTGAGTGTCTTTGGCTGTATATAAGTTACGTATAAGGAAAAATGTAATGTGTTCCTCAAGAAAAGAAAACTGGCAGACTCGCCTTAAATATAAGAGTTACAAGATGCTGTACCAAAAAAAGAATAGATTAAGAAAGAAAAGAAACGGAAATAGAGGGAAATAGTAGCAAAGACTGTGCAGTTGAAAAAAATCTCTTTGCGAAAGGAAAAATTGATAAAGCGATCAACCGCACGCTATATAACTATAATAAATAAAACACAAAAGGTGTTAAGATTTTTATTAAATTAAATTTAATTACACTAATGGTACATACAAAACGTACTATCCCGTTCTGCCATGGGGGTGGGACTGAACGGAAAATTTTAAGTTTCTTTTTAAAAATTCATCAAAAATCTAAATTCATTGCTTTAAGTTATATTGCTATTAGTTTTAGTCAGTAATAGAATATTGAAGTTATTTTTCTTTCTCCACAATTTTACAAAAAAAAATTTAAATAATAAGTGTCCCGTTCCGCCCCGGCATCCCCTAAGTAAATAGAGAAGGGCCTATATTGTATATAAGCACGTATTGGAGAGAAAAATAAAACCATGTCTAACTACTTAACTACAGTCTAGTGTAAATCGTACAATCAAAAGCCACCGGGACAAACACACCAATTTCGCCTTTTCCCCGCGTCACGCTTGGCCGTTTCCTCTCCTCCTCTCTTCTCCGCTCCTCAAGACTTTCTTTTCATCTTGCTCAGCTAGACAGCTAGCTAATTCCTGTGCTATAATGCGAGCGAGCATTGTAGTTGCCGTCATCTCTCCGTGGGAGTTTGCGATGCGTCAGATTCCTTCCCAGGAGTCTCGGAGAAAGTCATAATTCAGAACTTGATATGGAGGAAGACTAAAGACGCCGCTTTCCTGTTAAAAGATTTCCATATATACTAAACGACATCCTGAATTCGCTTTGGTGAAATTCGTCCGGGTCACTTTCTTCAGGATGCGTCGCAAATGTGAAACCTTTCAGATAGTCCAATTCCCTACATTGTGCGTCGTCGTAGAAACACCTTGAATACTTTTACCTTGAAAATAACCAATAGATAGCCAAACAAAGCAAACAAAAACAAATACCACACAATGTTTCTGCAGACCTTGTTGCTTGCTTCTGTTGTAGATAATTAGGGCTTATTGAAATTCAAGCAGCACAAACCAGGCGGCGGACAATAAAACATCAACATAAGTATTGACAGTGCTTTTTTTTTTAAAAAAAAAGACTAGTTACTGAATATATTTTTGGATTTCCATCAAAAACATTTTCAAATAATCAGTAACCTTGGTCAATTTTTTAAAAAATGATAAAATTAACAACTTCTATTTGATTTAAGTGATTAATCAAATAAACCAGTTCAGTCTTCAATTTATTTTCATTCCTTTAAACAAACAAGTTCAGCAGGAACTTTACATGTGAAAAACAATACAGAATCATATATATGTCAGGAAATGACATTGTCGTGTTAATTAAAACAATTAATAGGGAAAGGAAAATTCAAGTACTCTAAACCTCACAAGGTGTCTACCATCTATGAACCTCAGGTAAGTCACCTTCTTTCTATCTCTCTGTCCTTTCCCTATTAATTGTTTTATATATATATATATTATATTTGCCGTTAGTTTACATATTTTTGTTGTGATTTTAGTTGTGCAAAAGCAATAAAAATAGTTTTATTTAGAGAGTAATTTCAATTAATTTGTTAATTCTCATCCCCACTTAGATAATTTATAATTATCTATTATATATATATTTTTCAATCTTTCATACATTATTGTAATTTTTAATTGTTAACTTTACGTGATATATTTTCTTAGTAAGTATATTTTTTACATCAATATCGACAACACACCTTACTTAAATGAGTTTTCGTCTTAAAATACGACGCGAACCTCACAACCCGTGAAAATAAATTAATTGAAGACTAAATCGGTTTATGTGTTTAATTATTAATCTACTGACGTTAATATTTTTATTTATATGAATATCCCTCAATTTTTAACGAACTCAATTAAAAAATTATCTGACGTTCCAGAAGTACTGTATAATAAAATAATTACTGGCCATATGAGCCGGAAAAAATATATATAAGGAGGTATGATAAAATTATATTAATGGAGAACATTTGCGTCTGCATTACCCGCACTTTGCAGCCAAAGTTATTAGGAAGTTTTAGTTTACAATAAATAAATTGTGAAATAAAGAAATAAATAAAAAATACAGCCAATCTGTCAGCAAAAAATTTAATTAATATTTAGTTTTAATATAATTACGACGTTTCATCCAAATTTGTGGATACCAATATCAGGTAAACTTGTAAAGGGTTAAAAATATTACACACATGGAAAAAAAACCTTTTGTTTTTCATTTAGTAATCAGTTCAAGACGCACATGTGTAATATTTTTATCCATTACCACAAATATGGACGAAACGTCGTAATTATATGAACTAATTTTTGCTGTCAAATTGGCCGTATTTTTATGTAATTTCAATTTCTTTTATTGTATTTCTGACTAATTTGGTTGGTGTATTTACTTATTTGATTAAAGTCATATAAAGATTACTATTAATTAATTTTTAACAACAAAACTTTTATGATGAAGCAAATTTTATTATATATTTTATGACTATCTGGCACAACTATTTTAATTTGAATAAAAGTCAATCCCCTAACCCAACGCCCGCCTCCCCCAAAATCTCGATCTCCTTTTATACAAAATTTTATCCCACAAATTCGTTAAAATATTCGAATAATATCAAATATCTGTCATGTACACATGAAGAAAGCAACCAGGTTTGCAGAAATGTGTGGTATTTTATTTAACTGCCTGATTTTTCCTGCTTTCTTTATCTACTTCATTATTTATGACAAATTTAAATACATAATTCATACCTTTTACCTTTAGTTCGCCATCATCCGTTAATGTATAGAGCGCGAAAACCAGAGACTCTCGACAAGTTTTCAAAACCAATGAAAGTCAGATTGACCAAGTATAGTATCAAGGCAGTCCTAAATAACCTTAAAAACCAGATTCGGCAGACGAAATGTCACTAGTTTGCATTCTTGGTTGCTGGAAATTGATATTCAGGAAAGTACGGCAGTAACTTTGTGGTTACATCATGAAATACAAATTAGCAGCAGTTTTACTTAGGCAAAAGAGACGTACACTTTTCATGAGAAAGAAGAAGAAAAACTTGTTTTAAGTATAAATGAAATATCAGAATTAGCCTTAATTATGAGAAACGCTAATTGCAGGAACTCTAGTGAATTTATCGATACGTATGACACAAAAATTACATAGATTAACACTTAAATTCATCAGTCAATTCTTCAGTCTTATCTTCTTCAATCGGTGAGAATACTTTGCATACAAAAACAACTTAATAATGTACCTGGGTTACCATTTCGCATGCAAATGGCTATTATGTGCTCAAAAAGACGTACAATTAGACAGGACGGAGCCAGCCGGGTTTCGACAGCTACTGAATTCAAGATATGCAGCAGCACTGTTGCCTCATTGCATAACAATACCGCAAAAACAATGACGGACGGAAAAGAAGATATTTCTAAAGAATCGCTTGTGTTTATGTATGTATCGCTGAAACAATATTTCTCATTTAATTTGTCTGTTTTGTTTCGCGCCGGACTCTGTTGCCGCGTCTGTTTTACAGGTCAGGTCTGTAATGTCGTTAACAAGTCGCTATGAATGGACAGAACTTTGTTTAAAGGCATCATTTGTCTTTTAGACACAATACAGTACAGCCTTGCCTCACAGCAACTGGGCAACAACCTTTCTCTGAAAGCGGGTGCTTATTTGATTATTTGCGCGCCACTGAGAAGAAAGAAAGAAAAAGACACAGTGAATGTTACGTCACTGTCATCAATCTTCGAACTCTACATTCCAAGACTGGCAGGTGGGGCCACCATAGAGAAAGTAGCAATCGCCAGGTTAATCATTCTTCCTCGAGAAAAAAAAACCGCAAGAGATTGAGACAAATAACGAAGTAGTTAAATCTCTCTTCCATTATTAGTTTGGTTCGTTTCAATTCATTCAACAGAGTTTGATCACGCTTTCATTGAATCAAACAAAAATTCCAGAATCAGGATTTCGAACTTTCGCCTTTAAGTTAGATAACTCGCAAAAAACAATCCATTATTCACTTGACTTACATTTTATAACATTTCCAAGCACTACATACCACACTAGTCTTCTGTCACAAGATGTCTCCTCCATTAATTTCGCGAGAAAGCCTGTCTTTCAGTATTCATTCATTGAAATCTTTCTCAGAGTTTCCCCCCACTATTTACAACTGATAATGTCAACAAGTACTATCGGTTATCCCTACAAATCCTTGGTGCTAATCATTAGTTACTATCCCATTCACTAAACACTTAGCACGCTAAGTGAATAGTAGCGGTTCACATATCACGCTCGTTAGTGTTTGTCATGGCAAACTGAATCCTCGAACGCTACGTTTTTATTCAATAATAGAACATTATTATAAAATCATGAATAGAAAATCTTGAAGGGGAAGTCAAAAAAGAAAAACGAGTATAGACAAGAAATTTGTTGCGAAGGAGAGAAACTCGTGGGGTTTCAGTTGGACTTTTAACAAGATTTATGAGAATAACACCAATTCATTTTAATGGGCTGTTTATATAATATGTAAAATATCTCCAATTATTCGAAGTGCTGATATATGAGATGTGTCATACCATGCGGCTTCCCGAATGTGATTCAGCTTATTATTGGGAGATTATAAGCACAGTGACATTCATAGGAATTAAACTTGTAAATGATTTTGATTGTATTTTCTGATGTCCACTTTTAACCATTTTAATAAGTTTACAAAATGAATTGATTAAATTTTGATTTATTACTGTTTAAAAATAATATTCCTAACCAAAAACAAGTTAACACTATTTATTTTATCATTCACTTGTCACTAAGCACTAACGCCTGTGGTTCACAATTAATAAGCTTATGATTATAGTTGGGGAAGCTACTTATTAGAAAATTATAAATAATTTCTATTCACTCGCACTCGCCATTTGTCATGCACCAAGCAAGTATACTGTGTGTTAACACGGTTCTGAATGAGAGAGTGGTACTAATGGTTAGAACTAAGTCCGTGTAAACCCCCTTTAGTACACTATAACATTGATATTGAGTTAAAACTGCGTCACCATACACAGGAAGGAGCGTCCGGCCCCTCGACGAACAGACGAAACCGTCCAACATTTCCCGTCAGGTGCTCGCCCAGGTCTGAATCAAGGACCTTTAGGTCAGGTGGTCCGCACACCTGCCCCAGTGGAGAACAAAGCGAGAAGACTAACCGAGATCAGTCCTCACGGTGTGATAATAGGTCTATTTGGGTCACACTTGCAGGCTTTGACCCGACGACCTTGGGTGGTCCTTCCAGAATGCCGGGCAAGGTCAGCCGCAGTTCCTTAACCTGCCTCAGCCAACGGGACAGCCATCCCGGAAGGCCACCGCCTCAGAACCACCGGCTGCACAGCCTCTGCTGCCAATTCTAGACTAAATGTTTACGCAACTTAAAAAATACTACTAAACACTTTATAACCATCATATTTAAATAATTTTGCCGTCGACAAGTAGTGCTACTGCTATTACTACATGACTTGTCTGAGCCTCAAACGCGTACATCTGACCATTAATATCAAATAACTTGCAGAAATAATTAGGAATAATGAGAACTGCATGAGCGTTGCCTTTAACGTCTCTTTAACAGCCAGGCACATACTATATTCATTTTATATCATTTTGTTTTGAAAATGAAACTTCAGAGCTTCAGTGTGGACTAAACTTTTCATTTTCAATCTATCGACGTCAAAGCTCTACGCAACCGTATATGCAAATTCCTTCATTTAATAAATATTAAACCAGCCTCAAAGTAAGAAAATACTAATGTAAACTAATAAAACAGTAGTTAGTGCACGACGTTACGTTCCTAAATATGGAACCTCACTTGGTGTAATTGAAACTGGAATCAAGAAACAAAGAAGTGCAAAATTTAGACATCCTTGTTGCACAAACGGAAAGACTGAACTACTGCTTCACAAGATTTTATTAAAAATTATACGACTTAAAGGCCGTTTCATTATTTATTGACAGTCCGATATTGTAAGTAATTCCTTCATTTGTATAAGCGGGCAGTGTGTTCATCGGTCGTGTGAGTCAAGTGACCTTCCCCAAAGGTAGTTTCTCCGTATTGCCCAAGGTGGATTTGCATACGAGATAGAGATACTCTGATCCAGAGCGAGTGGTCAGAAGAAACCCAGCACCGGAAGTGGAGTGTTACGCATGCGCGATCATCTCGTCGGGCAGCCATCTTGCGGCGGCAAAGATTTCTGGCCCCCAGGCGCGGGGAAAAAAATGGTACGCCCGTTACTCTTAACGACTGTGCACTCTATGTAGGTGCGTGTTCAGCAAACGAGGAAACTAGGATTCTGCGGAATGTGGGTGCGCTCAGAAGTGGAGGACTGTCATGCCTCACTTCTGGAGCTGACTCATGGACGCCGCCTCCGTACGCTATAAAGGATCCAAAGAGCCAAAAGATCTGGTCAGTGATTCAGTAATGGTGACAAGAGCGCGCACACTTTCCTACAAACTTCTAACCTGGTCTACGAGCTGAATATAAATAACACACACACCGGAAGTTCCCAATGTATGTCTGTCACTATTCAAGCTGACACTGCGAAAGAACTACTGATGGATTTATAATAGAATTGACAGGGGAGATGTCGAGGAAATACAAAAAATTCTAATTGCCCTAGGAGGGTTAAAACTGAAGTTACAAAACTCTAAATAAAATATTTATGTGAAATGCATCAAAGAATGAAGCCGAGAAAAAGAGGCGAGGACCCTATCATTCGCAGCGTTTGCCAAACTTACGGTCATCAACGGAAGCTAATATAAATTGTGGCAAAGAAATTCTAACACCACGTATTCCCCTTAACGGTTACGTATTATTTCTTCAACATCTTCAGTTGCCTGCTAGTCTTTTATTTAAAATTTCTCTTCTAAGTTTACTAACCAACCAATAATGTCGCAAATAATGAAGTTTTAACGCAATCCATATTTAATTCTCTAAAAGTTGTTCATAATGACGACGCTGCCATTGTTGAAAACAACGTCAGTACTTTGACCTGTTAGTCAACTACAGGCATTTCTTATCCATCAAGTTTAAAACTTAAGTATTTCGCAGTCCTCCATCAGCGATTGCGTGATTTCTCATAGAAAGATAATTTATGAAGACGTACATTTCCTGGTGTGCGCTGTTTTTATTTTTAGAGGTTACCAAAGGGCGAAAGAAAATTCATTTTCTTCTTGAGGCATTAAAGGAATAGTTCGCAGAAATATTTTGCAATCCACCATTTGGTATTGCGTGACTTTATGACGACGCTCTTTTTCCTCGTGTGGGGCAGTTTTTCGTTAAGATGCTACCGAAAGTCGGTGAAAGCGCAGTTTCGTTGAACTTGGGACAATAAAGTAATCGTTTGCCCAAGTTTCGGAGAACAACGGAAGCTAATGTAAACCTTGTTTTGCCACAGCACCCTCTCATTGTGTAACGACAGACAGTAAATCTATATATGACGCGCTACCGTCACTCCAGAAAAATGTTTTATGCGGCGTGTAGTAAGAGATGACTAAACTTGGTGTATAAACATTCCGTACATCATGCAAGATTAAAAGGCAAAGAAATGACAGTCATCCGGGTGAAACGTTCATTGCTGCAACTCATTTTGCTTTATCTACGGCCCTGTTTAGATCTCGAAGCTTTGATGTGTAATTGTGCGACAATTCATATGACGGAATGCCTACGTCATCGATCATGGGACTTAAAATGGTTTTCTTGACATAATACAGACACTTTACATCCAAAATCATTTCGATAGTTCCGTGACTTTTGTTTTTGCGGTGACAGACTACACAAGGGTGATTTGGATGTTGAAGGGATAGTTAGGCACCAAGATTGACTAGGGTCCCAGGGTAATAGTTTAAGGATCGTACCCCGGTATTCACCTGAACGAGATTCAGAGAAAATCCTAGAAAAAGTGCAACAGGAAGGTGAGGTTCTAGAGGAACTTCTCACGCCCTTCAGAATAACAGGAGGAATAGTTTGTTGTGAGGTCGCAGCATTCCGTTTTCCGTGCTGCCAGTTTAGAATAGGACCAGCGGGTAACTCTTAAAATATGACCAACCCAGGATCATACACTTCCAAAACGGGGCAGAGCAGAACTCGGCATGTAAAAACATTAAAAAAAGAAACAGAGAACGAGACAGTTTTCATTCAAGCAAATATAATTTGCCTGTTGATGTGCGAGAAAATAGGTACTGTTTTAGTTAGCACCACCTGTAAATGAAATAACTATTTTAGTCCGAGAGAACTAGATAGCAGTGACAGACAGTGATGAGCAGTGATCCACTGAGACCGGAGTTCACTTTAACACAAACCTTTTCGGAAATTTGGTAATGTAAAAACTGTTCATTCAGGATACATTTCCACGGCAAAAGTTAAGGGGTGACAAGTACAAGGTGTGGTAAAAAAGTCCTTGACGTACCCATATCCTATTCGTAAGATTATAATAAATGTTTCTGAAAATAGTAGTATCTTCTCTCCAACGATTGTTCTATCCTGACGACAAAACTCCCCTCCAACTTCTTCCTTGTTCTAGGCGCACCTCATTCGTCATGATGTTTCTCACGAGAAATTAATTAATTATTTTGTTTAAATAAATTTATTATTACTATTAAGAAAATACTATACATCCTAAGGAATCCAGAATGTGTGATACATTGCGCATTTTGGAATCGGCATAGAAGGTGAAAAAAACACGAATGTGTTGCCTATTTGCGAAGTAGATACTTTATAATGTTGAGACATCTTTTGTGTAAGAGTTCCATTTCAATTTTTCCAACATCACAAATTCGCATAAAAAAGAGCCCAAACCTCAAAAGACAAAATTCACGGTGAGTTGTTTATTTGTAAACTATTCTCAGAAGAAATCAGAACCTTATGCTTTTTATATAGTAGGGATAGTGGACTCCATGACGGACTTTGGAGTAAAAAACAGTAATCGGCAATTAAACGTAGGAGAAGCGCTTGCTGTTGGTCTGAAAACAGTCGCTGTAGAGAGATTCGTCGCAGAACATCGCTAATATCCGTTAATAAGCGTCAATAAACAGTGAAGTAATTGTAAAATCATTAAAGAATGTAGAAAAATAAAAAAAATGTTTCTCCCCAATAGAGTTGTGCTACAATAAGAATGTTTCTGGAGAATTCCTTACTAATAAGATCCAATAACACAATATAATTCTGTTTTAAAAGAAATTTTATTATTCCGACTACAAAACTATCTCAAATATTTGAGATACGGCCTTTCAGTGACTTGCACTATCGTATCTTCGGTCTGCCATCTCGCAATCTTTGATGCGACAAAATTGAACAAGGAATATCGTTATTGTATGCTGTCAATACTTTGACCTCTTGGGATTAATGATTTCTGACCAGTTATGGGCCACAATCCCAGTTTTCTCCCCATCTATTTGGAGAGTTTAAAGCGAGTTTAACTTCCTTTCAAGCAGGTTCCATCTCGTAAAGTTTATAGAGCGTACAAGTCCTAACCCTAGGGTCTTGCGCCAATGACCACCTGTAACTACGACCGTCAATACAGCTAAAAGAAAATAATCGCCTGATTCATTCTGAAAGGAAGATTGACTGTAATGGGAATCAGTTCTAATTTAATACGTGTGCGCCATCTACGTGGATTTCTTATCTAATTATGAGTGTTGTTATAAAACAAACTATGAGAATTAGAAATGATCATCATCACAACGGGAATGAGAACTATACACTTGAAATTACAACCATTTCTTTAGGAAATTGTATATTAATTTTAAATTTAAAAATGTCAAAAAAATTCACTAATAACATTAATCAGTTGAATTGTTTGTTGAAAGCAACACGGCTCGTCTTGAATCCATTAAACACCATAGTGCTCAGTGAAGAGCAAAATTACCGATCTAGTGTGAAATGCAGGGCGAAGCCAGCCAGTTTGGCTCGACTCCCCGACACGCGTGTAGCGAAAGTTGACACGCACCGTGCAAACGTAACAATACACAAGTGGCGTCGCACGTACACGACCAGCTGCCACGCATCACACGATCGTCGCAAGAGTATTCACTTACCGCGACTTGGTAGTCAACTGAACCGTGGAAGAGGAGTCGCGTGAGTGACACTGCTGCTGGTTTCTACGTCCGTGACGTAACCTTCAGGCTCTTGCGTAAAAACGATCCCTCGGGTTATAAGAAATGGAATGGAAATAATTATCGTTCGCGAGCAGGCAGCGTGTAAGTGTTGCGACACGTCACACCTGTAATACATTTTATCGAGTTTGAATTACTATCACAATAACTGCGGACTGTTCTTTCCTTCGTAGAAGCACAAGCACAGAAGCCATTTCGTACACCGAAGGTACTACGTTAGTAAAAGAAAAGCACAAAACAATCAGCGTCCGGGAGATTGTAACGAGTGACCAAAAGCGTGGACACAAACATTCACGTCAGTAATCCCCAGGAGATACGAGAGAGAAATTTAAGATAAACGTTGTGAAGGAAATTCTCATTCACAATATATTTGCGATTTCCGCTCATATATCAACGAGAGAACAAAAGTTTTACTGTGTTTCGGTGGCAGATTCCAGTAACACCAACCGATCCAGTAAAGCTCAGCTCTCAGCCACAATTAAAAACAATTGGCCCGTTTTTTTGCACTCACGAATTAAACATCGGCAGTATTCGCTAAGAAATCAACGCGTATTAAATTCGCAAACTGCGTTTGAGAATTATTAATCAGGACCAGATTGTTGGGGTTTGAGACTGTACGTCGACGTAAACGTCGTGGACAAGGAACTTCATCACCCGACTGGAACCCCGAGACCTCATCGTTCATATAAAGTTATTTCCTTTCGTTTCGTCCCTTGACGTATCTTGACGTGTTTGACGTCAAAGGAGTTGGGCTACCTTACTTGTCGGTAGCGTGTTTATAACTGAGGTAGCGAGTTCGAGGAATTATGATAATGATATCATATGAAAGTGAAATTTCATACACTCAACATCCATGGCCTCGTCGGGATTCCAACCCGAAATCGCTGTAATGCGAGACAACAATGCTGGCCACAACACCATAGGAGATCGACGAGATGCATGTTAATCAGTTCAAATTGTTTGTTAAAAGCAACATGGCTAAAGTCCCAACTATTTTACGTGGTCGCTTTTATTCACCTTTCGCCTTATCCGTATGTCGTCATTACACAGCCGTTTTCATTTGAGTCCTTCTTGCTAAACAACATTGTGACTAGCACAGGTTTCTTATACTTACAGCACACTACAATTAAAAACTATGCAATTTGGAGGCTTTTTAACTTTGTCCGTTGACCATCTGAGTAAGGAGGGAAACTTTAAATATAGGATAAAGAAGTTTTATAGTATACCAAACGAGTCAACCCTTTCGCTATGTTATACAATTACTTTTGTAGTTTTTCTTGGTATTTCACTTAATAGGACGCAAAAGATTGTAGTCCAATTTTCGTAGCCTCCAGACTGTATCCGCTTTGATATTCTCGCAACGTGGGGCACGCCGTGGAACGCACTCCCGGTTGCCAAGGAGCTTTCTCCGTGCAATCCCCCCAGCATCCCTTATCTGAGGATTCGGGTCGGAGTAACCGTTGCAGCATCCAGCTTAATCACCAGAAGCCAGTTCGGTTCCGCCAGCCTCGTATTTCATTCAGTTCCCAGCAGCTAGGATTGCAGCTGGACGCGCTCAGCTTACCAGCCCACGCCTCTACGTTACCCGTCACCTCTCCATTTGTTTGCGTTCAAATGATGCGCGTTATCCAGGTGCCCTATGAAGGAAGAACATAGGCCATCGATGCATCGCACACCGCCGAATGACGGTCAACTGACCGTTGGTCAAGAAATGGCGGAGTGCGATTATCAGGATAGCAGGAATAATGGGCAGTTTACTTCCCCCAAGTAAATACCAACGTTTTAAAATAAAAAAATGGAAAAACGGAAAACGGCACTGCCGACTATTGGCTAATACCAACTGTCAGCTTTCAAATACTAGAATCTTAGATATGGTGATAAGGCTATTAGTAAGGGCCTGATGTTTACAGGCGTGTACGGTAGTTAATCATAGTTGTACTACAGTACAAGGGATTCCTTGATTTTTGTACATCCTTTACAGCCAGTCGTTGGTAGGTAAACCTCCTTCACGTTGGTCAAACTCTCTTGAAATTCCGTAAATAAAGCACGGGTATTATGACCGAGTGACCCCGTGATCATGTTGATAGTGGGAGGTGCACTTTCGGGATTTCATAGTAACTAGGTAAAAATTTGTTCTCTCTTTTAAGTAATATTCCTTTAACTAGCCGGACGAGGAGTTTAGGACACGAGTGTATTAAACAGAGCTCAACGTAAACCAAAGATACGAGAGCCAATCAATTCAGAATACTCTGAGCGAAACTGATGACACACAACTTCCTCGACCGTGGATCACGTATCACGAAAACAAAAATTGATTTGTTCCGGTTCAAGCCAACATCTTCATTATACAGATTAGAACTTTCTTGCGCAGGATAAATGCGCGTTGCGGATTGCCTGCCTACAAATGGAGGAAAATTATCTCACTTTTCCGCACGCACAGACCTAAATGACTGAGCTACATTCAGATCCGCATTCGTTACTACATAATGTGTCAAAGCGACAATTTCGAGGCTTACGGGTGGGGAAGCTTATAATTAGTATTTAACAGAAAACAAAGTCCAGGATGTGCGTTTTAAAATAGGCTAATACCAACCTGGGAAATCTGTAGAGAGAGTTGAAACTACTTAGTTCTGCTTCTATCTTGTCCGGATAGACGTAACTAGTGACAGTACATAGCGACCAGGAAAGTAGGAAATCGAAGACTTTCCAAGTTTAGACGCCTCTGATCCAGTTACTAACGGCACATTCACTCCAGTTTCGTCGTACAATATATTCCACTAGAGTGTCGCCCCCAAGCGATTTAAACATGCCTATAATACGTTACCCATAAAAAATAATACACTACTATCACACTCAAAGGGTAAACATTGGTAACATAACAAACAGTTATAAAAGCATATAAAGCATCAAAAGCACAGAAAGTAGCAAATTATGTTGAATCGAAAGGGAATGAACGGTAAGTGATAACACATTTTTACTTTAGACGTAGCATTAAGAAAACAATCAAAATTCATAGTATAAAACATTAACGATATTTTTTGATAATGTGATGACCAATTACAGAAACACTTTCTAAATACTTAAAAACACGACGTTTCTGCCACAATTGTGCGTCCCATCTGATAATATACTGATTACATTACGTTCATCCAAATGCAAGTAAATCTGCCAAAAGAATAGGACGGAGTTACTATCACTATGAACATTAATTTATAAGAAAACAATAAAAAAACGTAGACCCATCCAACATTGGATTCCATTTTTTTTATTTGTCGTAATTATGACTCGAAGCATTTTGTACTATAATGATAAAAGATTTAAGCAGGGAGTCAGTCTGAAAGATCCGCCACGAAATCTCCAGCTGTAGAGTAATTCTAACACACCGACAACGACTACTGGTTTTCAACTGCATATTCTTCAAACCCCTAAATAAGGCTAAAAAGAGGGTAAAATAATTTGAATTCCATCGGGAAAGTCGATAAGATTCTCATTAGGCGCAACGTATTATTACTGAGCGTAATTTAGGACACAAAGTAAATAACTAAATTTAAAAATTGTGCAGGAGTTTCGCAGTTCGTTCGAAGCGGAATTCTAATTACAATTCAAAACGCGTATGCGAAAAATGTTGAAGGACCTGGTCTTCCTTATAGAGAAACTTTCTCACTGACCTGAGGAAAATAAATGCACATAGCAGTCCGTATATCTCCAAGTGAGGAATGTTGTTTCTCAGTACAAGTATTACACACTTTCACAAGTAAGCATGCATCATGACCTGTCCTGAGATAAGACTTCCCTCGAAAGATATGGGAAACTTATTACTCTCCGTCTCTAGAGCGTAGATAGCATTTATTTTAAAATATGGACGGAAACTAACAATTGGAGCGATTATGGCCTTAAATATTATGAGAAATGGATAAGAAAATTCAAAATTTTCCTTTTTGGAGTAGGCACATGTCATGAGGGAAGGTGCAGAAAAGAAGAATGAACGGGAAGACTTACAAATCGGATGAGACAAACACGAGAGAATGTATAAATGTAAAATGCACTCGCGGATTTGGGCACAATTTGCGGTCAAAAAAAAAAGACGGCTTGGCTCTAAAATTATGATACTATGGAAAGCCAACAATTTTTTCAGAAGTGTTCACTCTTTAATACTCTACATCAGGTTTTTTTTGGGGGGAGGGGGGGGGGTTAACAGGCTACATGACGGTGATCCTGAAACAGGTAACTCCCCTTTAATACCATAGAAAGGGAATTGAAAAGGTAGAGCAAGGTAGCCAAGGGTTGACTAGGGCCCACGGGCTATAGTTGAAGGAAAAGATTAACGATATTATGTCAATTGATCCACCATTTAAATTACGGGAACTTGCTGTGGCAACTGGAAGGATCCAATGACACCAGTTTCAATTTTGTACAAAAAAAAGGAGTCTCAGAAACAATACCCGCAGGATTGGTGCAGCGTTTGCAATGGAGATCAAACGCATTCACGAGATGTTTTCAGTGGCTGCATCGTCACAGTCATGATGAGTTTTTGTCGAAAACTGTTATAGATACCGCACTGAAATTTTTAACCTCATTGTACGAGTGTGGAAGCAGAATAAATTATTTAAATTATAAGTGCCGAAGATTTCCATAAGAACATATTGATAAATAAATTAATAGATGAAATTTTAATAATAATACATCATTTATTATTCTACTTCCACAGCTGTGAAAATTTCAGTGGTGGTGGAAACCCGAGAACATCTTCAGCACATAGACCGGGAAAACCGTCGAAGACTGTTAAAAAGGCCGGGAAGTTGGACACGATTTCTTGGGATGCACACGAAATTATTCACATCGACTACTTATGAAAAGGACGAACGATTAATGGAGACGTGGGCCAAGAAATAAAGAAAATATATTGATGCAGCGAAGAGCAAAGTGTTCTTACAACAAAGCAGTTGTTTTCTATGGCGAAAATCTTATATCTGAAATTAAAATAGCCAGACGGCTAATATGTCAACTTTTTAAGACCGTTTAAGATCTGTACATCGTGTCAGATAATTCTTGTCGCTTCCTCTACTTTGGCTACTTATGACTCTTTTCTATTTCCTAATCTGAAAAATGACTCATAAGTGAAGAAGTCTATAGAGATCATTTGAGGATGTTTCGAACCACTGGAAAAAAAGGTTGAGTAATAGAAATTAATCAAGACGAAATATTTATAGATGTTGTTTTAATGACCTACCCTCATTAAGGTCTCATTCATTTCCAACACATTTCTAATATTTTTCTCGTCGTCGAGGATGAAAACATGGCCAGGAAGACCTTTACTTTGCTTTAGCGGGGGCCTCATTTGCAAATAAATTGGGATATATGTTATTATTAATACGTTAGTAACTGTACCCTGTGACCACGTAGTTTTATGCACACGCACGGCAAGTGACGTCACCGGCGCGGCAGGTTGGGAGAAGAACAGTTAGGAATGCGGGTTGACCCCCTATCCCTTCATAGCGCACTATTCTAAGTCGCCTCCTTCGCCAGATCTTCGAGTCGACGTCGTCAGCCATTCACGGCACGACACGACACGACACGCCACGCCAAGGACGCCTCGTTCCACAGAACGACAACGGCAGCCGCACAACTGACGAATTAATTGCGTCGAACCGGTGCCGTCGGTGCCATTTGATGCCGAACCTGTTGGGAGTTTCGACAGCATGAAGATCGTCCACGCAACGGGCTCGACATTCGCTGATCGAGTGCGGCGAGAATATCAGAGAGAAATTTGTCGTTGGGTAACTTAGAGAAACGAGGAGTTTCGTCCACCTCTGTTAAATGAACCACTCAAGGAGATTAGGTTTTATGGGTAACATTAAATTTCTGAACAGTTACTTTATCAAATATCGATGATTACACTTTGTTTGAAAGGGCAAATAAAACTGTAAAAATGTTTAACCATGTGCCAAAGACAAAAAATGGAACCTTGAGTGAGGATATTTTGTTTCTAAATTATGGCATTAAAAGAATAGAAACTACTAAGATATTAATCAACTGATCTGAGGCATGAAAATTTCATTTCTAAAAGACGTCCTTCGAAGGAATGCGAACTGGATTGTACACATCCGGAGAAGGAAATGCCTAAAGCATGACGTTGTCGACGGGCAGACGGAGACGATGAAAGCAAAGCCTCTCTCAGACGAACGTATTATCCGAAGGAAAGAGGGGGGGGAGGGGGTTATCGAAATCTGAAACAGGAAGCTGAAGTCAAAAGAAGTAGGACGACATTCCCTTCACCCGATCGTGTAGGAGATGTGGAGATGAGAGATCTGATTCGATCTCTTCCTCAACATCAACGTCGAGGTAACGCCGGGCCATTGGTCAAGTGCCAAGAAATAAACGTTTTCACCTTGAGAGGTCTTACAGGTGCAGTCTGAGGTGGGCAGAGATGCCCCCGGCTCTCGGATGACCGACACACTTACATACGAGTCGCTTTCCAGCTATTTCACGTACTAATTCCAAAACTAGAGCGAGACCTGAGTGACCCCTCTCTTCAACATACCTGGAAACATCCACTGTAGCTTCTAGTTACAAAGCGCAATTCGTGCCCGTTGCAGCGAGTGTGCAGAAGTCACTAGGAGTTTCATACCACATGAAACAGTAAAACTTATGTGAGAGATTATGATGTAAGTTACGGAACAGTCGTAAAACTTTATTTTCAACAACATTGTCAAATTTATCCTACATAATGGGCTTGTGGTCATAAACGATATCTTAAGTGATAAGTCGAGTGCTGGTGCAACGCTGCCATGGGCATGTTTCAGTGAGATATTCCCAGTTATTCCACGTTCGGTTCTAAATGAGCGAGGGGAGTAATGATTATACCGATACAACTCTGATGATGCAGAAGCAAAGCTTAACCAACGTAGCGACTTTTAACAGATTGAGGACTAACCATATCAAGAATTGAGGAACTAAATAAAAATAATCATAATAATTAATAACAGACAGTTATTTTTCGTCCATATGAAGACTGAACAGATTGAGAGCTAACCATATCAAGAATTGAGGAACTAAATAAAAATAATCATAATAATTAATAACAGACAATTACTTTTCATCCATATGAAGTCGTTAACGGCAACATTGCAAATTATGGGGCACAAAAAATCTTCGAGGATCACTTCAGTTCTTAACTCCACTTGGAGTGTGGTCTCATATCAAGATATTGCCGACTATTTTGATGCGATAACGGGACTTCTCATTTATGACGGATAAGATATTTGGATTCCAAAATTTTATTACCTGCTATAAACAACACGTTGTTTCCTTCAGATGACTTCCGCACATGCAAAATTTGGGATTGAATGGGACCATTTATATGAAAATCCGACATTTAGCTCTCTGAGTCTCTCAAAACGATTGTAATATAGTTTTAATCCACAAGTACTCGATTACCCGCATAACAATATTACTAAATAAATTTTATTACCCATATCACCAGGAAAAACTAGACATGAATTCAAATTAAAAAGAATTGTTTTAACTGAAGCTCAACCAAACGCCATGAAACTAAATTTGGAATATTTATGCTCATCATAGAATCTCAACATTGAATGTCACAGGCTTATACACAACCTCAAAGTAGTTGTAATTTCAGAGTAAACTGGATAAAGGAATCCATTGTGGTGCACTACGACGTTTTGACGACTGACAACTTCAACCAAAAAAATATGGCAGGGTACGCATTAGAAACCTCATTAACCACAACCACTACCCACAATAGAAACCAGAAAACCATTTATTGAGCTATTTAGTTTTCTGTCGGATTTTTAAAAATGTAAAAAATTATAAAATTATCCCTCATTTTAAATTCAAAAAAAATAATCCGTTAGTAAAAAATAATATTTATGAAAGTAAAATATATCCTGTTTTATCACTTCCTCACTTTTCTCTCATTTTACATGTAAAAGGTTTTCTGTTTTCCTTGGAGATAAGAGTCATCAAAATAAATGTAACGCGATAATAGTGTCCTTCAAGGCCTTCGTTCTACACCCGGTAAAGATGTAACATTTTTTTCTTTTTTACATTCTCACCTTAGCGTTAATTGAAAATATCAGGACAATCAGAAATATGATCAGAGTTAAACAAAAGTATATGGAAATCATACTACGAGGAAACTACTAAAATACAACGGCATAATTAATCAAGCAGGAAACGGAACATATGAAAAATAAGATACTAATGTGATACAGTGTTAGTTTGTAATGCAGCAAGTTTTCATGTATGTAGTTTAGCGACATGTGTGTATTATTGTGTACAGAAATAAATGTGTATTTTGAAAGTTTTGTACTTTCAATATCCTGTAATCCAAGAGACCACGTCGAAGTCAAAAAGGTCGAGTGTGCAGACGTAACTAAAATGTCAAAATTGTGAAACAAACTACTCATGACAATAGGCTAAGAAAGAAGAATATAAAACGTGGAAGGTATAATAATGGCAGAAGTTAAAAGTTATGTCTTCTTCCTTGATATGAATAAGATTTTTAAGAATGTGAACGGAATTTATGACTTAAAAATATCCTGACTTTATTTTTACCAGTTCCTGAATTATGAACTATCAGAAATTAAAATCTTGGAGTGATATGGAGAAAAATTGGTGTGTATCATGGTGAAACCGCTATAAAACTACGGCTTGCTTAACACAAAATACACCGTAACACAACCCAACTTTACATATTTTACACATTGCTGTATGAAATTCATTCATTCATTGTACTACAATAAGCACGCATTCTTAAAACATCGCGTGTTGACATATACATAGCTTGGTCAGACCGGTTGTCAAGCATAACAATTTTTCTTTAAATTTACTAATAGACTTTGGCAAGGTTCGTCTTCCTCGAGTTGGAGCTTGGAAAGAACTATCAGTCCAGTGACTACTGCAAATTCAACCTTATTCCATCTAATTGCTCCTAGTGCGTTTTAAATGAAATACATGAATGCACTAAGGTTAAAAAGTGGAAAAACAACCAATTCTAAAAATGTTTGCATCTTTGACTAATTTCGTAGTCCCACTTTAATTTGTCGGGTTTTATCGGCATCCCATATGGGTATTGTAATTAATGATCATTTAGAGATAAACAACCACTTCCCAATCACCCAATTTATTGCGCCTTCATTACTTCCACTGCAAAAATTAAATCAGAATATTCTGTAAGAACAAATTGGAGAAAAAATGTTAACATTTTCGTAAAACCAGATATATTTCCAACGTTCTTAAAGTTCTAAATTTGATCAATGAGGTATTTAAGACAAAATTATTTTTAAAACCTTACCGTGTAATTAATATTACTTGTATTAAACAAATCTATACGACTAGCAATCTAGAATCGTCTGCATATAACAATATTTTCAGTTGACAGTTCCAATCGGTGAGAAAAAATCCTTGTGATTGCTCCTTATGTATTACTAAATTTGCAAATACGTTTTTGCTTAAAAATCACAATGAAACCAGAAAGAGAAAAAACTAAAAATTGGTCTTATGGTAAAACAACTATGATATATAAGGTTAAAGTGGTTTATTAGATGAAAATAATTACAAAAAACAACATAAGGATATAAGCAAATATACAGTCGAAAAGATGACCAAACTATTATGTTATGCTAATTTATAATTTTGTGGTTAATGAACAATGAATTTATTTCGTGTTTGCGTGAGCGCGTGGTGTAAGCGTCGCCAACATGGACAGAATACAGAAATTTCGATAAGACCCCAGGCGTCCTTGAATGTTGATTAGATTCGCGGAGTTACTTACAATTTCTTATGTCGCACTTGCCATTCAGGAAACCAAGTGTACGCCTCCCACGCAGACGAACAAACAAACCCGGCGTCGCATCAAGAACGTTCCGGTCAACAGTATCGCCCTTGGAAGATTTCTAATCGCAAGGGAAGATATTTGCAAATCTAACTCGGTAGACAAGCGAGTGATAAGGTCACCTGACCTCGTCCTCCTTCTTACGTCCTTCCCAATAAAAGGCGTAAATGGGAACGAAATTAGACTTGGAGAAAGCAATACGACGTGTGTCAAACTCTGATGAAACTCGTCGGTTTCAAAAGAAATTGCGATACAATTAGAGAAATAAAAAAATAATAAACGGTTGGGTTCATGGTTTTGTTTTGATTTTGAGTACTATCGAGAATGGGAGTCTCGATGTTTTTAGGGAAAACTGCCACTTTCCAATAACGTCAGGAATACAGTTTCCTGATTGATGTGTAGTTCAAGCGTAGCTCCGATTCCGGAATATTTCTAGTTTTGTCGTCACTGGCGGTCTTCTCGTACAAGTTCGGTTCTTCTAGTGGTGGTGGTGATCACCCCATTTCTTTAGGATATAAAGCTTATGGTCTCGTTTTCTCGGCCTACTGAGCAGGTAGTCCCGGGGCCAAGGGCGCATTAGCGAAGACGACCAGGTAACACGCAATGAAAAGGACGAACCCAAGGCAGCATTCGAAGCAGGAGCAAAGCTCACCAACGAACATGCGTGTCCGTAATGGGAAGTGGAGCGGCGTGCATCCCAGCAGTGCTGCCAACCTGGAAATGTGCAATAACCCTTACACAAGCAGCGAAAGCCCTACGCAGAGGAAGTTGCGTCCAGCAAAAATGTCTGACAGAGCAGCTTTCTCTCTTTCCTCAGCGCATACGTGGAAACTGCGACCTGCCAAAAAGTCATAAAACCGTTTGACAAGTCCGCGCGCGGAACTCGCGCCAGGTACTCGATGACGAAATTCACAAACCGCAGTAAATTAATAAAAATACCAAAGACAAATAACTTTCCCCTCGGAAATGCACCATGACATAATTTCATATTAATATTCTCTTTTAGCGATAACAGTGGAACGTTGTAATGCTACGAGATAGATTTTGGAATTATTACAGGAAGAAAATGCAAAATCACAGACAAAAAAAGGTCATAAAACCGACTCTGGACTCTACAAGATAACATTAGAAACTGCAACGAGTCCATAGTCATGGCATTTATTATATTTAAAGAATTCTGTCGAGCGACAGGTTCAAGAACTTGTTTTGCCAAAAAGCAGCTGACAATTTAATCTTATCTTATCAGATTTAAAGCAGTAAATAGTTTGTTTAGAAATTGGCGTGTCCATTCTGAACCGAATCGAAATCTGTGTCTATCAATATATGAATGAGTTTTTTGCGATTTTAATACAATGATATTTTCAATATTTATTAAAAAAATAGGTGTTCTATTAAGACAGTTGAACTCATTTAAGAAAAACAATGGCCACATAAGCACCACGCGCGCTGGAAGAGAAATTAGTAAAAATAAATAATTATGGAAACTTGAAAAATTTGCAAAGTTAGTTTCAGTTGACAGTATTTTTTGACTTCTTTAAGTCCCGAGTTGAAACACACAAAAAAACAGTTGGTTAAAAATAATGAAGTGGCGCTTTCTAACCGGTGCTCAACCATTTACGTGGTAGCCTGTTACATCACCGTGACGTTTCATTATCATACCCTCCTACGGCATAATACGTTTCCCTTTAAAAAATAATCAAAAAAATTTAAAAGAACCCATATTTAACGCAGGTAATCGGATAAGAGCACAGCGTCTCCATCGTGTTCAAGAATGGACGGCTGCCAAGGAGTTACTATATTACAGCGGGCAAATTCTCATTGTGTAAAAGTGTTGGTAGATAAGGAATTATATCAAACAAAATAACATGCAAATTTGAGATAGTGCAGGTATAAACCGCACTAAGCAAACTACTGACGAAACAAAAAGAAATAATCCTCTAAGCAGAGAGAACTAAGAATGGATTTACTGTACGCCGTTTAATTGGGCTGAACGAAATTAAGAAATTTAATAGTAGTAATAAAATTAATACAGTCTTTCTTGGCTATTAGTACATGATCGGACAGTCATCAACTTAATCCAAAATTGGCGGCTGCTGCCCCAGCGGATAGGGAGACAGATGTGGTGGCTCTTTCACTTTCTTGAGTGTGACTCTTCCACAACAGAGTGAGGGTGCACAGGTTCAGTGCGATTGAAACTTCGTGGCATTTAGATAAAAAATTTTAATAATATTTGGGGAGCGTTGTGGACTGAAAGACGATAAGAGTCGTCGATTAAGATTCTTTGGACATAGAGACAATGCCCGAAAGGTTATAGACGAAACGATCATACAAAACGAGAGAAAAGTGTAGACGGGAGAGTGGGAAGGGGTCGACCTCAGACTTCACCCAGAATAAGGACATTTTTGGCAAAAGCCGAATTAGTGGTACCCTACTTATGTTAGTAATAGTGTACCCACCATATGATTTAAGTTTAAATTTTGGCTCTTCAAAGAAATTTTAAATCGTTGATCTGTTGATGTTCAACTTTTTTTCTCTAATGAGGTTGTCGGACCACTGATCTAACCCATTATGCGAATGTATTTTGGCAACTGGATAATTGAAGTGCTCACAGTCACTGAAAATATACATTACTGTCTGAAGTGAGCATACCACGAAAAATTATTGGAACTTCGTCATTTGAAATCTACTCAATAAAAAAAAATACTTATTGAAGATAATTTATCATTAAAGACTGGTTGAATTTTGACACTTAGGGTGATGCTTAGACCAAGAATCTAATTTTATCTTCCGAAGGCACCGAAATTGAATTTGGTAGACCTGACGGACCTCACCAATAAGAAAGACCTTGGTATGTCAGGTTAAGGAGCGGAGGAATGTCCGGCATACATGTAATATCTATTTTTTACTTGGTTGCCTGGCAGTCAAAAGGCCTAACAACTGAAATACATTTCTAAAAAAAGATTGAGTGTCAGTTGGAAATTGGTCGGTTCTTAAGGGCTGCAACAATAGACCAGGACATTGGCTTTCGAAAAGATTCGTCTAGCTAGGATTGGGACAACGTTGACCGTTGGGGAAATTAGTTGAGACGAGGTGAGGTATTCCTGAGGGATATCGCCTTGGAGCAAGGCCTTGGCCTTCGCGTTGTCGTTAAGGACAGCTGAGGCTGGTCACGAAGCTTAGCCATTATCGCCCTGTGCACGCTCATAGGACAAACAAGGAAGACGCGACAGCCTTGCGGAATGTGGGGAGGGGGGGTGGGGGGACCTTGCGTGTCTCCTCAAGCTAAACATGCATTCAAACAAATAAAGCACGTTCGTCTTCATCCTCCGTACTGAATCTATCATATCATTTCCATTTACAACATTAGCGGAGTTGACTACCAGAGTATGCAGTAAACTGAACGATTAATCTGACGAGCCACATAAACAAATGTCTAGCATGGACTGATAATCATAGAATTAATTAAATAACGATTTTCTGTCCAATATCTTCCAGCATCCCATTATGGTATTTGGTTCGGTATTTAAAATATTTGTTGGAACTTGCTCTAGATCCAGTTTTCAACTAATAGAGCGATTCCGTACGTTATGGAGAATTGTTAAATTTATTTTCGAATTTTGTCTAACAATCATTCCATAACTAAGGATAAAACAGCCGCTAAATTGTCTCACAACAAAATTTCTCACACACACAAAGGATCTTTCAGCGCCGAAAACCTGTTGAAGGATCCCGCTTCAGTTCCGTTTACTAAATCTTATTGTCTCCCACAATCTTTCACTCTGTATTGACTCACCTCAATTTCTCCTTTTATTGTCTGTTCAAAACAATCGCACAATGGTAAACTCTTGAAATGTGTTAATCACTGACAACAAACCATTATCAGGATGTTAACAACAAAGCGGAAAGTCTTTGTAATGTCAAACGTTATAGATGAGTTGCTTTTCTATTCACAATCAGTGTCTACAGCGGAAAGTCGCGACCTAAATGATTCATCTACGAACGCTTGAAAAACTGTAACATACTTCGACATGTACGTTCTAATGAAATATAACAACGCTAGTCTATTTGAAATGTAAATATTTCGTGATATGTTATACTATGAAACGCCAACATTCACATTTTCTTTTGATAAGCAGCAACGTATGCCTCATCTTTACTTCCTTTCTTCGAACTGTAAGCCGGTATTGTAATACAAATTATATTCTTAATCAAGCTTATTATACTATCATGATCATGTACGCCGGTAAGCGATAATTTAAACAAATTTAAAACAACTCAAAAGGTTCAAAAGGAAAAACGGGCCCATAAAGCCGACCATTATGCGCTACTATATACTGAAGAAGTAGGCAAGCGCCTCCGAAAATTTGAAATGTTTCCCGACATTCGTCAGTGTTTTTCGCCTTCCTCTCCTCTCTCTATTCAATATTTAATTCATTTGTTTATACACGTATATTCATATTCACATATGCAATTATTGCTGCTAATTTGCAATTTGACTGCTCAAGTATTCATCCATCCATCTGTCCGGTTTCGTCAGCAACAAGTACTTATCGTTATCAATAGATAGTGATATTCTGTAATTATTCTGTGAACTGATGCGCTTCGAATCAATGCTTGGAATAAGAAGAGTTTAGCCGTTAGATGTGTATATTTCGCGTATCTGAACATTTTCAAGAATAATTTATTATTTATTATCATTAATGCAAATATGCACGCTAATCACAAAACTCATATCAAATAAGTATAAACCTGTTGTACTAGGCTATAAGAAAACAATAAATAACGTTTTCAATATTTGGTTTACTTTAAAATTTCAATATATGTTAGAAAGGTGTTAACTGTATGTGAGGTCTGATTAACGAGGAACTAAAAAAAATTTCTTACGAGAATGATTAGAATGTAATTATAATTTGACTGGTGGAATGATCAGTGAAAATAGAACATAAGACAATATACAACCTAGGGGTCGAAATACATGAGGTGGGTCTGCGGAGGAATACCTCAAGATTTGTGACACCAAACTGAAATTGCGGGCAATATCAACGTAAGCGCAGAGACGTGCGTGAAAGCTGCAGACGCAGGAGCTTATTACACCTCCGAAGAGTCCAATCGGGTTCCTCAAGGGAGTGAAATTGAATGATGCTGGAATGCGCGTCTTCTCCGTGGAGAAATTGAGAAGTCGCGTGGCCATTGAACATAATCGTGCCGTTCAATCGGGCGCGCCTGCCCCACAAACCGAAATTCCGACTCTTGTTTATTGTTTCACGTCGGCCTTCTTCGGATTTCAGCTTACAATAGATGACAGTGTGGTATCCAGATTGTAGGCTTAAGCTATTAGCGCCTACGGGAAGATGTAACCGCGGGTGAGAAAAGCCGAGTTGGCAGATACGAAACGCCCGATTTCCTTTTCTTTAATATGATATGTCAGAGATAAAAAATATTAAAAGTCTCTTGCACATTTGAGACCGACCACGTATATGCAAATATTGAAATAGAAGGCTGCCTGAAGGTTATCTTTACTTGCGCTCAATTAATAATTTTATGCTTTATAAAGTTTTTTAGGGTAAGCCCTTATTAGCTTTTCGCGTAAGACGAGTTGGCGGGGCTAGCTGCAAAGCTAATAAGGGCCGATCAAGTTCGCAACTACCTAACAGCCTATCACTTAATTTTCAGAGCGCCTGAAAACAACGCTCCCTTCATTGGAAGGGCGTGAAATACGTGCCGAGAACCCGAACCATCACAATGCTAGGTAGGATCCTTACATTATCCGGAAGCAGTAATTAACCCTTGCTCTCCCTTTAGAACCCCACATTTCGATGTTATTAAAGACGGAGAGATTTGCAACGTGAAGTTTCACGTCTATAATTTTATACTATATTTTTAGTATTGAGCTAGCAATTAAAAAGAATATTACAGTTGATAATGATTACCCGATTTTTTTCTTTTATACTACAAAAAAATATTTACTTTTAAATTACTAATTCTGTTTGCACATTATTTAGGTACAATATTTTAACATTCTATCATAGTTCATTTAAATAAACGAGTTAACAGCCTAGTTAGTCAGAAATACTATCAAATTTAAAATAAAAAAATAGTACATCACGGCAATGTGTTCCTTTAATTGACCTCGCTCCTCTCACCTAATAAGAAATTACGAAATATAAACTGAAGAGATACAAAGTGATTTAATTTTCAATTTTACAGTTTATTATAGCACTCTACATATCAACTACTGGGACATTTTCTGACGATTATTCTTTCAATTCTCGTATTAGCCATTGTTGCGATACTGCGTTTTTCACTTAATTCTTTGTTCCACGAAAGGAATGTTTTTATTAGTATACAAGAGATCAGGATAGACACTAACTCAGGACCTCCGTTTACCTCACAGGCACTCTACAATCTGAGCCAATCATTGACGACTCCCGATTCGCTGTGAGCTCCCTCCGTCCCTTATATAGACCTGAAGCTGTTATTGAGCGTAAAGCATTCAATCCTTGGCCGATTTACACAATGTCCATTCTTCACTGAAGACCTAAAAGAGTGTGAAGAGTGAGACTGAAGTAAATTTTAGTTGAGCTTGAAGTTCAGGTGGAGCGAGCACTCGGCGTTGAGAGTCGTCGCAGATTGCCTAAGATAGTAGAGCACCCGCCCGGTAAGAGAGAGGTCTCGGGTTCGATTCCCGGCCGTCGAGTTTTTTCTTTGTCAATTCAATTACAAGGTAAAGACGGCTGAACTTCATTTGGAAACAATTTCTTTGCCTTTGTTTAAATTATTTTTAGATCATCTTAATTGTTAGTGTGCAACATATCTGGAATTTTTAACAAAAATCTTTTAAAAATTCGAAAATAAATTAAAACTTTGTTGGTTTTCTATGCAAAAGAAAAAATTAAGAAATTAAATTAATGGTTGTTTCGGAAGTAATAAACTGTTTAGGAATTAATTTTTCATTCTGGTAAACATAATTCGTTAAAGTAACTATTATGGTATGGAATAGGAAGCGTTGATTTTGTGGTAAACTACTGTACATTGAATAACGAGACGAGGGTTCGTAAACAATGTTGACACAAATTATGTTCAATATCAAACAGACCACATTAATTATATGAACATGTACTGCTATAATTTGAGGCCTCTTAATTTTTCATTCTACAATTATACCGCAGATTGCATACTCTTGAAATGTACGTATTGGTGAAAAGGAAGACATTTAGGATACGGAAGTCAATGAGATTTCTAGTAATAAAATGAGCCTTGGCGTGTGAGCAAGTAAAGGATATTGTTACCCCAACTAAGTAACGTAGAACATAATTTAACTGGTCGCGTAACAACAGTTATTTACTTTAATGTTTTCCCATGTTGAAAACGACCATTATACTGCAGAACTTTCGTTATGTGCAGACATTAGCTTAAGAAGTGTGAGCCATTTCCGACATTAATGCACGCATTTGCAGGCCGTGCCGGCTTTTTGGAGCAGCACCGAAGGGCAAACTTGGTTACAGATGTTGGCCAAGGTCTCCAGACAGGGAAATATTTCACTGTGACACGAATCGAAGGATTTGTCACTGCACCCAAGCGGGCTAACATCGCAATGAGCTTTTAAAATTCCACAAGACCGAACGTAACGGTGAAGCTTTTCGAAATCAACGCCACGTAAATAAGTAGACCGTCCTTCGTTACGTGACGTCGTTGCAGAGCTAACGCGCAATCGCTAGTAAATTAAAACCATAATGCAGTTAACGGTCAACTCGTACGCATCGCAAAATAATATTAACTTTCTTATCTCTGCCGTAAGCTTAAGAGCTGCGAGGTAAAAATACATGTTTATACAGTATTTTGAAAAGCTACCACGTCATTACTGACGCAGTGTCGTGAACTACGCACAGAGTTTCCGTGGATAAAACGATTTTTCACATTATGAGGACACTGATTTACACATTTTAAGAAACTTTCATACAACAATTTTTTGGATTTTAGCACAATTTTTATTAAATAATTCAGTTTTAACACCACGCGGTAGAAAAATGACACAATGTTCGTCTAATTTTAGTCGGGTGTTCCTTTTTTTATTACGCATATATATATATATATATATATATATATGCATATAGTAAGAAATAAATGGTATCATAGAAGCAGGCGTGAAAAAAGCCGACGTTTAGAAACACTGATATTCAGTGTTAATCTTAAAAGAATAAAAAACCTTAGACAGAAAAACGTGAATCCACAACGCGATACAGTCAGTAATAATTTTGGTTTAAACCGTCTGTTTTGTTTTCACTGATGCTTTTTTAATTCCAAATTCTTCCGTCACTATATTATTTTTCTGAATTTTATATAGCTTTGTCTTCAAACCAGACAAAGAAATACACACCCAAGACTAAAACCAATATTTAGTTCACTATCATCAGATTTTAAAATAAAAAAGGATTCACATTAAATAAACAGTTATAGTGGTCAAACAGTAAGAAAATATTTATTGATTAACAATGGAATTAAAGCAATGAGAACAAAAATACATCGCTACGTTTTGCCCCTAATTTGTGACTTCATCAGGGGATAATTATTTTTTTAAAAGAAACTTAATATCACAATCTAAAAATTAATGTATTTTTAAAATATAATGGTTCTCTGCCTGTTGCAACCGAAGTGAGATCTCATTTTATACTGTAATATGAACAATGCTAAAAATCAGATGGGTGGATAGAGTAACTAATCAGGAAGTTCTTAGAAGCTTAAGAGAAGAAAGAACAATATGGAGGACTTTGACCAAGAGAAGGGATAGAATAATAGGCCACGTTTTGAGACAAGGGTCTGTAAAATTATCAACAAATGGAAATGTGTGCGGCAAGAACAGAAGTGGGAGGCCAAGCAGATTATGGAGGATGTGGTAGCTACGTAGAAATGAAAAGAATAGGTTAGCATAGATTGTTGCATCAGACCAGGCCAAGGACTGACTACTACAACAACATTAAATAATTAATTAAGGTCTCATTTTTATTGTTAATTAATAATCCTTTTCGATTTCTTCATCCATTATATTTATTTATTGTGTTATTATAGTCGGATAAATATCAGTATTAAAAATTGACCTTCATAATGTTATGAATGTTTGCCTGCAAATCATGACTTTTGAAATAACTTGGATTAAAAAAGGCGCACGTCAGTCTGCAAGAATGTCGGATGATGAATCGCTCCGATGTTCGTCTCTGCCACGATGGTTCGTCGGCTCGGCATGTTTTCTGTTTTGTTGTTCTTTCTCGACAGATGGCGAGTTAAGAGACGACACAGGTGGAAGACAAATGATCCGGTCCGCACAGCCAACGCAAGTTTTCTGATCTGTCGAATGAGTGAATTAGCGAGGAGCTTCGCATTAACGTGGTCAATGAAAAATTTGAGGACAATCTTGGGTGCTAATGGAATCATCCTCACTTGTCTTATTTGGCCAATGAGATTAATGTCTACGTCCCGGATTAAAGCAGTATCAGAGCGACAGATCTGGTGGACCGGAATTATTTCTTAGACATATCAGAGCTACTACCTTCTTCAATAACTTCACAGTCAGTAACCACAGCCACCTGACCGTGAAGAAACTGCAGCAGCTCATACATATTTTTATAGCCTCAACTTGTTACCGCACCAGCACCAAGAACGATAATCGGAACTTAACTGAATTATGCAGGAATGTTTTCAAGTATCACGTCATATATAGCGCTTTGTCTATGGATCATACAGGAACTCGTGTCCGTAACATTGCGCCGCACACTTGACAATATTTGATCCAAATAAAAGCTCACGACTATAATTTAAAGTATCGGATATTCCAATTGACGTGTTTAAACAATTGTACTGCAGTAAATAACGACATGAAAGTTGTGTATATATTAAGCATAGCACCGTTCATTTCGTAGTATGACATTGAACAGTATTACAAGCCCTGTGTTTCGACAGTGGAGTTCTAAATCCAGCTGCGGTAACCGGATGTCCATTCGGAGTTCTTTTATGACGGTGAGAGGCTGCCAATGGAAACACAGGCGGCTGCCTGCCTCACTTTCAACAAAGAAGTATCAACTTTCGTCGAAATTTTAACCTCGTTATATACAAACTTAACTAAATTTAAGTCTGTGTTGTTGTTACCTGCTTATCTTCTTACTTTTTCTTCTATAAGAATTTCAGTGTCAAATTTATAGGCCCTTTCAACAATGTGGTATTTCTTATATGCGTATGAATACATAACTATAGGCAAAAATTCAATAATAAAAAGCCTGGGATTCAAGTTTTGTAGGTATCCGATTATTAAGTAACTTAAAAATGTATGCTGGAAAAGATCTAATTTTTTTTTTGTTGCCAGACAATTTGATCAATATTTTTGGTTTACGTTTTGGGACGCCTGCGCTTACAAATGTGGAAAAACGCTTTCGAGTAAATTACGATTATCGACAATGCATTATGAGAAATTCGGGTCGGAATTGGAACATCCACGGATGATGTAACAAAGACGTCTTCATGCAAAAAGTCGATTGATAATTTTAATTAAAATCGTCAGATACTGATGCGAAGAGATGAACATTTATCTATCTGAATTAATTAACGGCTTACTTGCTTTTTTTGATAATGATAAAGAAGGTACTCGATATCAAACCGAGGATTTGTTTCCAAGAAGACGCTTATCGTGCTATCGCCAATATCGTTGGAATATCCCACTAAATATCAACGACGATTTCTATAATTCATATAATAATTGACAAATCTCAAACATAAATTGAAGAAACTCTTAACGCGTGTTGCTGTACCAGAAGTAAATTTGAGTTTATGAGACATCCAATTCGCTTGTGTAAACATCAGCTGAAAATAGAGGGCAGGGTGCTCGAGACTTCATGAATTTACATTCGTTTGCCTTTTGCTAAACGTCACAATAGAATTGTAGAAGAGGTTTTGAATAGAAAATCCGTGAACAGCGAACGTGCCTCATCGCTCTTCCCTCTCCAATGAACACAAGAAACAAAGCTGTTTATACAGGGTTAGATGAAAGCAGGAAATGAGACATTTCCGCGACTCGTGTATCTGTATAAAAACAGTTATTGCGTAGATATAGAGCTAAAAATGTCTTATCGGAGTTGATATTCAGAGGGCTACTCGTATCAGTGGAGCTGACTGGCCTCGCTTCGATTGACGCTTAATCGATTCTCGAGCGAGCTTGTATGATGCATTACCCTGCGAACGCAATCGCCAGGTTCGCTCCCATCCATTCGTCAAGTCTGACAAACCGGAAGTGGCAATTATCGAACAATATTTTATTGCCAGGAAAGGAATGACTGGCAGTGGAGGAGGTGAAAGTGTTTGGACTCTCGCGCGTATTCGGAGCACGCACTCCCGAGCTGAATACGGAACTCGGAGCCAAACCTAACGGGGCTGGTCGTCGTCTCAGCCTTAATTACCACAGCCAATGTTCGGTCCCGCCAATTAACTGTTTCAGCCCAAATAACGAGTCTTCCTCCTTCGCGGTCCATTTAAATGTAATTTTTCCGCGTCTTCTGGTTCACGGAGAACGCGTTCATTAATACAGAACGCCATTCATTTATGATTGCAATACTGGGCGACAACTCAAGCGTATCATCTGCCCTAATTACACCACGAGAGTAGTCAGGAGGTTCTTGATCCTTTAAAACGGTCAAATATTATTATGGGTCAAACGCTACACGCCTCACTATTTACCTAAGTGATTATTTCCTCGCTCAAAAAGTTTGATTCTAATTTACAACAAAATACGTTGTTGTGTATTTGTATATTAGGGTTGACGGTCGGGTAAGCTCGTGTTAAACTTAAATAGATATTCACAATAACCAGCCGTTTTGTAGAAAAATCCAAGTCTGTGCAAAGAGACTATTAATACTAAGTAGGCCTCGCTATAAATGCTCAGGCACTAACTGGACTTTCTAAACCTCGTTTAGTAATAATTCTCAGAATAGACTTAGCACCTTCGGAAACCGTATTTCCGATTTCTCTAAAGCGTAGAGAATTTCCGGTAAAGGCAGAATTTGTTATACCAATAAAACAATCCTCTTTGCCTTGGGTCAGGGTGAATGGTTGACGAGTGTCTGATCACGAGAAGTGTCTGCAGGCACGAGGAAATACAAACATGTGACGCAAATAATTATGCCCATGAAAGCTCCTGAACTGTTTTATACGATGACTGAATATGACTAACGAACCTAAAAATTTCTAGTATGTAATATCATATGTATTAGCAAACGCCCCTACTCAATGCTTTTGGTAACTATTGGGCTATCTTAGCCTGGTTGGTTACAAATGACAAAAGATGTATAGTTAATTTATTATTTCAAAATATTATCGTTCTATTAGAGCCAATCGTAGGCGTTTTATAAATTTTTCCATGTCACTAAACAAATTATGCAATACTTATGCTATTAAACTTTCTTTTTCGCTACTAATATCAAACTATAAATAAAAACAGCACATTGAAATCATTCATCCCAAATTAAGTACAGGATATATACATTCGAAACTAAAATAGTGCGTTATCCCTGAACGGCAGTCGAAACCTGCGCAAAAGTCATGAAACTTGGTAAACTAGCAGAGAATAAATTAGCTGCGTCAATAATTTGGTCAAATTTCTGCAAATTTAAACACACTGGACTGTCTTGTAGAATAGTCAAATATCAATATATCTTTTCTTTCGTAAATGAAAAGCGATAAAATGTTAAATGCCCTTAACTAAAACATGTTCTATCGGCCAAATGTGATTGACTGATAGAGTCCATCAATATTCAGATTTGACATCGTGCAATAATCTCAATCACTGCAAACAATTAAATAAGAATATAAACACATTATCGTTCGCTTATTCAACTTTACCTTATTATGTTCTATCAATATATCTCGAAGACGTATGTGTAAAAAAAATTGTTCCATGCTGAGATGGAAACACATGAATTGGAACTATGATTAGTCTATTAATTATCAACTGTGATCGAAAAATGAAGAGACAATAAATTTACACGTTTCATTGGAGCATTCAATTAGCACCAGAGAACCTCAAATGAAAATCGAAACTTAATTTTATGGCTGAATCTTTTTGGCCACCAAGAAATGATTTTCTTGTTTCTCTTGATTATGACGAAATACTGAGAAAAAACCGCGCTCTCAGCTCAACAATGACGTCAATGTAGGGATAACATCTCATGAACATGAACACGTGGCCACTGTATTTGTTCTCCACCTGGCTATTGGAACACGATTCTTCACTAATCTGCGTCACATACTTTTCATAAGCTCATGGTTCCGATACTGATAAGAAAGAGAATTGCGGACTAATCAGTCATAGTTTTTATGAGATAAGGAAAGGCATTTAATTATTGGGAGATTGTATGAAAACGACGTATTCACTAATGGACCAAGGCCAACGAAATAGGGATCCCTGGGCGAATACTAACAATATTCACTTAATTTAAAAATTTGGACGCGGAAATGCTGTAGTGAGCGGAAAAAGTCTTTCTGAATCTAACGGGTACCTTGAAGCAGTTAAATAGAAGTATAAGGGAGCAACTACGAACTTTCTCACAGTTATTAACAGTGGGAATTTTTGTATTCAAAATGGAAGATGAAAGGTTCAGGTGAAGTAACCTGGCAGTGCAAAGCATAATTCATGCAGGTTACCGTGAAAGGGAGTTTTTAACGAAGAAATTTTTTAAAATTTAATTAATCTATTTGTTAATGGCCATAAAAATAACGGATTAGTTGTGAATTTTGCGACTCAGAGAAACATGGAGCAAAATAAGTTTCTGAAACCGACGGTTTTATTAGTAGCGGATCCAGATAAGTAACTTGGGGGGAGGGAGGGGGGGCGAGTTTTGAAAATGTATTAGTATAATAATTATTTAATCCCACTATCTGTTATTTTATTTATTAATGATTAGTATAACGTAATTATAATGAACAGCCCGTTTACAATTTCAGACAATATAACCGAAAACACAATATTCTATTATTGAGTAAAGGATAATTCTTTAGCTCCATGAGAGATTTCATATCCGCGTGATGGATAAAACTAATGTATTAAAACCAAACGTTTTCCCGTGTGATATAGAGATTATACCAATAAAACATTACATCTTCACCGAAAAAACTATTCGCTTATTGATTGAAATACTTATCTTAATTCCTTAATTTTAAGTTATGACTCATTATGAAATAAAAAAAATGCATCACGAAAGTTGTTTGTTTTTCTTTTAATGGTATCAATCCTCCCACAACATCAATTTACATTTCCCCTTGTAAACAATTTTTCTTTTATTTACGTTACTTCAATGAAAATACCAATCCGCTCTTCCACGATTTAGCATCAACTTGTGAAGGTATGCCAACTGAACACCTTATAAATTCACAAAATTATGCTGTTACTTTAATGCTTCTCTATTTTCTTGCGATCAACCAAATTTTTGTGTATCTCAATTTTCAGTTATTACGAAATTTATTGAATTTCTTTTAATAATATCAACTGTCTCGCAAAATATACCAAGTTTTGAAAAATAACTGTTTTGGGGAGGAGGAACATCCACCCTCCGATCCACCTCTGGTTTTATTATTTAGAAGAATAAATTTGAAATTTCATGTTCACGCAGAAAAAATATCCATAGTTAACGTATTATATGTGGAGGTTTACCAGGAAGAAGGTCATTATGAGCTAAGAAATATCTTCACAGAAAAAAATGTGGTTTTCTGGTTTTAACGGACAGATTCGAAAAAAACTGTGAAACGCTTGTGTGTAATTGTAATATTGACCATTCTCTTTCTATGTTCGTATCACGCAAGCTTGACACCATAAAAAGTGCGTTTGTGGTTTCGAAAATTACCTTTAACGCACTTTATCCATCGGCTCTAGGAATCAACTGAACGTAGACTGTCCACGTTATCAGAAACAAGGCCAGTCGTGTACGAGAGATTGAAGATAACCTGGACTGCATATGCACTGGATACAGGCAGACAAATCCTTCGGAACTTTACCTTTCACCCGTCAAGCTTTAGAGGTACAAGCAACGTTCCCATCACCTCCATTTCACCAGGCTCATTCAAACAGCACTACATTTTCTAATCGGATTACTAAGCACGTCACAGACCTGAAGTCAAACAGTGTTGACAGGAAAGCTACTTAAAACATACAAGTTGTTAGTATGTGCACGATGAAAATAAGTTTGTGTGGGAAGAACGACGCTTATTCTAGCGTTCTTATTTCTTAGGTTGTTAGGGTAACTGCACAGTTTAAGGCAGCTAAAAAAAGTTGAATGTCATACTGCGGAATTAATTTTATACTAGAAAGAAGCATCTGCTGGATTGCAGCCTAATGCATGTATTCAAGTTACACTGCTGTATTAATAAATTTGAAACTAAATAACAGAATAATATAACCCTGCTACTAAAAAATCTACACCTATACCCATTATTATTTTGTTGCTTAAGACCATTAGAAATATAAAATCTCCAGTATTCTAATATTGACATGGATTACGAACTCAATATTTCTAAAGACTATCGATTATTACTAAATTACATATGAGCTGGATAACAATGATAGTAGCATACGACACGAGAAATAGAATGGCGTTCGAGATGAGCAGTAAAAAGGAGAAGGTGGAGGGGAGTATTGTCGACAGGGAGGTATAGTCGTTGGAGAGATTCTGTTACAGTTTCCAAAAATATTCATCATATTCTTGCGAAAGGGATATACAGGCACTATGAAGGTATTTATCACAGCCTACACTTATCATTCCTTCACTTTTTAAAACATAATGCGTTTCGTTGTCTCAATGTTTTCCAAATATTTTTGACACTACTAAGTTGCAGTAGCAAATATTCATGTTAAGGTGAGCTCTTGCCTTCCCCAACTACTTTCACTGTCACGATCATCGAAAACTCTCATGTGTCTAATACTTTGTTCGCTTCACGACATGTAAACGCCATCCGCCACAAATTGGGAAACGTTCAAAACTTTTATTTTGTTTACTGACCGATACAAATGTGATTTTTGGGAACTGTAAGAAGGTTCTAAGCAATGTCAGTCTTTCAAGAATATGCAAGGAGAAAAAAATTGACGTGTGTTTGTTTTCTACAGTTGTTTTCAGATGATTATGACCAGGGTATGGTCGAAAGCTTCTTATGTATAACGAGAGCTTTGCTCAATAAACTAATAAAATTATGAGGAGTGAACTATAGTTATATTTTTGATTATTTATACTTTAAGTATGTCACAGTCTTTTTTACTTGATAAAAGAAAATAATTTTATAGAGTCAAGAAGTAACAAAGGGGTGGCCAATCATTTGAATACAAAGCGCCAATTTTTGGACAGACGCGTTCAGATGCACCAAATGACTCGAGCACCTTTTTTTTGCGTCATGCGTTCATGGTTTAGGGGTTAGTAAATTGATGTGGGACGAAAATGAGCAACTTTGACGCAGTTAAATTAATCAATTTACGCGAGTTCAATGAAGTACCAATTTACAAAACTCAAGAACGATGTTCCTGTACTAGAGGGTGAGCATCATGATGAAGATAACTCTGGATTACAGTTGTTGGTACTGAGAGCGAGATCGGCTTGCAACTTGGAATTGTCTGTTCTCTCTGTATGCAAAAATAATTATTAAATTCTTCTATTTTTTACTTTCGGACATTCTTTGTATTTATTTATAATACATGTCTAACTGTACAAATTTTTTTATAATGTAAAGGGACTTCTCGTCCGAAATACAAATAAGCTCAAGGACCACCTTAATCGTCTAAGTGCCAGGTTTGGCCACCTCTGAAATAACAAGAAATGTTTTCACTGCCGTCTGAAGGTTTGGTAACCAGTTAGCTAATGAAAGAAATCATTCAAGGACATATGACCTGGTGACGGTGTTTGTTGAGTGTTATGAGGTCTAAGGGTATCAATTATGGGAAGGAGGTAGGAAAGCGAGTAAATTGACAGAGTAAGGAAGTAATACAAGGAAAGGAGATGTTCCTGACCTTTCGTAAAGAAAATGGTGGGGAGCCAATATGAGGAGATTCTGGATCTCTGGAGGTATAAAAACTATTGTTCAATGATCTATATACGAAAAGATTATTTTTTACACTTCCGTCAGCCTTAATGACTACGATAAATATACATTGCTTAAACAGAATTTGTATATAATTTTCTGGTTGGGTAGGAGTCAGAAAGTTGCGTTTTTGAGTATAGACTTTGGTCTCATTTAAACGTTATTACTCTCCGTTATCGAATTTGAATTTCAGAGGCTTAGGTGTCGGTAGCCCTTGCACGGCTTCTGGCTTCTCCTCGCTCTGAACGGCTTCTTCCCTGAAGCTAATGCAATAACGCCATCGTCTCTCTCCCCGTGACGTAACCCGCACACGTAGGGAAGTGAAATCATGTGAGCCGGCTCACCTAATTAAAATCCCGCCACCGGGTCTTTCGCCATGTTTGGTCTCACGCTGGTAGAACCGAGCCTACTTATATAACTCAAGTCTCTTAACCTCATCTTCCGCCCAAGTCAGAGTTCCTTCCACCGAGAAATCGGAAGTGGAACGTTTTTCTCAAAACTCCAAGAAAATCCTCTTCGAAAACGCACAGTTACAAATATTACGCGGCAGTTCACGGAAATCGTCCAACTTCAAGATCTCAACCATTTAGAAATATTTTTAAAAAGTTTAACTACAAATTAGAAATATTCTATTTACGTTCTCTAGATCTCTAAGATCGTGTTACTTTAATCATTCCTGACTTTTTTATCCGAAACCCAGCCCATTTCCACTGGCGGAACTAAAGACGACGTAAGTGTACATTTTTTAAATTGCACACCAATACATCAACATAATTTGAATAATTATCATAATTAAAAATGGTGAAACTAAATTGAGTTATAATCGTACATTGTTTCAACGTGTATTTTTATAGTTTATTTTAACGTCCCATTAACAATTATAGTCATTAGGGACTTCCATACGATCAGCTTGCACTCAGGGGCGCTTATGACAAGATGCCAAGACTATAGTTGTAGAGGCATTTATATTTTTCCTTATAAGCCAGGAACGTTAACAGATATTTTGTGGCTCTTTCTGAGTGGGTGAGTTCCCCCACTCTGATCTGGCGATTACCAGGGGATGCATTATTTGAGTCAGGGGGACAGGTATACAGAAAGTGCTTTAACGGAAGTATGTCCCCACATCTACTACAAATAGGTCGAGTTTCCCCTCTTAAATTAGCAGACATGAGAAAGCAGGGTATTACAGAACGGATTCTGGATAAGATGACCTGCTCCCTTCTAGTTAGGCCGACAGGGAAAATAATCTGTGGGCTGCCTCCATTACTTGGATATTCCGGACCCAGGGAGCCTTTTCTGTCTCTGAAACCATCATCCATAACATCCAGAATTTGGTAATAAACGTGCGTCGTTTGATTGAGAAAACAACCTCAAATTTTTTGCAAGGGGGAATTTCTTCTAAAGTTCCGGCGTGAAAGGAGTGATGAGGACACGCTCGATGTAAATGCTTATTGACATAATGTTAGTTTACATTACATGCTCAGTAAATACTTCAATTCTTTTAATGAGAGATGACGTCACTTTGGTCCCAGCCCCGTTGTTTTTTCGTCATTCGTCACAGGGAACGAAACTCCCGGAAAGTACCTCTTTTAAGACACAATACAGCTTTTTTGTAAGCGCGGTGCTCCTTCAAGAAGTCTAAGAAGGATTTAAACGAGTTTAGTTAATATCAAAGTATTGAAAAGGGCCGTCTCAGCTCCTCAGTTGAGACGTCTGTTACCTTCGACGCGAGACTAAAGGTGAACGAGTATTTGAGTCGTAAAAAGCGACAGAGTGGGACGTGGTACTTTTTAATTTGGTTAAGCTGCGGGATTAGGGTTGGAGAATTCGCGGCTGGGTCTGGATTTTTTTGCGCGTGTGTGGTTGGTGGACCGCAACAGGTCGTGCGGAGAAGGCAACAAGGCTTCTTCCGCCAGTGGTTCAGTCCTCCAACAACTCCATATCCCATGATGGTGACATTCCTCTCCACTGACGACAGACAAAGTTTTCTAACCATTATGACGCTTTCACCAAATATATGATGTCATAAAATGACAGTGCACGAATAGTAGCGGTAGTAATAGTAGTAGTAGTAATGCAATGATTTGAAGCCAACGCATCATCATTTACGGCCACCTCATAAATTTAGCAACCGTGTGTCTCGCGCAGCTCGTCAACAACTGCGCCTCAGGAATTCTGTTTTTGAAACTCTGACACTGACCTTAAGCTGGTCTATCGAAAAAACAACTTAATATCCCATCAAAAGTGCGAGAAGGACCATAAAGACAGCGTTGTCAATGCTACCAACCAACCTGAAATGAATTTCAGTGAACTGTCGATACATTAATTGCATTGGTAAGCAAAGCGAGGTTAACAAACAAAATTAATATAAGAAGCTGGCAACAACAACTAAAAACTCGATCATATCTCAACAATACAATAAAAAAAATAAAGCAAATAGCCTCCTCGCTCTAGCAGCATTTATAGTACCTTTTATGTGCCTCTGTGCCTCGTAATGGTGCAAGAGCATTAGCACGATGACTTAACTCGTTCACTGATTAACCCATCACAAAACACATTCTGGCTCTCAGAGCACGCCCAGATTCACATCCGTAAATTGAGATAGGCAAAACAAGACAGGTCTAAGCGAAATTTCGTGTTTCTGTGTTCTCTTCGCTCGCACAAGACGACCTTCAGATATCTCATTTCACACACGGGGTTTCGAGATTATTGTCTTACACAATAGACTGAAGGGCCTTTAATGAAACTGAGAATCGCCTATTTGTAACAACAATTAGAGAAGTGGATTCAGGGATTAAACACCTCCAAAATTTAACTTTTATGTTAAATTAACAAAGATATGATCGCTACAAATCTATACATCACCGTCGAACAGTAAAACTATTATGATGTGAGGTGAAATTTGAACTACGTAAACTGATTAATAAAAATTTTATAGCAACAAAACTTTTTCTGAGGTATACTGTTATGACGTATCAACATGTTAAAAGTGATTATTTTAAATATGATAAATGATAAGAGTGATAATTCAGCATAAATAACCCGTAGAACGCTATGAATATGAAATGGATTTAATCGGTAAGTAAGCCTTGGCACTATATAGTGCTATATTTGTTGTGAGGTCAGTTCCAAGGATTCGGATAGCAGAAGACTCGTTACATAAAACTTTGTCGTAGACTTCAGACACGGTTCGTAGGGATCCCAGCCTGGTGAAGTCGTTATACAGAACGGAGCGATTGGAGGCGCCTCTTTAGTCACAGGGCTAACGCACTTTCTCCCGTTTCTTTGCCTTGAGAAATTGAGGTAATGGCATGTCTCTCAACCACTCATCTTCTAAATCCTTCCTGATCGCACTTGGGACTTGTGAAATTTTGCGCATTCCTAATAAACGTAGCGACCTCAGCCCGACCTGGAGTGTCATTACGACGAAAATCGCAGACCATGGCTTATGCAACGAATCACACATCACAAGGCAACTTGGAAAGAGAATACCTCTGCCAAGTGCACACCGAGGAGAACGTTTTTGACAGGAGAAATAATGGCAATAACGTGCGTAGATCCAGTGTTAGAATTTGACGTCTGATCAGAGGTTTGCAGCAGACCCAATCTCGATAATGGGTCACAAGTGGACGACCACCGACTGAGAAATTGAATTCGTAGAACCACTTGAACAACTATTCCAAAAATTAACTTATTTCCCGGACTTCGATTTGCGTAAATTCGTAATTTAAAAAATTTGCGCTCAATTTGGATAATATTTGAAACCCGTCACCTCTTCAATCTGATCTCATTGTAAATTTAATTACCGTGTTATTGATGCTATTATCACCGTGAAACCTGTGCAGTATAACAACTTTCTTCATATTTTCCTTCTTCTTTAGTCCGTCGTTGATAGTTTGTTGTATTGGTTTGATTTACGGAACTACAATCAACACCGAATTAACCGGAGACAGTTTTGAACTCCTTTAGAAGGCAACCCGTGTAACGACGTAAGTTGGGAAAGATGTACGATAAAAACACGAGGAAGTGATACTACGCAAATACGTGCAGCCTACTTCAAAGAAATTCTGGCAAGATATGAGGCCCGGCTTTCTTCCATTCTGGGCAGCAACTCAAGAGCGAAAGCTGCTTCTGATTTCGGTCCAGAATATAAATTCGAGAAAGTCAATCCGACAGAAGAACTCTCAATTTGGAATCAGCCCGGACTTCTCCCCTCTTCGATCCGGTTTCCAGCAGCACCAGCAGCAAGCGAGCTACTTAGATTTGCTTTGCTTTCATAAAAAATAACGAAACTTAGCTAGTTAAATAGGTGGTGATCGATTGATCAAGAACTATGTCGCCGCGATTCTATACCGATATTACATGATCCAAATATTCTTCACAAATTACGGTTCAATAGTTAGTTGAGCGAAACATACAATGTTTTATTTCTCAGACTTTTGTCGAATAATTCCCTAAATAGTAGAATAGTCACAAAACTAAACAAGTTTTTGAAATCCTTACAGTGAATTTTCATTATTTGAGAGCTTGGATGGAAAATCATGATAACGGCAAAGGGCAACACAACGAAATTAAAACGCCGTAACTGTGAACCACATTTAAAATTTTTACGGCAACAGAACGGCACGTTGAATGTAGCTCTGGCATGTCTCGGAGAAAAAGTAAACTTATCTGAAGTTACATTAAAGTCGAAAATTATCTTATCTGGATTCTTGTCTCGACTGCCTGCGCAGGCAGCAGCTCTTTTCGAGTTGGCTAAGCATTCCAGCACTCGAGATTACGCGCAGTCGTCGTTCCCTTAATAAAAATGTACAATGTGTACAATTGTCTACAATGGTAGCGTAATTATCACCCTTGCAAATGTATGCGGAAGTCAAGTCTCTCGTAGTACAGCCGCCAAGTTGGCTTTAAGAAGAAAACGTTTTCATGATTATAATCTGTCGCCATTAAAGTTTTCATACGTGCAGGAGACCATATCATGGCGCTGGTTATGCATTTGCAGATTGGATAAAATTTTTTTACGATTCCCGCTGTAATAAACTGCAGTCAACAATGTTCCGAGCTCATTTGCGTCGCGTACACGTGACAAACTAAACGGCGGTAATTTTTATAAACATAAGCTTCAGTATACGTCGCTTCGTTGAGACATGCCATACAGAAATATTGATCGCAAGTTTCCTGTTTAAGTTTTCTTCGTGTTGTTTTCGTCTTACAGAAGCAATGGAGCTGGTGGTCGGTAAAGGTTAAGCGTCCCACGTGAGCGGCTTGTCACGGCAATTTTATTTCGACGCGGGCTGTTGCTGATAGGCAGGGAATTTTATCTGGGTAATGATTGCTGCTGATTAGCGATGATATCGCCACGTGAGAGGTTCGTCTCGAACGGCAGCAGACTACGTGCGACCTTGAAACCCTCACCCCTGCGAGACCGTTACCCATCAGCGGCACCCCCAAGGTAACCCTCGAGAGACACTTCAAAATCTCTCTTAATATAACAAATTAGGGTTGTACGGAATTACACACGTCACTCTTTGGTCTGAAACGAGACAAAATCACTAGGCTTTGTGACCCTTATGAACTGATTTGGTCGACAACAAATGACCGTCTAACTGAAGACTTCTCTTTCTTCTTTCAAAATAACAATGTACACAAAGGGACGTGGCAAAATTCTTTCCGTAGCAGATTGAGAAAGAACTAAATTCCGTATCAGAAATCGCGAGGAGTTTTGTGTTCCAAAGATCACCATGATTGTGGACCTGGACTTCCTGCGACCAATAACCAACTCATCCTTCCCCCTCTACATCATTTCTCTTTTCGCTGGTCGGTTTGATACAGACTTGCTTGCTACACAGCTCCAAAAAATAAATAAATAATGCCCTCTAATTTTGACTTTTGCCGAAGAAGATTCAAGCTCTATAACGGATCCCAGATTGGAAAACTTAAAATACAAACCTCTGTCTTTAAGGTGGACAAATTAAAATAGAAAAAAATTGCACAATAAATCCGACACAACTTTTCTGCTAGCTTTGTAGTTTCCTTACGTGATGAAAAACTTGAGAGCTGCAAGGAGGACACAAGGCACAGACCATGTGACGAACGTAAATACAAAAGCTTGTGTGTTTAACTTTCGAAAATTAATTTTTTACTTGGTTTGTGCTGTGTGTCTTTCGCGGGACTCTCGCGTCCTCCAGCATCTGAGGAAACTACAAAGCTAGCAGAAACGTAGTGTGGTATTTATTTTAATAACTTATTTACTGTCTGTATTTTGATTAGGAAAAACTAAGTTATTGGTGAAATAAATTGTGCCGATTTATATATTTTCTACATTCCGGAAATGTAGATTTTTTCCCATTTACGTTTTGTCAAAAGTAAATATTAGCTCAAAATTAGCTTATTCTATATACATTTATAGATAGATAACTAATAAGAACAAAATTTATTATTCGTATTAATGACCACGTCAGAAAAATAAAGTTTAATAAATCTTACTATTAATTCATGTAAAAAATCATTATATAAACGACGTATTGTCCTATAATTAGGAACTCTTCAGTTAACAAAAATTATATTTAAAAGACCTTAGTTTTCCGATGAAACTTCTTTTATAATAATATGTTTAAAAAGAAGAGTTTTTAATTTTTCATTAAACTTTATTTTCATTAATACCTATCATTATTTGTATTTTAAGTATGTTAGATAGCTTAAAAATTATTTCGATCGATAATTGGCGTTCCGACTCTTTCGAGGTATCAGTGCACGTGTATGAACTACTTTTAACTTGCACCAGTCGACTTCAGTGGGAATCACACACGAACGACAAATATTATGGACGAGTACATTAAGAATGGCAAAAATCTGTAAGAGTTTGATTGTTGCTGTGCTGCACATGCCGTGAACTTTACACGAGTCGACACTCGAGTGAGTCATTTGCGAATCAAAAGCGGGCCATTATCTAATCTAGCAATTGAGTTCCTTCAATGTTAAAAATTATAACCGGGCTTAGGTATATGATGCGGCATCATCGTGAATTGCTCAGATGATAACGATATATCTCCATAGCTTCGCAGTAATAATTTTAAACAAATGTTCAAGTTATCAGAACAAACGTCGCACAATAATCCAATACGAAAATATTAGATGAATTCGTATGCACATAATTTGAAGAAAATGTTTACCCGTTAAGTACCTACATTATTATAAAAATATTAATGCCTTTTCGTTTTCCTGTCAGTCAATGATACAATATTGCCAACAATACGTCTTAAATATGGTAGATTACGAACAAAATTTTAAATTTGTTATACATGACTAAGGGTTAGGCCTTTCCTTTTTAATAAAAAAACGGATTGGAGATTTACAGTAATCTGATATTCCGATTTGATTGGTGAAGAAATCACCAGATATTCAATTGTCTACTTTAGAGGAAATTATCAAAGAATATGGAACATACAGGGAAAAGTCGTTTTCCTGCTTTTGAAATACGGTCAAAGCCCGTGATAGATTGACAGTCCGTCGCGTTATCAGATGGTTATTTTCCTTTTGATGATCATTGAGCAATTGTTTTATAACCATCGTCAACAAGCGTGTAAACCAATCAAATCTAAGTGTTATAATATTGTGTACGTGTAAATTTTTCCAATACACGCTTTTAAAATAAGGAAAAGACCGCACATCTATTAAAGCTCTGGAGCATTTCGGCTCTTTATTCCTTTATAAGACTAAAAATATTATACTCTCATATCATTTGTTGCCTAGACCAACGGTATGCACCCCCCGGCCAGCGGGCTACACCCGGCCCTCATGAAACATTTGCCCTTCCCGTCACTAAATTTTTCAGTTGCATGTTAAAAGGACCCGCTCGACGACATGTTTCCAAAGATATATATATCAGAGTCTAATTCTTTTTGTATGTAAAACGATGTGCCTCTTCGGCAGTACGTATTGTTTTAATTATCGATACTAATTTGAAAAGCTCCTTACGCGTAGCAACAACATAACTTCAACCAAATATTCAAGGCAATCCCAAGTTTCTCAGAGTAGAAGATTATTATTCTGAAATATGTAATACCTACACAATGTATACTTACATATCTGTACCACCTCTTATTAAAATAAATATTACTAGTATAAATTCTTTTGTTTTGGCCAGTGATCCTACAAAAAAAGACTGCCCACCCCTGGTATAGACGATAATGTGAATCGTATCATTGTAGTTAACAGTAATGTCCAGTTATTCGACTATAATACGGCGAAGATAGCTACCAAACGTCTCTGGGTCTTCTTGAAATTACACTATCTAATTTAAATGTTTTGCTCACTTTCGTCGGAATTTATTTATTAGTCAGCGGAAGATGAAAGTGTTACGAAATAGGTCCTCAGCTGTTGCCGAAACAGTACGTCTGCATCCATGCATCGTACAGTAAATAAAGTTTTGAGTTAGGTTACGACCTCAGCCAAGCTCTCAATTTAAGGTAGTGTATGGTCGTTTATCTTCCATAAAATATCACGAAGTGTAGCGGGTCTTCCGCCTGGTTGAAAGGCTAAACGGAGGCTGTCCAAGAGTTTCATTACAAGCTGTCAACGAAGGACAGGTCCATTTACACCTGCCGCCTGAATCTAACTCCCATTGTAGGTCAGAGGCTGAATAGACCATCACGGACGGACCTTGGACTCGTGTTACACAACGTCTAGAACTGGTTCCGTCGTATTTCTTCGAGTGGACCTCATTAACCTAAAAGCAAATAGGCCGCCTCCTAAGAGAATAATATTAATTAAGGAACATTCGAGATGCGCCGTTGCGTCTTCCATATTCACGTGGTCACTTTTAACAAGGCAAGAGCTTAGATAGAGCAGTTGGAGGAAAGCGGAAAGCTCACCTCGCAAGGACGCTGAGGTTTTTTCTTATGCAGGCTGCTGCAGAATAACACACATTGTGCCCACATAAAAGTAACCAAGGGTTAATTAGGGGTCTTGAGATTGTGTACATTTGCGGTTAATTTAGTGTGATTGCTCTGTGGTCTTGGGCGTCGTCTCGTTGTACCGCGTTGTAGCTCTCGTCCTTAACCGACGTCAACATTCCACGTCAAAAGTTTTATTGCTCGTCAAGCTCATTTCTAACATAGTCGCAACGACTCCATGATTACAAATTATCTAACTGGGCTGTCCTCAAGACGGCCACTCGCCGATCCTCAAAAACTACAAATTTCTAAAACATAACTATACGCTCCTCTTCTGCCAATTCGGTTTGATTGCATACTTTTTGTATTGCTGCTTCACCCCTGTCAAGGGATTTTTTCCAAAAACATTTATTAGTCATGGGTGCGTACTATTTATCAGTTTCTCTCAAATATTTTAGGTGTATATTCTGAATCATCCAACCTTATTGCCTCCGTGTTCCCAAGTAATGAAAAAAATTTTATTAACCTTTTCGCGGACAGAACTGCATATGCAGTCAATTTTACGTTGATAAATAGGGACATGTCTGCATATTGTCCGTGAAAGTGTTAAACTCCTAAGGGACCGTAATCATCCATTACACTATTTGCCTTCTATCGAAAAACTGCATCCATACTGACCTGATCAACTTTATTTTAAAGAGATCAGAATTAGCAAACACATAACGAAATCCTTTGCAATTCTTTAAATTAATCTCCAACTTTTTACGAATTTCCCATTTTAGAAACCTAATACTGATCCAGGTCCCGGAAGTACTCCAATAGCGTACTGTTCGGCGCCAGTATGATGACTCATTTAGTTAAGAATGTAGTTTATAGTGAAACATTAGCTTTTCGTCGTAATGAGGCCTTCTCTAACGTATTTTAACTGTACTTGCAAAGCTAGGCCACGGAACTCTGGAGAAACATCCCACGAAACGTTTCCCAGTACACTAATTGTTAATTTATCATTGACATCAAATTACCCGAAAAATTGTTCTATTTCATTATCTAACCCTTGCCTCCGGTTTGAATCACATATCATCTTCTGAAGTAGCAAAAACTCTGGAGGGTTTCGTTTTCTCTGCATTCGATCAGTCTTAAAACCGTTTCAATCCACAATACAACTAACGCGAGCTTGAATCGGGTAACACTTTAATATGTATACGAAAACTCGTTTGGCATTCCACAAACAAATAATGATCTATTACTCAATTCAGTCAACATTTAAAAGAACATATATATCCAGAAGATCACGTTCGGTTGTACAACTGAGTGTCAACGAACCAAATGAAATTTAAAACCTTTTGAGTCACAGTGGAATAGTTTTATGACACGCACACAAAATTACAAATATTATTTTATTTTTCACATTTACAGACTGCTTGCAAACCTATAGCGTTTACCGAATTGGGTTTAATAACGAATGTGTTGGCTCAAATATTATTGTCATCAAGGATTATGAAAATTATGTCAATTCAGTATACGAATTACAGACGAATCTACGAAAGCAATTGTTTGATTCAGAAGTTAATCAAGAATGGCAATGCCTTTTTTGGGGGTTAACAGGCTACACGAAGGTGATCCTGAAACAGGCAGCTCCCCTTTAATAGCATAGGAAGGGAACTCAGAAGTATGTATTTATATTGATCTGTTAGTATATGCAACAGTGAGCGTCTTCATTTTTTTCTGCTTCGTTCTTTAAGAGAGCCATGCTGCTGATGAAAGAAGTGCGTAACGTTGGCGGCAATGCTTCGCAAACACTGACGTAGACACAAAAGATAATGAATGTTTGCATGAAATAATTTATGCCACAGCCAAGGTTTATAGCATCCATTTAACCTTACGAAAACACTTTCAAACATTGATCCGTTGAACGATTTTTTTCATCGGAAATTTTCTTTGGAATACTTAACTCTTAAAAACGCATTATTATTGAAACTTATGCATGAAATTCGAGTTCCAGATTAGGATAGTTATTACGTCTGGAATGAACGGTTTAATTGTTTCTGCGATATTACCTTCCCCGTAATACGTGCACAAGGCACGCAATGTCCACGCAACTGGTAATTACATGGAACAAATTTCGTTTGCATGCAATACGTAACTTGTCTCGCGCATAATGTTGTTAAAACCTATCACTATTCCGGAATTAGAACTTATAATCTCCAACGAAATGTAAACTCTCACTAAAGTCGATACGTCATAAAGTAAATGTGTTTTTCCCCGATCCTCAGAAGCACTTTCCAAGCCAATTATATGTAATGAACTTGTCCATTAGCCGCATTTAATGTGTTTTTTCCGTTGCATTGAAAAACAAGTAACTATGAACGGTAAGAAAATCTAATGTCGAAACTACAGACATAACGTCGTCTCAAAAAATACACGTTCTCCGCAATTCAGCACTCTTTTACATCAATCAATGCGCATTTAAGCGTCATAAAAAATTAATTGCTATGTAATAGTCATTCAGATATGTTAAGGAGTTCTAGTTCTGCGAAAGGTCTTGAATTTGGTTTCATGAAAGACGATAATTTCCGCGAGAATGGACGGAATGATACAGAAACTCCCTTCACCTCGTTACTTACCAACCATTGCAAATAATACCCATAGTTAAAACACTTAACAACTATATTTGTCCAAATGAAAAAATAGTTTGAGAAGCTACGAGTCGAATACAATATTCACAAAGCGATACGACGAACTGAAACCTGACAAGTACGGAGATTCTTATTATTTGGATGTGCAGAATCATACTTTACGTAACGTCAATTGACAGGATTTAATAGGATTACACAGCATCTGCCAAAGGACTAATGACTGCGAGGCTTCAGAACAAAGTGGTAAGAAAAATAATAATAAAGGATAAATACAGACAGAATAGACAATATTCGAGTGAGAATAATTGAATATCAGAATATGAAATCGGCCTTCAATATCAAAGAGTAATATTATGTAAGCGGATTTGCATAGACAATTAGCAACAAGTTATCTTTTTTTTCGGTTAAAATTTATAAAATCAAATATGATTGTTTCTTAAATAAAAATGTCGTTATCGGACACCAGATAACCTCCAATAATAAAAATTTGTGGGTGAATCAAGAAAAGAATGACTATCGGCAACCCGTCAATTAGCCAATCGTAAACCTTGAGCTTCTTTAACACATCACATCTTGTTTCGGTGCGTTGCTCTTCTGTGAAGTTCGCTGCTCCCAACAATGCGAATCGTTGCCCTCGAGGCTCATAACAATGCTCCTCACACGTCAAGGACAGGCCAGAGATCGGTCCAAACCGTCGGGATTCACGGAGATGAGTTTGATATCGTCAGTCCTGCCATTGCCACCGCATTCATTTAGAGTAAAAATAAATATTCCACTATTGAAACACAGACGGTTAGAAAGCAAAGAAAAATATAAACTTGAAACAAGGAAATGCTGTATTACGGAATAGTGCGGTACGGGATCGGGAAAGATAAAACACGGCACGTATAGAATACGAACGGAATTATTAGCCAACATGTATTGCGGCACTGCACCAGGTGAATGGAATGCAAAAGTGCAAGGAGAATCAGAGACGGTGGCGAGCAGAATACAAAAGGCGAACAGCGGCCAGCGTAAGGACAAGCCGAGGGAACGCATCAAACCAGTCATACGACTGATAGCTGCGAAAGAATGCCTTCAAACGTACAGGGTAATTCTGAAGTCTAGTATACCAGAGTACATTAATGTTGCTGCTTTGTGTTTCCACTGGTAGAATATTTACATATCTTTAACTGAAGGTTAGGGAAATTATCACAATTACAGATTTCTGAATTTACAATTTGTATCAAAGGATAGTTTGAGGATAAGAACGATGTAGAAACAACAAAATTCAACATTCGATTTTCGAATAATAATTACTGAGCTTATTATTCAAGTGTAAGTAGCGGTAAATAAATTACTTTATTTGAAGGAGTCTAGTCTAAAACTCAAATTCAAGACGATCAGTAATAATATATGTTTCTAAAAGTATCGTTTACAATACACTGATATTTATTTTTAAGGAGGCGAATGTAATGTCACTTTTATCGTGCTCCGTAAGAGGCGGTGCTGTTTCGGAGTTGCCCTCAGGATGTCTAATTCTGCTGCAACATCCGGCCCTGCACAACAGACCTCTGAGACGCGACGCTGCAGACTTGCTTTTATTAATCACACAGAATAAGCGGAAATTGGTACAGCAGTCCGTTACTGGCGTAGAGAAAGCTGCAGTAAGAGAGGCGGAAAATCCAGGGAAAAAATTTCCCCGCAAGAATGCCTCCCCCGCGAACGGACACGGTGTTACTCAGCTCAGCTCATCCCATCCCAGCTCTTTATACATGCTAATCAGATACCGGGAAAGCTATATCCGGCAGAACGTAGTGGGTACGCTCATTTGACTCGTGCTTTCCACTTAATACTACTTTCTGTTTGCTGTTTTACGTCGGTCCGTGGCGTTTCGTCGCTACGTATGACTATTTACGATTCTGTAGAAAAGTCCTCAATATATACGTACACGTCATTCGGCTATCCCATGATGTGTGAGATTACTCTTTCCTATATCACAGAGAATGAGAATAATCAATCGACACGTAATTGTAAATAAATTCAAAATCTTGGTAAGAGAAAAAAAATTGGAAAGTTAATATACGACGGACCGTCGGCTCCTAAAGCCCAAAAATTGCCAATTACCAGAAATTATAAGATCATTCAGCAATCGGTAGACGACTATTTGAAATCTGTCGTTAGACAGACAACTCCCCTTTAATAGCAGCGGAAGGGGATAAAAAAAGGGAGATGTGGAAGGTAAATCAAGGGCCCCCGTGCTATAGTTTAAGGATCCTACCCAGAGTTTCAGTTAAAAGAAATGCAGCGAAATCCCTATAAATTACATTATAGTTTTCTGACTTAAATATTTACAATAAATAAAAACGGTAGTAGTTTTAACGCTGTAATATTCTTCTCCATTGTTAAATTTTAACTGTCCAATCACTTATTGTTACACATCATTTCGGCCGTAACCGTCGCTGGAGATGGTCCAGCGTGGTACCAAATTATTCACATGTAAATTCAATAATCTTTTCGACCGAGTCATTCAAGGAGTAAATAGGATGTATTGCTAAATTTGCAAGTTTTTAACCATGTTTTTATATATAAATTCAAAATTGTAACATAGAACTCAGAATTAATTTATTGTGATATTATGTTTGTAGTAAGCCTGAAGAAGTCTCAAAATGGAGAAGAAACGTCGCTTTTGTTAATAAATAGTAATATATTTAATGCAGACTTTTTTGGCCGTTTTTATTTACTGTAAAACCCTATAAAACCTGCACCAGGTAGGTTGAGTTATTGGGTACTATTCTCACGGGAGAAGAGTTTGCTGTGGTGTCACAACATTCCCTTCTCCGTGTCTCCATTATGTCTAGGAGGCATTTATCCGACTGATCCAATGGGATCAGCGGACAAATCTTACGGTATGCCCAAGGTCTTCAACCCCAGTACATACACCTCCTAAAATAGATGAAGGTGCGTCGGTCTGAGAGAACCTTAAAAAAAAACAGGCTACATGAAGGTGGTCCCTTTAAACAGCATCGGAAGGGAATTGAAACTGGGGGATGTGGAAGGTATAGCAACCGGACTTGGTTTGCCTTGATATTATTATTATTATTACGGGAAGAGAATATGAGATACGGATGTTTCTTTGCTCAATGGTAGTTTGAGTAAAAAAGCCACCACTGGGGCGAGAAGTGTACGAAAGTGAAACACTGACGACTGAAAAGCAGGGAAGCAGTAGAATGGAAACCTTTGAAAGTCGCTAGTAATTGGTGTAAAGTTATAGTGGAGGGTTTTAACACCGCACCTGGAAGGTTTCAACATAAACAGCGAGAGACAAGATCATATGGTCAATCCATACCAAGTGCTACCGAAAAAATTGGCTGCTTGACAACTTCACAAAAATTTCATATTTTGTTGGTGCATTCGCTTATGTTTCTTTTTAATTTCATTGAGGCAGAATAAAAAATGGTAACCATTTCTTTGCAGGTTTCTATGATTCTCTTCATCACTCAGCATCATTTTCAAACTAATTACATAGCTTTCAGTTCATTCTAGCCTTCAAACCAAAACACTCTTTATATACCAAATAACATTTTCTTCACGTGCTCGGTGCAGCACAACGTTGTCGATTGCAAATTATGAAAACTCCATTTTAGTGCAGTAATTGCTATAAGAAGAAACAGTTCGAAATGTCATTTATTTTGTGCTTTTATATCGAAGATTGTAATTACATTACTTTCTGGGTTTCCGAATGTAATTTATTTGAAAATGATAGCTCAATGCGGTACCGAGTAAATAAGAAAATCGTATATACCTGCAACAAAATAGCAAGTGGTCTACAGCAAAAATGGCCGCCATTTTTTGAATCGGACACAATTACAGTTTAAAAAATAGTTTACAACTACGAAAATATAAAAGGACTGTTCTAACCAAATGTGATTTTTTGTAATGTCTTAAAAAGCCATCAAAACATGTTTTGAGGTTCTATATTTTTATTTTATGTTAATTTGAATAATTTGTAAGAGTATTGGCCTTGATTTCAGACTAAATTTGCTGGTAATTTTTTCAAAAAGTTTTTATTTAAATCTTATGGATAAACAAAAGAAATTTAGGACGATTTACACACTTTATTTAAACTGACAACTTTTCAGTACATATTCGTAACTTCTTCAGGTTTTCTTCCAAATTATTGTAATATCCAAGAACCAAAGCATATTTTTAATAAATTCACTGAATTGAGAAAATTGCCCATAGACTACATCTTTCCACTCCCCATAGTGATCTGGAACCTTATTCACCTTCTCTTATAAACTCTTCTTATAATTTCCACTCTAATAGTCGATAAGCCCAACTACCCTAACTTCTGAGATAAATTCACCGTCACTGAAATTCTAAAACAATAATAACCGTGAAGAACAAAATTCTGTACATCGCTACACCGATCTTTTATCTCCCTTTTAAATTGAATGTCACTGGACACTTTATTTACGGTGTAGTCATGTCAATTATTTATACAATGTAGAAAAACACTACTTTCAGGCTCAAATCGAAGTCTTGTTTACGACCGCGTTTTGAGTTTGAAAGTCATGTGTAACCTCACTGAATTAAATATGCGTTTCTGATGCTCGGCTCTTACAAATATTTCGAAAAAGAACCTGAAGAAGGTTCCATTGTGCACCGAAACGTTATCACTTTCTACAACAAATAAAGTGTCTCTATAACGTCATAAATTGCTTTATCATATTGATAATTTTTTATCGTTGCGTGACGTTTATGCCTGTCTGTAGGTCTTTATCAAAAACTAGTTTACCATAGGAGTTCTAAATTATTTATTTTAAGAAAAAAAACAGTCAGAAGATGAATATTTGACGTTCCGCCGTTGGACTTTTCCTCCTGGGTGCAGAGATACAAATCAGCACTGCAACAGTGAACAAGTGGGACTATCCACCAGCTGCTCGTGGAGATGTCGCTGAAACCAGGAGCCATCCTGGTCCACATCACGCATGTGTGAATCATTAAAATTAATCTCTAGATGGGCGTGAGAATCGGGTCAACAAAATCTCCAGGAAGGAATATGGGTGAATGTGTTCCACTTCCACGAATTCCGTGGATGCCAACAGGCATAAGTCAACAAGTCCCGTTATTTGTAATCTGACAGTTAGGCATTCGTCCGAGATATCTGCCTGAGGGGATGGTGAAGAATAACTGTCGCAAGGAGACAAGACGATTATTCAGATTTGCCAATGCCAGGAGCACGTCAAACAACTCGTGCTAGGTAAAGTTACAGTAAGGCAATAACCTAGGATTATGTACGCGTCGTAGGAAAGAGGATTGAGCTTGTTAACAGAGTTGAGCCTAGAAATGGGAACGTGCTGTGGAAGGCTTCTGGAAGTCGTACAGGTGTGTCCCATCAAACGGAGACTCGGAAGAAGTTTTGCTGAGCATGTAGCTTTTAATACCAAGGCGTGGAGCTGCGGCCGTGACGGTCGCACCCTTACCCTTACCCTTACCCCGCCTCACCTCACCTCACCCGCAGCTCACCCTGACCCAGCAACGCCCTAGGACGCGACCTTCCTCAACACACTCATAACACAGTCTCGAAAACGTCGCGCCATCAAATAGACACTCGAGCCTATCGTTCACATCACGATTTACGCTTCGGCATTTCGCGTAACTTGCTCCCAATTACAACGAACGTCAGAAAATTATGTAAATCTCCTATTCCGAATCGCGTGACTTGTAATGACAGATTTAACCTCAATTCCCTGAAATGATACCATCCAATAAATATAAATTATATATATTTTTTTCCACCGACTACCCCCCACTACTACGACCCTTCCTGTTGATAATGACTTAATTAGAAGTAATGACGAGTACCTGTGCCGCGATTTTTAAATAATATAAACATTAACACTTTGTGCATTAGTCAAGTTCTGCTTGTTGGGTTCAATTTGAGACATACCTTTGAGAGAAATGGCGCCAATTTTTTTGTCGGATTGTCGCTACCAAAAAAATACGACTCATCAGGTTGGCCGGCCATAGTTATCAGCGCGAATAAAATTGATATAATCATTTAATTTCAACCGGTTTTAGGGCCTCAACAATCAAAGGCAGGAGACCGTTCACCAAAGTCACTCTAGTTACTAATTATAGGGGGATAATTTCTTCAGTCTATAAGTTACCGAGAATGAAATAAATCAAAATTTTTCATAGAACATTGGAATTGTTTCTACACCACCAACCAAGTAACAAAATAAATATTAATCCGATAAAAGGCCATTTTAACTTTAATCTCAACCAACAAATTGTGTACCCCGATGGCCAATCTGTGTACTATAGATGAAATGAATTTTGCGTGGCTTAAAGCAAATTTGAAAACATCGAAAGTGATGGTTGGAACCGAGTTCGCTGCAACTTGGGCAGGTGTTCTAATTAAAAGCCTTGGCAAGGCCACGGCCCTGTAAGCCGGTACAGCGACTGTTCATGACTCGATTTCAGTTCTATAAACCTGATCATTTAAAAGTCGTATAGCTTTTTTACTTAGTTAACTTAATGGTTATCCTACTGCAGATCGCAGAATTTGGACACTTACCTTTTATCTCTGGTGCGTATGAAGGCTGCCTCGATAAAATAAACTGTGCTTCAGTTATCGTTCACTTCTTAACGAGATTGTTATTTGTCGTCTCACATCACACCCGCTCACTCTAAAATAATTTACTTCTTTTTTCCTACTACAATGGTCCACCTTTGCACACGCATCGTTTCCTCGAGACCACTCACGGGTTTATGACACCGCACGGGGGGATGGGGGAGGCAATAAGTGTCCGGCTTAAATTTATGAAAACTGCTGTCAGCAATGCCAGCCGCTTGCTGGACTTGGGATGACTGTTGGTAAAGCCTCGCGCCTCTGGAGGGGGAAGCCGCGTGGAGCCGTTGGAAGGGAGCATGCGCAAGCGACTCGTCGTACACAAAGGGAACAGGTGGAGGGGACTGCCACTGCCACTGCCAACTGCCCCGACACAAAATAGTCATATCATACTGACAAAACGCCTACTTCTCTCAATATGATAAGTCACGTCCTTGTCGAATTCTGGATGGACCTCTGAATAGGGCAGGTAGAAACGGTTCAGCTTATTCGTTGTCTGGGAGAAAAAAATATCAGATGGAAGAAAGGATTAAAAGCAACGATTTTTAAAAAGTAAAAGTTTGTTTTAAACTATAAAGATGGGAATCGTTTACATTTAAAGACAGATTTAATACACCTTCACCTATTTTAGGAGGTATATGTACTGGGGTCAAAGACCTTGGGCACATTGCAAGAGTTGTCTGCTGATCCCATTGGATCAGTCGGCCAATTGCCTCCTGAAACTGGTGAAGACACGGAGGAGGGAATGCTGCGACCCCACAGCAGACTCGTCATTCGGAAAGGCGTGAGAATAGTACCCAATGCCCGACCTACCTGATGCAGGTTTTCTAGGGTTTTCCCTGCATCTCTTTAGGTGAAACACCGGGTAGGATCCTTAAACCATAGCCCGGGGGCGCCCGTTTACCCTTGGCTACCTTGCTGTACCTTCCGCATCCCCCCTTTTCAATTCCCTTCCTATGCTATTAAAGGGAAGTTGCCTGTTTCAGGATCACCCTCATGTAGCCTGTTAACCCAAAAAAAATTAAATTCTCGCTCAAAAAACCAAAATATTACTGACGATTCAGACCAAACCCGTGACAAAATAATTCTAATTTCCAAAATAAATTACTTTTATATAATTTTATTTTTTTTAAAAAAAGTGGTACCATCGACAACAAAATGGCAGCGATTTTGTTATTCGCGATTCTTATTCGCTTTGGTGGCTCTCCCCTATAATAAGATAGGAAGGGATAGTAATGGGGGATGTGGAATGTAGACTAGGGTTGACTAGTGCCCCAGGGCTGTAGTTTAAGGATGTTGTCATTGATTCATTTGAAAAGTGATGCAGGAAACCCCTAGAAATACCTGCATTAGTCAGGTAGGTCTGACTGGCATTTGGTACTACTCCCACGCCCTTCCGGAGAGAAGTTTGTTGTGGGGAGGCAACAAACCCGAATCCATGCCTCGGCAAGATTGGGAGTGGGGGGGGGGGGACTGGCCGGTTAATCAGCGAACAACTCTCAATATAAACGTGAAGTCTGCGAACCCGTAGCATCATACACCTAAACTCAGAAAAGTCGTTTAGGTGTGGATGAGTTAATTTAAAATCCCTGGCCCTGTGCTTTCCTGCCTCGAACGACTGAACTGTGTCTTTTAATGTTTGTCCCTTGTGCCTTCCTACACCATTCATCAGATTATTTTGAAATATTGGTGTTCAGTCTAGAGAAGGTTTCTGTCGTCGATCTTTGGAAGATTTAGGTTCCTTCCCTCCCTAGCATTCCGGATAAAAAAGGTCCTACCGTAAGAACATAGAGAATCTGCAACAGGATAGATTATACCCTCAAGTAGCTTGTCAAACGAGTTGATTATATAGCTTAAGTAGCACTAACATTGTACTTAAGTGAATATACATTTTAATCGTTTTTCGCGACCGTCGTCGTCGTCGCCGCTGCTGATACCGTCTCACGCACGCAGCGGACAAGAGCCTCTGACTTACTTTTAATATTGGTACTGCATTAGAAATGATGAGCCCGAGATTGATTTTATCGCATGTAGGCAAACAAATTATTTTTGATACCGGTATAATGACATGATCAATATATTCTTGTCGATTTCAATACGCCGAATATCCAGCTAGTTACTAATATAAGCTCGAATAACATTTTTTGCTTGACAGTTTAATCCACAAGTCCTCGCCAGTATTTTCTTTTCTATAATTAAATGATTCTGTATTTTATTTGCATATTGCTTTGTAGCTTTGTACATTAAGAAATAAAAATTATTAAAAAGTATTTATACCTGTGTCTAAAAATAAAAGTTACTCATTAAATGCTGTTCACGAAAATATTTTCTATGCAAACAGAATTTTATGAATTAGCAACTGTCTTTGTTTTTGTCTTTCACGTTCTCAAGAACATCTGATGACTATCACGCTCCTATAAATGAGTGATTTTGTTAATATAAAAACGTTTAGTTTTTTTTAATTCATAATAATAATAATAAGTTCATAACTTTTGTGCTCTCGTGTTACGAATTAACTTTATTTATTATTTAAAATTACCGTTATTATAAATTCTTATGTGTTTAATGAATATATTAAGTTTTCTTAATTATGCAACAAACTTTCACTTCTGTTTACTTATACTGCTCACTTAAAAATTTTCATTTTCAATATTTATATCAGTCCAGGTTTTGCATTTATGTAACCGACTACTTCAACATTTTGTTTTCCAGATACGAATAAAGTTTTATTTTACGAAACATTTCCTCTCATGCAAGAATATTCTTGAATAATAATAATAATATTTAATATTTCCTTTAATGTAAGGAAGTTCTCTAAACCAAACATTCACGTCCTCTATAGAATTAGACCAATTTTGAATATCTAAAGATAAATTTATGACACTATAAATTCATATTCTAATTGGTAGTCAATTTAGGTACAAAATTACCTTTATTATTTAATGTGTCACATTTGTAAATGAAATTCGTTGCATGTTAAATGACATTTCTATTATAGAACTCAAATTTTTCTGACAAAATTGGTCATGACGGGTTATTTTAGATTTTTGTTGTCGTGTTTTCTACCGACAAATAGCTTCAAGTCTCCCTTTGTTTATTTTACCCACATCCCGTCAGAAGTAAGGTTAAGGTTTCTCTTCCAGAACAACTAATTAACAACATGTAATATGAATGAACTAAAATTATTATGCAATGGTATATTCCCATATTTAAAGCTATTTTTATTTGATTTGGACGAAACGCATATCCGCGTCACTTTTTAAATCCGGAAATTTTCGTCTGAATCAAACTACAGCAGGAAATGTTAATTTATTTATACATACATCATATTAATTTTTGCTATGCCTTATTACTATCATATTAAATTTTTTTTGTCGCCACCTGTAGAACTGCGCGTGATAAAAATTGTGAAACGTTATCGCACCAGAGTAATAGACGTACTTACCTCAAAGTAGCATTAAGGAAATATTTACACTGAGGCAAGAATATTGCTGGGAATATATTATTCAGCAATGGTACATTCGCATTGAATGTGTTGTTATATTTGACTTGCCTAACGAAGATATATAAAACAGAAGTGGCGACTCATTGAACATTTTTGCTGAGATTTTTCTGATAACTGAATTTATAAAAATTTAAAAGTACCTATAAGGTCATGTTATACATAAATGCGTTAAAATTCAGTTTATTACTCAATTCATAAAGTCGTTAATGACACTTATTGAAGACAAGTGTTTAACAGTACAGTAACAAGTAGCTTCCGAAGCAGAGTATTAGGAATTTTAATCAAGCACGCTATTTATAGTTTGATAGTTAAGATCCTTTAAGCATCTTAGATTGAACAAAAGGTTTGTACAGAAAATTGCATTAAAATAGCATTGCCCTTAAAAGTAAATAAAATTTGAGATCAGATATTTGACGTTTTGGATAACTGACGTTCGGATAACAATATTCGGCTGTAAAAAAACAAGATAAGAAATTATCTTCTTGGTCTGCGATGAGAGACGGCTAGGGTCGACAGCTTTTTGAACAATGTTTTGTAATTATACACCATTAAGTTCCAACTAGAAAAATGAGATAAATAATAAAATGATATAAAAAATTAAGTTAGTGTAATAAGAGGGTATGGTAAATTTTGTTCAAGCATTCGAATTAGATCTGATATGTTATCATATCACACGTGTCGTTAAAAATAATTAACTTTTAATATTTTGCCAATCGAAATTTTTAAAATTTGAGATCTAAGTAATTGTTTAGCGCAGAGAGAAGAAAATAAAACCAAAGTTCAGTTACTATGAAATATTAAATTTTTTGTGTTTATAGGACATGAAACTATTTATGGGTTAACCTACCTTCATGCCAACATGTAAATTATATACTATACTTTATTTTTATATTGTATATACTGACATCGATATTGTCCAAACTGAAAATCTGTAAGATAAAAGTTTTATATGAATAATAAAAAAATTAAACTATTTATTATTCATAAATATATATTGTTCATTTTCATCGTATATATATATATATGTATACATCTTTTTTATTCCATATAGCATTGCCACATTTATATATTATAACTTTGCTTAGGTATGAAGTTTTCATTACTTGTGTGTTACACTACATCATTCTCTACATATAAATAATTTATTGTATATATGTCAAAGTTAGTTCTCTGGTATTCTCAAACAATGAATCGGTTTTAAATGATTTCTCTAAATGACTCAGTTGAAATTGTGGGCACTTCGACGATTGCGTGATTAATGCGGGAAACCTGTGATTGGAATGAGCAATTGGTCTCAAAGTGAGTGATGACGCAAGCCGCAGCGCCTCTGGAGGCGAGGTCAACGAATAGAAGGTCGGCTGGAAGGATGTTCGGAGGGAGGGCATTGCACCCGGTGAATTTGCTTAGCGGCCAGGCGTTTGCACAACGGCAACGTCCAGCTCAAGAGGAGGAAGATATCGTCAACACAGAATTTTGTGGACTTAAAAAAGCAAAAGACTTTGGTCTGTGTAAACGAAAATTACACACAGAACAAGCAACCGTAATGAAAGAAAAAGCAGTTCTCATCAAAAGGCTGCGGTAACCACGCTTATAGACGATCTCTGGGAAGAGAGACGGGGTTTAAGTGGGCAACTACTCTAGAGTACACTTCAATGACCAAATTGGTATCGATTGTGACCGAGTCTTTTCTGTAATTGCTGAATTCTTTCTGGTCCTGCAACATTACAATGCTTCCTGATGAGGTACTAAAATCAAAACGAAACTATGTGTTATACATTGTTTATCGCGACTGAATAACTACCCCGAAGACACTGGAAACTTCCATAACATCAGACTTCCCAAAGTAAACTCCTAATCACCAAATCCATAACCTCCCTAATTAAAAGGGCCCTCAACCACCCAAGCCCCACGATACAACAACTCCATGACAATCCTCCGCCTTCACTATGCTTCCGTCGGCTCAAAAGAAAACTCCCAATCGACCTCATCCTTCCCTCAGAGCATTCGCACATCCTAACCCACCTTACCATCGTCCCCACAGACCAAATCCTCATATATTCTCCAATAATCCATACACCGCCTGTCAAATCTCACCCACCCACATCGTATGCCTCTAATATACACACAAAAATGCTTAACCCATCTGATAAAGTAGGTTAATCAATGCACTAACCTGCCTTCATGTTACATGTAAAGGCATGTTTATTATAATTTTGTAAATACATTATTTTAATGTTTTATATGCAGGAACAATTATTGTACCAGACTAATAAAAGATTTTATATGAAATAAACGAATAAATAAATTAAAAGAAAAATATTGAAAAAAGATTCGAGAGTATTGAGGTTTTCGGTGTCGGTAAACCTGCAGAGGAATAAGATCTCAAAAGACTCGTGTTATATTGTTTAGTCGTACAAAACGTCTTAATCCTCAGATAATAGTACTATTCTCTTGTCTTACTCATGTAAATCATTTAACGAAACTGTAAAACATTTCTTACTATTTGACTGTGTATATGGTATATTATCCAATAATGAAATACAACCACAGTCTCACAAATTTATTATTTAAACAAGTTGATAGGTTTCGACGTTTATCATATTCATTCTGTTGAGTTCAAATGAAACAACTTGTATAGTAATTACATGAATTATTCTTATTTCATTAATTTAGTTTAGTATAAAAATGATATGTTACACACCTTTTTTATCAAAATCCTTCAGGGCGTGGTCACCAGTTAAATTCAATATCCACCATCATCCATCACCCGCGCCTCGCCAAGAACTCGCTAAAAATATACTCTGCATTTGCTTTTTAAGATAACGTCAAATTATATGAAATTACTCATTTTCTTTACAAAATTAATAATTTATTTTTTGTATCCATCGGAATTCAGGATGGATTCGAGGTACTTCACTTTGTATTGATGGTATTTGGGGCATTGATTAATCACCTGGACTATATATAAGGCAGTACTGCATAGTTGTCGCGATGGTGAATTGCATCTATCCAGTAAATATTTATGGCTCAGTCTGCAGTCCTCAGTTCGTGTTCTTGTAATGGCTACATGTTCCTTCTTCCAAGGGCGACGTTGTTCATGAGACTAGAAGTTTCCAATTTCAAAACAACCTTCATTTTGGTCTTAAGTATATAGCATTCGTTCACCAACGTTATTTCCCAAATTGTTGTTGCATTATTAAGTGCTACATTATCATTAATGACTGTAAAAATGACGGTGGTGTCAAGTTCGCAGCAATCGTCAATTCGTCATCCACATTTTGTTGATTTGTGGTTTTTAAAATCTACACATTTTTAGAAGAAGTCGACAAATCATATGGCATTTCATCGGGAACACAAACTTATCGATTCATGTTGTTCCAACAAAGCTCCCTAAATAATTAATGGTACTTGGACCTAGAATTTTTTCAGGAGGTTGGTATTTAATCATGAAACAATTGAAAAATGTTTTGTGCGGCAGGATGTAAAATTTTTTTATGTCGTCCTCAGTTAATGTGCATTTTCTTGAGACGCTAAATTGTGGGTATGACGAATTTTCTGCTGTGACCACAGATCCCACGGTGAAGAGCGACCAGCGAAAGCGTAAGAAACGGCGCCTGTTCCGGATCGAAAAATCCCATACCAGGCGAAAATGGTACGCTGTTCCCGCGAGTCCAATGCCCTCCTCAGCTCGCTTAAAAAAACGTTAACGTGTGCTACGTGTGAGAAACAGATTGGTAACGGATTGAATCTAGCTCCAGGACCTGGAAACGTAGCAATAAACCGAAGATGAATCAATTCCATTCTACATATCAAGTACCCATCATAGTCTTCATGATTGCCTCAAACCGTCTGGTATCTTTATATACGAAATTCCGATATGCGTGTGTTCGTGATACTTCTCCTCCTAAACGATTTGACCAATTTTGGTTAATTTTTTATTGAGTTTATGGAATCACCTGAATGGTACCCGTACGTGTCGCTGTATCCGAGAAACTATATTTTTAATTTTTCGACCAATACTTCTCACTTAAAAATACCATACAATTCCAAAGTTCAACCTGATCCCTTGCATAATCTGAAGAATTTCATTTACGCATCAATACATCCCCAAGTTCATTGCGTCGGGGTTTTTTCGTCATTTCGACATTTCTATTTCGGATTGCTGAGTTATGAAATATTCCGTGTATTGTAATTGCGTGCAGACTGAGTGCATTATCTATAGGTTATTGACATTGAACAAGTGATGTGTATTTGAAATTATATTTTGTGCAAATATTAAAGGTATATTGCCTGAATTACGGTTTATACACATGACCCTTCGGGCGCATTCCACATAACATCCTAAATAAAACAATTTACTTTCAGCGTTCATTTGTGATATTACGTTGACGATTTATCAGATAGTTTAGTCACGTGTTGACAAAGATATTACTATCGAATCAAATGCTTCAGCGGGCTAATAAAAATGAATTACCAGGCAACGCCGGGCATCCAGCTAGTTATTCTATAAAATTGATTTTAGAGCAATATCTTCAGTTAAATATTTCGAAGTTTATGATCTATTTCGCCTCTCAATAGATACCAACGAATCTAGTTGGAAAACCAGGAGATGAAAGAATAAATCTTATAAGAATCTCTATTCATAAGTTACTACTAAGTCTTTTCAAAAAACAAGAACCTGTCACAGAATTCGCGATACTGATAATTTTCGCATGCTTCTGAGGGATATATTTTGTTTTATTAACGTATGAACGATTCTCATTAGTAGAGGTCATGTTGTTATACGACTGTGTAAATTGGAAAATTGAAAAAGTAACAATTATGAGTATCAGATTAATTTTTAGAAACTAATTGGAAAATAAAATTGCCTCTTCACCATTCACTACAGAGAAAAGATTTTCTCGGTACAGAAATCATATTTAAAAAATGAATGGTGATGCAAGGTACACTGTGATTAAGGTACCGGACACTGTGAAAATCGACATAATTTTTTTCAAAATTTTCATTGGAGGCATTTAACATTTTGTTTGGTTCAGGAATGTCAAATGTTAATAAATTTGGCGTCTGGATGTGATGTTGGACAGGCTATTTTGACGTAAGTGTTCATTCGTTAGTAGTGTTCTAACAAAAGGTTCCTTGTCTTAAGTCAGATTCATAACAAGGACATGCAAATGAAGAACCTGTTAATTCGTGTGTCACATATTTATGTTTTTTAAGAGTTCCGGCTCGCCAAACTGAGGAACTTACATGTCACAAAACAGTTCTTCTTAACGTCGATGACAGAGCGGAAGTTTCATGTTTCACTGAAACGACTGCTTTCGTGATTAAGGGTTTTGAATGGTATTTACCTCAGCCCATTGTAGAAGTGGGTGAATCTCATTGACACTGAAACGAAGAAGCTTCGAATTTCCGGTTTTGCGTCATCGATGACTACCAAGGTCTGCGAGTCACATCACCTGTACCTGTTATGTATGTGGAACATCATCGGGGGAGACGACGTTCACCTGGGCCGTCGACTTCGCTCTTTTATGACGTGGCTTCGTTCTCTGGAGTAATTTCTCCGTGGAGCATCTGCGCTCGCCTCTGGACCGGGCGCCCTTGACTCGACGCTTTTTGCGCGTTTTCGGCTTTGTCTCGAAGTTCAGACAAACGCGTGACAAAGAGTCCCGCGTTACAGAGACAGCTTAGAAAGAGCTGTCAGACCAGCGCTAGTTAGCTTAACAAAAAGCAAAAGAGAAACCAAATAAATTAGAGCGCGATTGGCATTGTGCTGCAGGAAAAGTTCCCTTACAGAGGATTATCATGATGTGTGCGAATTACGAGTACAATATGTCATCCCACCGCTCATCTGAATGTACTTCTCTAGTAAAACCGATGTATACAACCGTGATAATCCTATAAGCGGTAAATAAACTGTAAAATGTATAATGTAAAGTAGTCTTCTAATTCATCACAACCACTCGCGGTAGATATTTATTAGTGCGTTTACCTTTACTGATTATGATAAAGTAAAAAAATTAAACACAAAATAAATTAAATTAAATCCAATGAATAGCGCAAAGTAAGAAGTATTTAAATTTAAATTAAGATGTTTCGTCCCTAACTTTCGAGACCTCTTCAGTTCATTAATTAAAATCTTGCTGGAATTACGTCTTAGTACTGCAACATCCAGAGCCAAAAAGCATTTTCTTGAATATCAATTACTGCATCTTACAATGAATCAAATTGTACACACGCTCGCTGTTTCTAATAATGTGAGATGACGTCACCTAATCTCACCGTCTCACGGTCTATTGAAATCTCCATATAATTTATTTTAACTAAAAGTAAGAAATTATTAATGATAAAAAATTAATGTAAATGATCATGATGGTTATCTGTACTGAGCGAATAATTTTTTTCATAAATTTTTATATCGCACAGTAAAACCACTTAAAAAACTGGTTAATTATTCACTCATTATTAATAATTGGCAACAAATATATTGAACTATAACGATTAAAACATTTTACCTGTTTTTTTATCACCGTTTGTTATTTCCTGAAGTTAGAATTGCAGAATATTGGGCGGGAAGCTTAAACTATGAATTACGCTTCATTCTTTAAAACCTGTAAACCAATAAAGAAACCCGCCAGCCATACGGTAAGAATTAATTATTGAGAGAAGTGAATTTGACTGACGTTAAATTTATGATCAGTAGAAAAGTTAAAAACCTTATTTATCAGTCCAAAAATTTATGGCGTATCTAATTTTTAGAAGATGAGACCTTTAGACTTTTTAGTCATTATTCAAAATATACCTCGACAGATCGCCATTTTACGTATACGTTTCCATGCAGTATCTAAGGAAAGTACCCTGTTTCTCTAAAAAATTGTTAAGGATGATACAATTCTGGGACTTGCTATTTGAAGGGCTCGCGTCCAAAATTAACAGCATGTAATTCCTGTCGAACGTCTGGAAAAATTGCGAGTCGCAACCACTAAAGGAATTAAATCTATCTTTTAATAAACACCATAATCTACTCTCTTTGAAAAAATCAACTTTTACATGAACTAGTCGTGCATGATTTTTATGCCCACGATAATTTTATTATTAGATTACGATTTTAATCTCTAAACAGATTTACTTTCACTGAGTTCATTCCTTCTATAACCATCTCCAAGTTGAGCTTAATCACAGATCATAAAAATTCGTCACTAATTATTTACTTAATTTTATTTGTATATACAAGAGAAATAATTTAAAAGTGTACTGAAGGAAAAATGCATAGATGTCAAGAACTCTGAAAAGCTTTTAAACGCATATTTCTATAAAATGTTTGGAATATTTTACGTCATTTAGCTTAATATATATTAGAGAATCCCTTTTTAACTAAAGACAATACTGACTCAGAAATAATAAATTGCTTTCTTAAATTAATATATATATTTCTGGTCAAGAATTTTTTTGAATTTACAAATCCATAGTTTCCATGTATTAGGGTTTTATTAGAAGCGGTTATTAAATGTTGCATTAAACACGTTAAAAAATAAGTCGCAGTATCATATATTTGCAATCGTGTGAAATAAAAAGAGGCGTGCGATCCAGACAGTTACCTTGCACACGCTCACAGACACGGCACCATTCTATAAAAACACACAAACAAACATTGCCTATCACGCACTGTATTATGTTGACGAAACAATGCAGAAGGCCGTCGCCATGTCGCGTGTTGTTTCAACGACTTCCATCTTGCGAAATCCTCTTAAAAGTTCAAAACAAAGATAAAAGGAACACTAATTATTAGAAAAAATTCCCATCATTTGACGAGCTATAACAAGTGTATTTTGCATTTAATCCGAAAATTTTCAAGTAAATTTTGTTGAGGATGTACCACAATGGACAACCGAATCTCTTTTTTTTTCAGTAAAATAAACTTTAATAATTCAAATGTCAAAACATGCCCATCCATTTCATTATAAACTTGTATAGGATTTCGAGTTTCCCGTCTATATTAGCTACAACGAAAAAATACGTCTGTAGTATTTATTAGTAGAGGAATAGTCGAGATATATGGAAAACTATGACTTTCTTCGTTAAAGCGCTGATTCCAATCGGTGATAATTAAATTATTTGAGAAAGGCCTGAGACTGCTCCACTGAACCTGTCGTTCACCAGCGAGAGTGACAGACTGTTGAATAAGTACATATTTATTTTTTGCTTTTAGTACACATTACGCCATATTAGAAGCGATGATTTTACATGAAAACTAACCGTAATATACGTCAAAGTGCCTACAATTTGCATGTAATGGTTACTTTTGTTTTCCAAAAAAATAATAAAAATATTTCTTTCCAATATGGCGAATCCGGTTTTATGGAATACCAGTATTTTATAGTACCCGAGATCAAGTCATAATAATTCCTACATTCAGACAAAACATTTAGGGAACTCGGGGCGGAACGGGATACCCTATTTTTTACTGGATAGTGCTGAAGTAAGTAATGTGAAACATAGCCGCTGGTCAAGGCAGTCGACTTGATCAAATTCTCACTGCACCTTGTGAATGAACTCGTATTTTGGCGTCGTACGTCTATGCATTTATAATTTTTGCAGTATTTTGAATAGAAGATAAGCTACAAAAATCTATCGCTTTTAACCCTTTAATGGTATACATTCGTAAATTAGATGTATTTAGCTGTATATAAGTTACGCATTGGGTTTAAATCTGCTTGTATTAAGGCTCGGTGAAACTAAAACTTGCACGCGAGGCGGAACGGGAAACTATTGTATAAGGCATAATGTAACTTGCACCTGAAGATAAAAAAGAAAAACTGACAAACTCACATAAGAATGAATTACAAGATGCTGTCCCCCACCCCTAAAAAAGTAATGGATCGGGGAAAAGTGAAAATTGCTAGCAAAGACTGTGCACTTGCAGTAAAATCTCTTTGTGAAAGGAAAAATTGATATGGAGATCAACCATACGCATAATAAATTCAAAATAAACGCAAAATATGTTAAGATTTTTCTTAATTTAAATTTAATTTCATTGAATTCATTATAATTAAAAAACATCGTATACAGTTATTTTTCAAAAATTCACAAAAAATCTAAATAGGTTGTTTTAAGCTATTTTGATATTAGATTAAATAAATAATACAATAAATTAATGTTTTATAGCTTTATGAAATAATTTTTATTTTCCCAAAAATTGTTAAAAAAACTACTGTCCCGTTCAACCCCTTAATAAACTTTGATTTAAGAAAGGCAACAAAAACTGATAGTTTTCTTCCATATATACCTAAGAATAGGTGTACGGTGGAAAGAAGCGGAAGTGTCCTTACATTTTTCATTTGTGAAAATCAACTTGACACTATTTTTAATATATTTGTTTGTAATAAAAAGCTTCAGTTTGTTTCTTAGCAAATGATGTTCGCTCGCTTCATTTTAGTCCTTATTCCATATTAACCGACTGCCCATAATAATACCAAAAAGATCTGTTATTTTTTCCGTGTTTTCATGTTTTGAAATTTCGTAAAATATTTATTGAGCAACTAATCACAGGTAAGTGAAGTCTGAAATTGTATTGGGAATGGGCTTTTAAACAATATATGACTATTCTGTCACCTAAAATGTAAATGTTATTCCTTATTACCCGAAGTTGCTCTACGTATTCAACTAATCTTTAAATTGTGCCATATTTCACACGAAGCTTAGTTACGCTATGAAAACTGACCGTGTCTTAGGTATCAAATAATATTTGGGTCTATTTCAACATTTAACATTGAATATTGCAAATAGATGTTTCAGTTAACTTCTAAAAATAACTATGCAATATCGCGGTTTTTATCTTGTATAGCCTCGACCTGATTGTAGTCATCATGTATTTTCCTGGTGATTATGGGTTGCTTATTTACTAAACTGGAAAACCAATCTTTAAGCCAATTGAAATAGAACTTAAATGGGATCAAGACCCCATCAGAATAAATACTTCGGTGAACATTGAACAAATAATAGATTCCAGAATACATCTACAGCTACAAAATCATACTGATTAACTCAGTCACTGCAACTCTTTAAAATTTTAATAATTCTCATGTATGTTGTGGTACGCGATTGCCTGTACCACAGAAATTCTAATTAAATTGTATTTTTATTTTTGTACATATGTATTTAAGTCTAAGCAGGACGAAATCGGAAGCATGAATGAGCGCGATAGATTGATTAAATGACGAATTGCAGTCATCTTCTCGGCCAGAAAACGGAAACATTAAGGTTCGGTAAATTTATTGGACGATAGCATCAAGTCTCGCCTGCGGAAGACGTGGACAACAGATGTTATTTGTCAGCAATACATCTGTTGTCAGCCGCGGGAAAAATATTGACCTGACGCCTGCTTCCTACCTGCTCTGTACCCGATTCCCCGAAAGCCGAAAATAAGTCCCCAGAATCTTACCCTCCATATGGAGGAAGTAGGAAGTACACCCCACCAGGAGAGAATTGGGGCGGGGCGAGAAGAAGAAAACCGGGGCGCATCAGGAGACGTGGAGCAGACCGATAAGAAAATTCAGTTTTGGAGAGTGGATTACAAGTTCGATTTACAAGAGGGTCTACAAAAAGCAGTTTAGAAGATTGAGTATAGAAGAGCAGTCTCCGACGCTGGGAAGACGATGCCAACCAGGCATCAGCTGAATCACCTGCCAGTAAGGACGTCGGGGAACGTTACAGCACCGTGGTGATGTACCCACCTTATTGTTTCCTGCCTCTGGTCATATATATATAGTGTTCGCTTTTCCCCCCATATTTCGATTTTACCCACTGAGCATTCAGCTTTCCCTTAGTCTAGAGTCACTCATGCTCCCGACGTCGTGAGCGAGGATCCCCGTTATATCAAATTTTAATAAATCTGCATTAGTCAAAATTTAAATATTATAATTTTTAATTCTCCCCACCTATAAATCAATAGAACCCGCACCACAATGTAAAATAATATATTTCTGTACAATACTTGGTTTGATGAATCCGAGAAATCGAAAAATATCGTACGACTTCATAATATGAAGTTTTTTTTCTAGAACAAAATCACACTTTCCTAATTTGTAATTATGAAAGCTACCTGTCCTTTTAAACACAAACCACTTTAGAAATTCAATGACTTAGGGAATTAATGACCTATTTGACGTGCGATTAAAAAGGATTAAAGGCCTTAATAGATTAAGTAGATTAGACTGTTAAAAAAATTCCAAAGATCTGACATTCAACATTAAGGTGACTCAAAAGACCCTAGGGCCATGAGTTTTTAAGGTAACTATTTCGCGTACAAGGTTAGGTAATTATGTGGGTTGCATGTCTTGATAATTTTTCTTTTCGTAGGAATTATGATTTTCGGTGCGCCGACCACTTTACATAAAAACGCGCCTGTTTATTTTTCATATCGAGTTTCCCAATTCGTAAAATCAGCTTACGAAATCAAGGATATCAAGTGGCGGCGACGGCGGCGGCAGTTCGAAGAGTCATTTCAGCCTTCGTTGTTTACCAATTCAGAGATCGCACGTAGCGTCCTTGTGCTGACTCAGCCCATGTAGGGAATGTTGCAGACCAAGAAAGAAGATCGTCGGCTAAGTGATGGCATTTCCTGGAACTCTCCCGAGTAGCTTCGCTCATAGTTTCCCGGGGTTGCAATTCTCGCAATTAATCATCAGATCTTGATAAACGAGAAAATGACGTGAGTCTGATCGGCCTCTGTGACGAAAGTTTTTTAAGCAATCATCTCACTTATATCGGAAGTTTTATCTTCGGCAGCTGATATGTGGGGCGTTTTACGGAAACCTATATATTGTTTCCACGTATCAGAATATTCACTATACGTAACGAAAGTCTGAGGTTTTTCCAGTTTAGTAAACAGGAAACTACTTGAAGTAAATTATTGAATGCCCAAATATTAGCTAATGATATGTAATGGAAGAAAAAATGGATCACCAAGAATAGCTAAAAAATACTAACATATTTTTCCCAACGAAAAAATTTATCATTACACCTTGTTCACGCTTGAAGTCCGACGGAATTCGGAGGACAGTCAGGGAACGATAAATAGCGACATTGCCTCACGCTCGCCTTTCAGACACGTTTTTATTACAAAATGTAGTTACTTTCAATTTTAAATTGATATAAACGGTCCCGACAAATTAGACAAAAAATTGCTTGTAATCTTTTGTACCAACTTCGCAGATCGCTATTTACTGGTTCTCAGCCTCAAAGTATTCGATTTTTAAGCACCATTTCTACGAATGTTTCATTCTGTGGAGTGCATACCTATATGTATTCAGCACTCATAAACACACTGCATAAACTACACAATGGACGGCACGACAACGAAGGAGGGCATCCCATTATGTCACAAAAATAGAATAACTAATGTGGCAGATCGTAGTGTAATGAGAGAAATAGGTAAATAAAATCAAACCAAAAAAGGGAACACTATTTACAAACGAGAAGTGAGCAGTCATCGAATTATATGAAGGAAGTGATTGCAACAGACATTAATTAGGAAAATTTAATAAGATTTAAACGAAGAAGAAACTATGAATAAAAACACGATCAAACTACCCGACCCTAATAATATTAATAACTATAAATAAAAAAGACGGCCAAAAAGTCAGTAATAAATAAATCACTATTTATTAACAAAAGCGACGTTTCATCTCCATTTTGAAACTTCCTCGGGCTTATTACAAACAATACTATAATAAATTAAATATAAGTTTAATATTACAATTTTTTAATTTATATATAAAAAACATGGTTAAAAACTTACAAATTTTGCAATACATCCTATTTACTCCTTGACTCCCGTCAGCCGAGAAGATTATTTGAAGTATTTGGTGCCATCTTTATATTAATAATAGTCTGCGTGCCCTGCGTTGCCTGGGTATTTAACTCCATTAGCCCAATTCAGTATTTAATTCTACAGTAATCTCTTGGTCATTGCGAGGTTAAACCGACATTGAGAACGGCACACATTCACACTACTCTATTTAAGCTGAAGGGATCTTAATTTAAACATGTGGTGTGGTGAATGAAATTAGCACAGTAACTTAACGGAAGTGTAAAAAACCAATACATTTAATTATCCTGTACGCCAAAAGGTGCAAAAATATTTCGTGTTATTTCCTCCTAACCCCTTTACTTTTCTCGCACTTCCTCCCGATCTAAGAACTGAAGTTCGAATTAAACTGCATGTTGAATGTCAACTCAGCGAACTCTATAACCTCGGACGGCATCCATAGTTTTCGCGTTATCCACTATCATGCCTATGAGAGCTCTCCTACCACGTCGATTGAGGCTGAAATTAGACGTGAACAAAATTGGCAATACTATCAAATTAGCAGACCCAGAAAAATCTTTATTCGACGAAAATATGTCATTTTAGATTTTCTAGAAATTCAACGCACTTCAACCCAGCTGCATTCGCCTTATTAGGAACATGAGTACAAATTTCGGTCCAAATTGCACCACTCATTTAAGATTGTACGCCGAACTATGTTTTATTACCTTACACCCTCACGGTATATAAAGCCCAGAGTTACAAACCCCTTAGACAAGGTTAAAGAATTTAACCAAGTCAATCCATGGTTTCCTTGGTCTACCTGACTTATCCCCCTCCCTTTCCATTCCTTCCTATTCTATTATAGGGTAAGCCCCTAAAGCGGATAAACCTCACGTAGCCTGTCTTTCTAAAAGAAAAAGAAAACATTTTTTTACGCTCAACTTTATTTCTTAGGTGAATAACAAAAAATAAAACCTCGCTCAAGTTGATAATTTCTGTTTTTCCAAATAAATCTAAAATAATTTCTTTCCATAATGCTACACTAACATTATATAGGACAAAAATTCTTTTCGAACAATAACAATTAATTGATAAGAAGTACATTTACTCTAATTACACTGATTTAAACGAGTGCACGTTTTTCCATTGTTTTAATTGTTCTGTCTAGAAATTTTTTTTATTTAAATTTCTTGACATTAAAGAGCTCATTTGTGTTTTTGATGATTCTCATATCAAACTACTGTGCAGAAGTTTTATTTATAAATATCAAAACGTGTTTATTCATGTTTTAGGGGTGCAGGCTGAATGAGGGTACTCTCATTTAATAGCATAGGAAGGTAAATTTGCGTGCGAAGGGGTAACTAGAGCCGTCGGTTCTTTTAAATAGATAATATCACGCAATATTACCAGAACACAGCGCCGTTTACGTTCGCGGAAGAAACGATACAAAGAAGAAATGACGCACGAAGGTTAGGACTGGAATTTCAATTACCAAAATTGTAGTTATGGATATTCGTGAGCTAAGCTGCTATATCCCTGTAGAAACTGAGGTCATATAATTAGTAGTGTTTACGGAAAGAATTAGTCAGATTGATATCAGCGAGCGGAAGGACACATCATACACAATATCACGTACTGTAAATTTGCATGAAACGATAAAACTGACAATTATCGAGTTACGAATCACATGGTACACGTAATCAGTTGAGTCAGAAATTTAACACTGATAATCTAACTACGGAAAACGTAATTAAACTACGTCATGCTTAAAGAAAATCTAGTGAAAGTTACAGATTCCTGATTAGAATCTCAGACACATTAAGATCACTGAAATTGAATTAATTTGCGTTATTTGGAAGTCTGTCACAACAAATTACAAAAATATCAGAGAATCAGAGTGGCTTGCGTATAAATTATAAACATATTATGTGATATGTCAAACTAAATACAAGTTATTTGAGACGCTTACTGCATCGTATGAAGAAATGTACCTAGTAAATATAATTATGCTCATTGTCTTAACCTAATATATTAATTTTCTTTCATGCACATGCAGGAATTTTGTGTTTATTCAACGCTGCAATTACTCAACTACAAATAAAATGGTGATTAGATTCGGTTATCTGGTGTATTTAGTAACTAAAGTGCTAAAAATACTTATAAATATCTAATAATTGTTTAGTGTAACAATAGACGAATTATTCTTGAATGGGAAAATCATTTTCAATTTCTTCACATGTTTCACAAGGAGAAATACCCTCGCCATGCAAAGCGCCTTTTATGTGCTTGTCCTTCAAGTACAATCTTATCTTGACTTATTAGTGATACGAAGTTCTTTTCAATGCTAATACCTTGCCGTGCAACACTAAGTTATAACCAGATAAGAGGACGTATTTGTTCCTGCTATTTCACAAATATCGCGGCTTTATTATTTTCCGTCTGAAGAGTTGCTATTTGTAATCGAAATTAATATAACTATAAATGGATTCTTTCTAACTTCTCAGGTTATCAACGGTAAAACTGTTTCCCGGTATCATTTTCCTATATACAGGATATACGAAGAAACGGTGTTATCTTTACACAGTAGAATTATTTTTTAACAAATGAATATTTTTGTTGGAAGAGTAATAAACAACAGGTTCAAGTAATTCATTATTATAATTCAAATTAAATAATAACTTAGTAGTTTGAATATACTTGAAAATCATTGATAAATTTATTTGAAATTAATTCAATAATTGTTTTAAATGCTAACTCATGCGCCACGAATTTGATAAATATAGTAGCCCTGTTTGCATTGTTAGGAACCGAAAGCCGTGCGAATCCAGAAATATTTAGAAGTAGTCCGTTACTGTTTTGGTACGATAACTGCTCATTGCATTATATCCTATAATATACCTGATCAGTTTATGGATGTCAAAATTAATTGTTTTTGTAAGCTTTATTCAACGTTGGGTCCTCAGCATCGCCCGGGTACTTATTTATATTAGCCCTGTAAAAGTATTTAATTCGTCACTAATGTGATTTAACCGGCATAGAGCTCGTGTGATTTCGAACAATTACATTTCCATACCTACCTATCCTGTGGTTCTAGGGATTTTTATAGAAAGTCATTTCAATGCATACTCTTATTAACGGAGACGTATGCTATTGAACTTTGTGAGTCTGTGACGTCAAGTCGTGTCGTTAACCTGAAATCAGTTCCGTTTGTCACATTTATAGGCGCTCATGACAATTCTAATATGCGAAAAAAAAAGAATTTTTCAGGTTCTACTAATAATTACGGAGATATCTGCAAATGGAGTCTGACACTATGTCAACACTAACTCTTCTAGAATCGCCGTTGGGTGATGCTCACTCAGACCGGAAAGTAACCTCTAAAATCAAAATTTGATTTTATCGAACTTGGCAATTTTATTCATGTGTACAAAACCATACAACTGAAAAAAAATCAAAATATTCAAATAATCAAGATTATCTAAAATTCTCACTTGTGTAACTGACTACAAATATATTAATTTTAACGTACATGTAAAAAGTAACCTATAGAATCAGAATTTTGTTTTAAAAAACTTGGCAATTTTATTCTAATGTGCTAAAACTATGTTGAAATAGTATTAATACAGTTTTAAATTATAAGGATTAAAATGTTAATCTATGTTTTGTTATCACCCTTCAATACTTTCTAAAGTTCCGTATTCAAAGATTTTGTTGAGCAAAAGTTAAGTTTGGGTGTATCAAAAAATAATCAAAGCAGTTATTTTGCGCAAATGTAATATTTCTCAGCGTCCCCAGTTTCAATGGATGGTGATGTAATAAACGTTTACTTGTTGACTCATGATTATAATGACTTTCAATTTTATTCTAAGGGATTCTCACTCCTAAAGTGTTTTATCGGGATATTAAGAATGTGTGTACTTTTGTTTAAATCTGTCCACAGGTCTTAATTTGCATAAAGAATTATAGACAAATATACAAATAATATTATTCATTACAAAGATTAAAAACTTAGATCATAAAAAGGGGAAAATTTTGTAACTGCCTCTGAGATATCTAAAAACATTACTCACAGAATATATTAGCCTGGAGAAGTAAATAGTGAAGTAGATAATTATCGTGAACTTTTAGAGATCTTTGAAGAAGTATTATGTATGATGATAATTAATTGAAACGCTGTATTAAAATTAAATAAATAAATACTTGTATTTGTAAATATTTGAAATAGTTTTGAAAATATTTCCCGACACCTTAGCAAACTGAATGGAAAATCTTAATTAGTTCAGAAAAATTCTTTCATGTTTAATAATTATAAATAAAAGTTTAAGTAAAATTCTATAATGGATCTATTTTAGAAGCTCATTTTTATATATATTATTATTCAACAGCAAATACGACGATGAAAACACTCGTTTCACAAGGAACAGTTTAAGTTGAACCATATTATGTAATTCGAAAAAAAAATTATACACACACACGTGCATTTAAGGAGAAGTAACTACTCATATCACTGCTCTTTTGTGAATACAATGATTGTTCCCGGTCCGCGTTTACGCGTTTATAAATTAAGGTTAAGATCATATTTATTATAACGATTGAAATTAAACCAAGTTGCATTTATTTTGTTTGTTCATGCCAATTCTACTTGAACTGGGCATATTAAATTTTGCTTTAGTAGTCCCAGTATCTTTCAAGTAGGTTATAACTAATTCGTGTCGAAAGAAATAGGATGGCAAGAAGTCCAATGACGTTTAGGTTCGTCCAGTCGTCCTTGGCAGGTGCACAACTTCCCCGAGTTTATATGCAAAACAGCGGACAACCTACACCCGAAAAATTAAGTCCGAGGCCAACAATTTCATAAATTCCGTAGTCTTGAGTTTTCTGTAACGGCAGTAAGTAAAACGACTTCGGCGAGATGATGCGGCAATGATGAAGATGCAGACGCTACGACCTTTCCGGACAATAACAGACATTGAAAGACGCCAAGGTCGATTACTGGGAGGCTATTATATTTGATTACGCTACGAAATGCTTCACCGGCCGGGAAAGTGAATCACTTAAAAATAAGTGACGCTGAACAGCCTCCAAATGTGAGCCTACTTACTTTATTCCGTGCTTGTGTGAATAATTAACAGATTTTGGAATACATTGGTATTATTAATTTGAAATGTGCAAAACTACAGTTATTACCAGCATAATTTATATGCGAATCATATCTTTGAGTGTTTACTGTCAGAAATTTTAAATACTAGCTGCGTGCCCGTGTATATTATTCCGGAATAGTATTGAATTCACAAAGACGTCTATAAACCAGGAATAGAAACGAATCTCAGTTAATTTCATATTACTGTTTTTCACTCCCTTCGCTCTCTCACACTGAAGGAAAACCTAAATTACATGACAAATGTCAGAATTTAACTTTGCGACTTCAATAACCTCGGAGTAGGTCCTAGTCGGTTTTATGCTCTGTAGGATGTCTCCTTCCCATTCCTAATGGGGTTGAAATAATACCAAAAAAAAATTGGAGAAACGCAAACAATCTCGGTGACCACGAAAAACATTTTTTCCGAGACAAATATAAAACTTTTTTGCACATTTTAATATTTCCTACCCCAATCACCCCCGATCCAGTGGTAATACTCATGTTTCATCCACGCAGTGTTTGATTCTGGGTCACATGGAACATGTGTGCAAAATTCGGCTGAAATTCTCCGCGCGTTTAATATTGTTCGTGGAGCTTTGTTGTACTCCAATCCACCCCCAATCCTAGAGACTTAACTATAACTTAATCTGTATGTCAGAACTAAATGTAGCGCCTTTAATACATTGAATTAAAAACAAAGATAACATAACGTTCTAAAACAATTAAATGTTAACGAATTACTACCGGCTTTATATTTAATTTTCTACTTACTCAGGCTGTATTGGACAAAGCTGGAGAATGGAAATGAAAGCATTAAATAGATAATAAATTGCAATTAAATTAGGGGATACGTTTATGTAGATAAATCGTGATGGTAGACGAAACGGAAAAAACTGACATTTTAATCGTAAGAAATTTTTGAGTGCAACTAATTTCATTTTTTATTATAGTCAAAGGGAGAAGACATGCTTCGATTGATTTATAAGACTACATTAGAGCCCAGGACCTCTCGCTTTCCGGGCGAGAACTCTACCACTGAGCTAGTCCGAGTCAACTTATCGAGGACCGATTCAACATTCTCCCCGTCCTGTAAACCTAAGCTGGACTCACCTACAATTTTACTACTCACATTCCTTACAACCTAATTTCTTTGAACGAATAAAGAGATACTGCGGTGATATCAAATCTTTCTACGTAGCAACTTTCAGATTAACTTAAATAAAAATACGTAACAGGAATTGACTTTCAATTCCAGAAATAGTAAAAAACATTATTACAGATTTTTCAACGTGTCCACAGCATCTAGACACTCAGAAGTTATATATATATATAGTTGACCGCGGAATTTGATGATTTATAATTCATTATTCCTCTTCAATCATACACTAATTTTACGTGAAACGGCACAAAACAATTAAGTGTTTTTCAGATTTTTTTCTAATATTACGTCAATCATTATTTCTTACTACGTTAAATGTTTCGGGTTTTAGACTTCTATTTAGAATTTGCTACGGACGAACCTGTTTGTACGCTAAAGAAAAGGCTTTTGTATCTTGATGGTCGAATTGTGTGGCTTTCTCTTGGGCATCTGATTAGAAAGTGGATTTGGTTAATTATATTATGATTCCAACTCAGCCAGATTTTGATTTAGAATTAGTTCCAAAGAGTAACTATTTCACTTACACCTATTTATGTATTTGCTTCAAATACAGAATTTCGCTGAAGTGCAGTTTTGAGGGGAGGGGAACTATTATGGGTGGGACAAAACGAATTGATGAAATCAATGTAAAAAAATTAAGCCTACAAAAATAGTCTCAGAGACTGTGTTATAAAAAAAAGTGAGTTCGAATAATAAAATTAAGAAAACTTCAACACTAATATTTCTCTGGTAAGCCCAGGCGTTTGTAACGACGGCTTTGAACAGTTCATGTCAGATTAAGTAATTCATACTGGCTTGCATGTTTTTTTTTATGGATTCCGTGTGTTCGTTTGACAGGTTGGTATTAGTTAACAGTGTCGTTCGGAACTAACTTCGGGTTGATTACGCTCTATCATTGGCAAATTCAAGGCTGTCACGCCACGTGGCGGAAATTACGTCACCCAGTGTGTTCATCCACTGACCATGACCGCACTTCGAAGGAACGTCTTCAAAACACGCAAATCTTCACTTCGCCACAACAAATTTTCGCATCATTAAATAAATCCAGGCAAGCTGTTAGAAACGAATGTATAAAACTCCGAACTTATATCAAAATCGTCATAAAGCCTGTGATTATCAATCTTCAACAGCAACACGGGCCAATCAAATATGAAAACAAATTATATTTTTACTCGATTTATTTGAAGTCCTGCAATATGAATTCCATTCAACACTATATATAAACTTTTTAGGTCAGCTATTCCTATGAGGCTTATCCTAGACCGAGTAGAAGAACTCGTTGCAGTAGGAAGATCGTACACCCAACAACATCAAGTATATTTAAAACACATTGTATCGTTCACCTGTAGAATACTTATCAAATAATAATTATCATTATAAACTTCAGATATCATGCCTTCCAACTGAGAGGATAAATAATATTATGCAATAATTTAAATTTGACAGCATATTAAATAATATTCGAAACATATTAATTATTCCAAATGTAAATAAATAAAATCCTGGCATATAACAGAATAATAAGTACCTAAAATACAGCTCAAAAATAGGCATACGCGACCCTTGGTGTAAAAGTAATATTGTAGATTAATTTTGGCTTCGGTAAATATTGTCCCATAATATATTATAGTCAACTACTGGAGTTAACTTTGTGTATTAATCCAACCGATCTGATATTTACGCATTAGAAAACTGGCTCCTTAGTAGAGGCACCGCTCACTTTTTGGCCAAATTGATAACTTTCCATATTTAGACGTTAATCTGTTTGGTGCGAACAAATCGTGTAAGGACATTCTCTTTCTATTCTGCAACTGGCTATTGTTACTTTCTATCGTCCGATATCTGTCAAGAGATAACAATTCAGCCTTGACTTACTATTGATTTTAACTGCGTTAAATCATTTCCATTTTTAACAATGATGTTGTACAATTCAAAATCTTACAGTTACGCGTGAAACGACTAGCCTAGCTGTGTATTTTCGAAAAAAGGAATCCACTATAAAAGACATATCCAAAATGTTCTACATGGCTCCTCGAGACTCATCGAGATTACATGTAATTTTTAATTAAATTTGTTTTTCCAGATTAGATTCTCAAAGTGCTAAAATATGTTTCTTATTTTATCATTCTATCTCGACATGATTGGCGATAATTCGCCACTCAGACTTTTCTAATGAGAAATAAATATAAAAGCAGTGAAGATTAAGATCATGGGCCGAAGACGTTTTGTTATGGTAGATTTAGCCCATTGATTCTATCAGCCGTATTTTGGATGAGATTGGGCACGAAGATGAAGACTCTGATGTTTGAGCATACAATTTAAATCCAGGTATCCCCGTCTTACTCACTCAAGTAGCCATTGTGGTCTCAACTCTGTATACCTGGGACAGGTCTTTGAAACTTTTTATATATATATCTGCTCCAAAGATCCGCCATTTCTAAGGAATTCGAAGGACGTGGCCTACTTAAATCATTCAATACAAGAATGGAACTGTTAGTCGGCCACTTTGCATCTTGACCCGTATAAATACTTGAGAAGAGTTACTGTACAAACTTAATTTAATATAACACCTTACAGACAACTAATTTTGTTGATTGAAAATATGGATAATTTTGTAGTATTGATGTATGGGATGCTCAATACATGTACATATTAGACTAGAAAAACTTGAATCATACAGATCTGTAATTGTATAAATCTTCGTAATTTAATCAGCTCGTATATACAAGTCCTTGTTTATTCCTTTTTTTTCTTTTATTTCCCCCCTTCCTTCCCTCCCTCTCCCACCATCACTTTTGTGTCCCGCGGGCTAGTACTTCACCCCTTCCAATCCGCGGATCCCTTTCCGAACGTATCATTTCGGTTTTTTTTACAAAATGGCGGACCGATCGACAACGCTCATTTTGACAATTAAAAGATATTTTCCCTCCCTAATGTTATGACTCTTAATTAATTCTCTAGTGCTTTTGCGCATTCCGGTTACCGGTCGGGTATGTTCCGGTTAGTACGTCAGTGTTCAATCATTGATTCAATGTTTATAGCAAATACCTATTTGGTACACTCAAATACAGACCTGTGCAATGGACCAGATTAATAAACCGCGTAACCAGAGATTCAAACACTTTTCGGATCTGGATAAAGTAAATTAGCATCAATACTCAGAACTGGCCTTGCGATATCCGACGCTGGATTCAGATTCATTGTTTATTTTAAGCCGCACCAACATCTAAGGTCATTAGCGACTACTTTACCATTTAAAGGATCTTATCTTACTTGTAAGGGTTACTCGATTGGGAATCACAAAGCCAGACACACACACACACAAGCCCTTGCCAGAAATGGAACCCGGGACCCCTGTAATACGAGGCAGTTACGCTATCCACTAGACCACAGGAAGTCGGTCAAAGTTCGTCTTAAGGAGTAGACATTTTACAGAAGTTCGGTAATTGAATGCTAATAAGTAAATTGTTTTTATTCAAACAATCGTTTTTAAGATTTTGCTAATGACTTCTTTAAATGAAAGAGTGCCGTGGCTTTTATAAATATACACACATTACAGAAAATTATGAAAAGTATATATAATACAATACTATTAACGCAGCCGAGATTCTGCCGACGGCAGTAGTTCAGATGCAACTCTGGGTGATGTCATCCATTATATTTACTTTTAAAAATATATTAACTTCTAACCGGACTAGCTTAGCCCGGTGAATTAAAATGGATCATAGCTTTAACTACGTAGATAACGGTTCTTCCAAGATAAACCTTTATCAAATGCTCGCATAGCATTACCAAAACTATTAAAATATAATTACTCTTCACTGAAGTGAAACAGTAAGCACAGAGAAGGCGCACAGTAGGAGTAGAGTGGGAATACGCAATAAAAGGGAATGGCAGAGGCAATCCATGAAAATAAAACACAGAATCTTGAGTTAGTTTTAAATTAGAAGCTCCCTGGTGTATCCGTGGAGAGAGGCTTTGTTGCCACACGGGAAAAAAATTACTGCTCCTATTTTCGGCACTGTTTGCTCTTTATATCATGCGTTGTGATTACATTATTCAAGATCACAGAACTCACAGTCTTCCTAATTAAAATATACTATATTCACCAGATGATATGAGTACGGAAGAGATTTCATATATATATATATATATATATATCATAATTCTGATATTATTTAATATTTAAAAATAACCCTCATTTTCCACGAGGCAAATAGCCCACCGTCGAATAGATTGATGCGTCCGAGCTTTAGCACTCTACATAGCTGGAGAGTTGGAACGTTTCCCTGATTTCTTACACAGAGCGCAGCACAGTATAAGCAGGTGAATTGCCTTCAAACAACGTGACAAGTTACGGCAGACTGATGTGTTATAAATGTGCCATATGACGAAAATAAGTCTCTAATTCTAATTTATATTAAAAGAATAAATAAATTAATGATAAAACTGTAATTAATTTTGTCTACTTAAATACATCTATATTATTTTTTCAACTTTTCTTCATATGGTGACAGAAAGGCAGATTCAAAGCAGAGGTAAAGTGTTTCTCTCTTGGCATATATTGTGTATATAACTGTCATCTTAAATATATTTAATTTAAAATGTCTTCATATTAATAATTAAGGGGGTAGTCTGTTTTCTGTTAGCCTTACTTCTGTTGAGCACTAGAATAATGCTATTATTCAATTTGAATAACTGCTATAGTACAGGGTCGTTTTTTAATGTGATATTTGAAAATTCGTATAATGTGGTATCTTCAATTGGTGACTAATTCAATTATTAAAGAATCTAATCTGACATTGTCCTACGAAAAGCGTTCCGTTTCTATAATGATCGAATAAACTGTTTTTATTTCGTCCGTAACACTGCAGATACTCCACTCACTATTATTGACTGTATGTTGGACCAAATTAGTAACGTAATATAAACGTATTAGTTTTTATAATGATTGTTTAAAGTTTCAGGAAAGATAATCTGAGATTTATTTTTAATCTCTGCTGAAGTGGACTCTTCAGTAATTACTATGAGTGTTAATAATTTAGCTCATTGCACATGAGGTTTTAATTGTAACTAATTACCATCGTATGAATCCAAAAAATTCATATTTTCATTGAAAACTGTACATTAATGTCTAGCATGAAGGCTTCTTGGAAAGATGAGCTGCGGACGTTACGGATTTTGGAAAACATGTTAACGGGTGGGTTGATATAGATATCTTCTACCGTCGAAGCTTTCTGATAAGGAAAATTCATATTTGTGATTAAGCATATTATATCTTTTCTTTTCTATGAAGTCTACTACATTAAGAAAAATGCATTATAATTTCTAAATTTGATTAGAGAATAATATTTATCACACTATTAGTTAATGTGTACTATATTAGTTAATATAGTCTATATATATTTATTATAAAGTATTATATTGTAAGTAAACTCAATCGTATAGTCTCGTAGGATAGTTAGCGTTAACGCAGTGGCGTATAACGTACTTTTAATTCCTGTGTCATTTCTCTGCCACGATAATTCTTTATAATATGCCATGAAATAACGATTATTTGACCTAATATGCCAAAAAGTTTAAACATTTATTCCCACGCATAAATAGTAAGTTTAATAAACAAATAAAACGGCCAGCACGCCAGGAACAATTTAATTTAAAAATTAACACAACGTTTCGTTCCCTTTTTTTGAACTTTCCTCAGATGTTACTTAACAAAATTTGGTATTTACAAAATTCTACACGCTTTTGGTATTGGTTAATGTAATTTATGTTCTAAGTATTATGTAATTTCAATCCATAATATAATTTTCTGAGAGAAATAAACGCCCAGTAAATATTTTAATTTATCTATTTGCTTAGTCAATACTATTTTTACATAATCTTCATAGGAACAAACCACAAATAGTGTTAAAAAAAACGATTTTATTTGTCGGAAGCTTGCGGTCTATCTGGTCACTTTCAGCCTATATGAGCAGAAACGGTAGATGCTATATAATCGAGAATTAAATTACTATCATTATAATACATATAACACGACCTCGTTAAATAATTGGATACTCATGTCATTGTTTAAAAATAACAACAATCTGTTTCGATTAAGCGATTCAAATTTTACGCGATAATATTTTATGCAACATTTCTTTTATTTGGGTAATTATCCCTTATTTACAAGAGTTTATGTAAATATACATCCTAATAGAAAGAGCTTGTGTTATCATTTATGAATAATGATATTATGGACCAATGGTAATGTAAGAAGAAAGTGTTAGTTATATAGATAATAATGTAAAGTCCACATATATAGAATACATTTTTCTGCTAAAATAGGGTAGTAATGAGCAATTCAGTTGAAAGCTTGCAGCAAATGGAATTTTATTTTTGAAGAAGTTGGTAAAAATAAATTTTATTAATATCAATCTTATAGTCTCGAAGGATAGTTGGCGTTAACGCAGCGGCGTATAACGTACTTTTAATTCCTGTGTCATTTCTCTGCCACGATAATTCTATATAATATGCCATGAAATAACGATTATTTGACATAATACGCCAAAAAGTAACGCCTTCCGACGTGTTAGAAGGATTTTGCATGAGAAATCTTTAAGCTAATAACTTACAATGTTGCGAAGAATAAAAAGAATTATTCTAAAATCTACGTTACTAATACAAAAAAACAATAGAAACTTGATAAATGCTTTCAAAATGTAAGTAAGCATTCATAGGCATGAAATATTTGGCTGAAATAATTGGTGAAAGGAAGAGTTCGAATTAATGTCATACGTTCTTGTTTAATAATAGCTACCATCGACACTCTTTTTTTCGTTTTCACTCCAAAATACGTGGCAGGGAAACGGTTGCAAGACGCTCACGTTTCACACTTCTGCCACCTCCATTTTCAGCTTGAGCGAGAGGAGAACGTGGTGTCGTGAACCGTGAATGTCACGTGGACTGCCTTGTGCTGGCGGACACGGCAATCAGAGAAGAGAGGAGCTGAACTTAGTTACGGAGAATTCCGACGCAGCGGGGGTTCGCGCGAAAGGAAAACGCGCATCGGTGCTTTCCCCCATAACACAGTTCAGAGAAAACGAAACATACCACAGAATGTGTTACGTTGGCTTAGCTATTTTCTTAAAATCACGATTTATCAAACACAGAAATATTAACAGGTAATATTGCATGTACGTTTTTATATTAGTAATAAACTAGGGAATGAATTCTCTTTAACGGAGTTTGAGAACGTTTCGGAGAGGCTTATTCCATCGGAAATTATACAAACACATAAGTGGGTTAATGAGCTATATGTACTGCTATTCACAAATATATACTACCAAGTAAAATTATAAAGGAGGTAAAAAAAATCACTAGCAAGTGATTCCGTAAGTCGATCAATATTCGCAGCACCACTTGCAGACAAATGGATGTAGAATATCGATATCGCCAAAATTTATTTTTGACATTCGCTGTCGACGTGCAGGAAATGAAGAATATAACAAAGGAATAAATGTAGGGACGAATTCAAAAGGATAGGAATTACAGGATGTGAAACGAAACATGTCGGATGAGTGAACATTAAGACCATTCGATATTATTTTGGCTGTGTACCAATACAACGAGATCATTAGTGTAAGAGCCGACACTCGTAAGCCTAGAGAGAACGTATTTTGTACGTAATATTACATATGTCTGCCATAAAATAACACAATAAATAAATATAATTTCAAAACAGAAAGGTTTCAATAATTGACAATACAATAATACAATTAAAAAAATATGTATCTACGTTTCGTCCTTAATTTGGGAATTCATCAGGTGAACGAGCGTTGGAAGAAAAAGAAAAGAAAATTCTAATCATGTTGATAAATTTGATTGTATACTGCCCCAAGATTTTCAATTAATAGGCTCCAAAAATTACTTATTATTAAGGAAAAGAAAGTAATTATAATTAATAGAATGCTTTCGATGTGTGTGGTCATTTTCTATCTTTGTAAAACCGGCTATAATAATTATTAATATACACGCCTTCTGACGTGTTAGAAGGTTCTTATATGAGCAATCTTAAAGCTAATAACTTACAATGTTTCGAAGAATAAAAAGAATTATTCTAAAATCTACGTTACTAATACAAAGAACAATAGAAATTTGATAAATATAAAACGTTTTAATTAAAAGTTTATTTATGTAATATATCATCAAATTTAACTCTGTATGAAATATAGTTCATTTCTCTTGCTCAAAGTCAGAAAATTATAGATTGTTTCGTATCAATATTCTTGTTTCATATATATGTACAAATGTTAAATTACATTTGAAAATAAAATGTCAAATATAATTATAATTGACAAATTTTCACTATGTAAGTAACCATCAATGCAACAACTCGCTACCTGTTAATAGGTCAAACGCTGCTACCTGCTATTTTAACGCATATGGGACGACTTCATTTGAGATACTACTGTGATTTATTTTCCCTAAAATTTGTCTGAATACAGTCCATATTAATCCTATCGATTAGTTAATTTTACGAAAAAAAAATTGACGAAATTTTAAAAAGCTTGGTCTGGTTTCCTTGCGTATTGTAACCAAAAAATTGAACTTTTATTAAATTAAAGACTAATATTAGTAATAGGGTAGTACTGAAATCCAATACGGTACTGTAATTGTAAAAGTCTGTTTATTACAAACGGGAAACTAGAAAAATAAATTAAATTTAGTATCTAGGACACACAATACAAAGAAGGAAGTGGGAATGTCATAAAAGAACAGTTGTGAGAGACAGGGAACGTATAATTTTAGAAGGCATTGCATGATTACTGGTAGTCAAATGAGTACCAATGGCGGTGGGAATTTCAACGCTGGAATAAGACAGTAATTACAGAAAGTTATACGCGTTATGAAGGCATTTATAAGTGACAGCAAAGAAAATTAACTTTTTTAAATGCACATTTATAGTCTCTATGACACCCCTGAATATCTTCTATAAAAAATAATATTTTATTTCTCAGACGTAGTGCTCGTTTGACGTATGCTTAATTCTCAAGGAAATTATTGAAATTTCATATTTTTACGCCACTGTCAACTAAGAAAGTGTATACATTCTATGAAACATTCTATCTATAACTTTTTCGTTGTAATAGTTCACCATGGAAGTCTGAAAGTATCAGATAAAATTGAGGGAATTAAATATTTTCCAGATAATCAACAAAAACAAGCCAATTTCAATTTACAACAGTACGCAGTTAAAAGGCGTGTAGGGTTCTGAAGCAGATGACGACATCGTGCTCCTTTCCGACCGACTTTTAGTAGCTCATATAATAATTTTAAGTCGATGAACACGATTTCCGTACTGTTCCGTTGTAATATTTTACCGTTACCCTGAGAAGATTATAGGCTCGACTCCCCTGTTACCTGTACTTACCATACACGAAGATTATTCTGCCAATCAGACTGTGTCGTACAACTTTGCAAATATAGCTTTAAGTCAGTCTATGAACAAAACAAACAAATAGATGCTTGTGGCTGAACTGGGTTAATATGTTCCGTTCAAATGAAACTGAATTTGAAATGCTTTTGTTGTTTAATCACATACTTTGAGAAATTAAAAGTTTGTATCAGAAACTATCTTTTGTTGTTATTTATTAAAAATCTAAATTTGATCGTTTTTTGAAAGGAATGAATAAATTAATATTACAGTAGAAAATTATGCACAATTTATTTTGTCATTTTAAACTAATACAGACGTTTCTATACTTTAAATATAGTACAAAAATTTTCGTTGCGTTCTGGTTGAATATTGCCGACAGTATAAAAATTAGAAGTAGCGAAAATAACAGGATCTAATTATCAAAGGAAATGAAGACGATTTTAGAACCAACTATGAGGAGAACATGGGAGAAAAAGTTAACAAGTATAACAACGACACTAAACACGATGCTGATCATGAAAAAAATATTTTCTTGTGTCGATGCGTGTAAGTGCAGTCTGATATGGCTGCAGCCAAACAATAGGAGAAAATAAATGTCGTGTCTTCAAGTATTGTGGAGTTTTCGTAATTCATCAACGTGACAGAACGAAAATTTATTTCTATGGTTTCCCAGGAAGCCGCACAGATAACTTACATCACATTGGGTATTTATCGGTGAATCCTTATTAGCATAATTGAATGTCAAAAAAAAGTTTAAGTATTTTCTCAACGGAAAATACGCGATTTAGAAACAAACAAGATGGATATTTACGGATAAATATTAATATTTCCAAATATATGTTTGTACAGGAAAATGTTCAAGATGGCAAATTCAATTGGCACTTTTATTGTTGCAGAAAATTTCATCCAAAATTTCAATATTTGAAGCCTTTTCGTGTTGAGCATTCCCCTCATCGCAACAAATATAATTAACTGTGAGTAATATAAACAAATATGCCTTTAATATTCTAGTTTAAACCTTGCAAATGAAAAGACGTAACACCGTTGACAACTTTAGAGCTACATAATTGCGTGTCTTCTCGGCCGTGGTACCGGTCGTGTTTCTTCACAAAGACAAGTGCAAATTATTTTAATATCGTACCCACGTATGCAAAATGTGACTAAAGTAACGACTCAAAAGAATAACTTTAATTGGTAAACATATTTTAAGGAAACAATACATAACTTCGTTCAGATTATAATAAAGTCTTTCCACAAAATTAATAAAAGTTTGCCGGGATTAAATCTAAAAAAATTATATAATATTGTTCCTCAATTTTGGAAATTACTGAGACCTTTATACAATGTTAATAATTAGAAACCAGTAGGTCACCCAAAGAAATCCTTTATTTAAACTTCCTTACGGAAGGATTTACTCAAACTCGCCATAATCATCCAAGAACAAACAACAAATTGCATAATATTGTCAACGTACAATAAGATCTTAACAAATTTTCTGGAGAGGGGCTATTATTACTGATAGTTTCAGAGAGATGAAAGGCTCGCTTGGTCAGGAATATCCATGTAATGATGGTGACCTACAGATTATTTTCCCTTCTGGCTTACCTAAAAGAAAGCAGGTCATCTCAACCAAGAATCCGTTCGGAAAACACCCTGCTTACTCATGCCTACTTATTTAATAGGGAAAACTCGACCTATATGTAGTAGATAAATCACATACTGTATACCTGACTCGGATAATGCACCCCGAGATCAGAGAGTGGGAACTCGCCCACTCGGAAAGAACCATTAAATTTCTGTTGACGTTTCTGGCGTATTCCAAGCTATTAAAAAAGATATAACTGGTTCATTTACTCTTGGAACTGAAACTATAGTTTATTAGCTACTCTTCTTAAATCCCCTTGAGTGGAATGGGGTTGTATGGAAGTCCCTAATGACAAATTTTATATGAGACGTTAGAATAAATTTACAAAAAGACTTTGAAACTTCAACCTATTATTACCTGCTTTTCTAAAATCACATACAATTTACAATACAATCATATCCAAATGAGAATTTGTGAATGTAATGTGTCGTTAACTATGTATACCTAATTTAGTTTTATTAAACGAAGGTATTCTCACTACTATGTTATGTCATAAGATTAACTGTAATTAATAATTAATCAGTTTGGAAAGAATAATGAACTCTAAATTGTGTTTTATTATCAAATATTATCTCATAATATTCTCTATAATTTTGTGGGTAATCATTGTTATAGTTTTTATAAATACATTATTTTAGACATTAATTTAATATTAAAAATTATTAATTATTTATCTTTAATATATAATAAAAGGGTTAATATAATTGAAAATAGGATCGATAAATTCTTCTTTACGTAGAAGATTATCGATTCTGTTACATACGTGGTTAACCTTTAGTAAGTTTTTGCGGTTTTTCCATTAATTTAAATATAAGATTATACGTCACACTTTTTGAGGAGTGTACCTACATCTATGTTTAACGTAACGGTTCACCAGAAGAGAAAAAGAAGAGAACTAGCAGTAATATATTCCTGCGAGTTGCAAGTATCGCCTGCAGCATGAAACAGGCACAGCACTTGTGTAGGAGAAGTTGCCTGACTGCCAGGGGAATCTTGCAGTGATAATTTTAGGTTACGCAACAACCAAGTGTTGCCAGGAACTTGGCTATGTTCAAGTGCGGAAACTATCCACGAAATTACTGACGTAATAAAAATGAAATCTCCACTGTCTCCATTTTTCTCACGAATATACAAACAAGTCCCGGAAGTATGTGGGCACACTATTTTAGAAATGCGTCATTCGCGAAGCTTGTCTCACGCTGGGTAATAGAACAAGACAATTTTACTATGAGGGTTATGGTGATAATTCGTGCCTTAGGCTTCAATTATAATTAAATTTTGGGAGAACAAGAATTAAATATCGCAGTTCTCTTAACTAAAGATCTTTGAATTCAAATAATTTTTCAAAAGAGCAGCAATATAAATAATCTCTATTTAACTTATGTGACAAATAAAATACGTACAAAAAAGAAATTCAATTTATATATCAGTGTTAATAACTATAAATTTAGCAATGCTATAAAACATTTAAAATGCTGTTATACCTTCCTTCCCGTTACCCAACGTATATATAGGGTAAGTCGGGGCGTAGTAAACAAATTTAGTAAAATTTTCCAAAAAAAATCTCTTCACAAAGGTATAAAAACATTAGTTTACTAAATTATTTACTTAATCTAATATATAAAACAACGACTTTAGAAAAATAAATTTCCCGTTCTGTCTCACCTAACGGGGAACAACGGGACGGGATGTTTTGTAATTACAAATTATACAGTAAAATTTAATTTAAATTAAGAAAAATCTCAACACTTTTTTATTTTATTATACTTATTTTGCCTACAGTTGATTGCTTTATCAAGTTTTTCTTCCACAAAGTGAATTTATTGCAACTGCAGACTTAGCATTTTTCCCTATTTTCCGATCCTTTTCTTTCTTTATGCAATCGTTATGGGCGCAGAATCCTCTAACTCATTCTTATAAAGTGATTCTGTCAGTTTTTCCATTATTTTTCTATAGGTACGCATTACATTTTGCCTTATATAGTAGTATCCCGTCCGTCCCACACGCAAGTTTTAGTTAAGGATTTTCATAGAACGTTAATACAAGTTAATTTAAACGGAAAACATAACCTACATGCAGATAAATAAACTACTTTACGAACATATACAATTAAAGAGCTAAAACTGAGCGTGTTTGTAGCTTACCTTCTGTCGAAATGATGCTAACATTCTAAATTCACAGATGTAAGACGCCAAACCAAGATTTAATTTTGAAGCTGCATCGACAAGTCAGCTGCCGGGATTTCGTCCTTTTCCACTGAGCATTTTATACCCCTAATTATGTAACTTCAGCACTATCCAGTCAAAAAAACGGGTATCCCGTTTTACCCCGCTATCCTATTCCGCTACGTGAAATACTTTCCTTCATTTTATCATTTCTAATCCTTACCCGATTTTATGATTACTTTTAGATATAAAATAAAATATATTTTAAAATAATTTTATGACTATTTGAACTTTGTGTAAATGTTAAAAATACTAATAAATTTAGGTTTCACATTTAATGGAGAATTATTTACGCTCTTTTGTAGTTCATACGTTAGTTCACTAGTTTTGTGCTCATTTAGAAGGACCGAAAATAATATGATAGTGATGAACGAATCGTTTAAAAACTAGTTCCGTTATAACATTTCCTAGCTTATTCATCAAGCGATTCAAAAAGCGTAACAATACATTAAGAAAGTACTTGAAAAATAAAAATATTAATTATCTTAACCTAAGTATTCACAGCTGCTGTTTCATAATGATATCGTTCACTATTTTTAAATTAACTGTACGTCGCTTTATGTTTCTGATAGTATATTTAAAAAAATTATTTTCTTGTACCTGATTTATAATTCTAATAGCCAAAAATGTTATTTATTTATATACACAATTATTAATAAACATTAATTGAGCCATAAATGTAAATACTAAAACGACAATAATTTATGTTTAATATGACTAAATTTACCCAAAAGAAATTTTCACATTGCATTTTATTTTTAACGACATTTTATTATAAAAGTGTTATCTCCAACTTTTTATCCACAAAAAATCGTTGATATAATTTCTTATCATTTCTACGTCGTGTTCCAAAAGGAAGCACCTATGAATGTTTCAAAAGAATTACAATGGTTGCGTGCTGATGACGCATGTTATTCTTAACACGAACTTAATATTGCACGCAACAGAAAGACAAATTATAATCGTTAAGTTTCAAATGTGTTCATATTTCAGTAATTTTCATGCAAGGTCCACTTCAACTTCGAAATAGTTACGATATAACGTTATTTATTTATTTAAAACGAATTAAATCGCTAGTAAGATACTTGCTTAGTTTTTCATCACGACGTTTCATTTCTTGTTTTGAGACTTCTTCAGAAGGCAAAGATTATAATGCGAAAATATATTAAATTGTTAATGTTAATAATAAATTTCTTCTTTGACGTGAATTTTTAATAATATATATGACTTGATAGAATCTTTAAATAAAAAATTTAACTTTGTGATTTGTATTTTTTAGAATGAGAAAAATAAATGAGTAAAGGAATAAAATGATCTATAACTTATTGGCTATTTAAATTATTTTGTAATAATTTAAATGTAACGGGTAATTAATATATTTAATACATATATATTTACGTTTCGGTTTTTTGTGAAGTGACTTACTTTTAAATAAAATTTAACAATCAAATGTTACAGTGTTGCTTGTTAAATTTTTAGTTTTCAAAAATTAACATTCATATTTAAGAAGAATATTATCTCTCGTGAATGATAATAAATAAGTAACTTTTATCTGATACAAGATTTATATTTGTCTTTCATTTTTTATTTAAAAAGTAAATAATTTGATCAACTGTTACTACGCATCGGAAGAGAGACTCCGTGGTTGCTGTGAACCGTTAACGGTGATAGGTGACTTATCTAAGGACATCCGTTGGAGTTGACCTGCCCCAAATTGCTACCAGTCTTGTTGGAAAGCGGAATGTGTAACCCCAGGTGATTCTCAAAAGAGTTTCAACTACCAACGAATCAGTTTACTGTTACTAAAGGCCGCAAGGACTGTGTTTATTCGGCCAGAAACAGAAACGCATTCAGAAAAAAAATCACAAAGGGCGAGCATCATTGTAAATGTAATAACACTAGAACTTTCTTCAATTCTCCTTGGCTCATCAGCCCATTGAGGGCCTGGGCCTACCGAATCGACTGTGGACTGTCATCTTACATGACACATTCCATAACATACACGAATTACACAGAGTAAGAATTAAAAGTAAATAGAATGAATCAACGGATAGTTTTACAGCAGTTTTTAATGAGAGTGAACTACGTACAAGGGTGGATGATTACACATTTTGCATACTTTAATCAATTTAACACCGAAAAGTCCCATATGTGGTGATGAAGCGCCGTTCAAATTGTCTATAAAACTGGTGGTTAATTTATTTCACTTAGAAAATTAAAATTATTTTCGTTTGGATAGCGTATTAAACTTAACATATTTTATATTCATTAATGATAAACAGCTTTGCATTTTTAGTTTAGGACTTAAACTGCCGAGGTATTCTCATATTCACTTCAATGAACTATAAAATTTTCCTACGTTATTTTAGTTAAAAATTAATCAATTCCTATTGAATTTAAACGACATTAGGTTCAGTTCTGTTCCTGGGATTAAATTCCCTCTTTTTCTCACGGAAATTTCTTATTTTCTCAGTAATATAATATAAAAAAGTTTCTCTAATTAAAGTTTCCAGAAATTAAACTGACATTGCAAACAGCCTTAATGTGACCAAATTAAGACATCGCGTCCTGTTCTTATCAAAGTAAATGCCCGAAAATTAATCCACAAAACAAAGTTTTTTTCAAGGTAACTCCCATAATTCTAGAATGATGGCTGGTTAGTCTCACAGATCGTGCGAATGAATGCATTGCCTTGTTTCATAACTGGAGGAAAAAGAAGAAACTTCCTTCCATTGTTACCATTGGTAAATAAGCGGCGGAACGTTCGCACACGTTAGCTGAACGGTGGAGAACCTTCACACTCCAGGAGATTTGTGTAGGAGCCTTACGTAAAGAACAGTCGGAATAGTTGACCCTGAGAGTTATGGCTGGAAGATGGTCTTTTTATCGCAATAAAGTTCTAGAAGTTCTTGACCAAACCTGCTCTCAACCTCCATTTCACGTACACGACGGCACTTAACGTCGAAGACCATTTAGAGCAAGTTATAAATATTTAATGAGGATGCGAGAACAAAATTGAAAACAAAATTTTATTTTCGAAGAATTTAATTACACCGCTATTGAATTTGATTTATATAGTAAACTACATCTAAGTTGTAAAATTATCCTCTTTATTCAATTAGTTATAATTTTTCCAGCCGTTTTATGCATGGAAGCAATACTGATCTATAAAATATTTTAAATTTTAGACAATTATGTCTACATAATTGTACAGCAATACATTTACCATACGCCAATAGGCTATTGGTGTAAATATATTGCTGTAAAAGTATGTAGATGTAAACCATCTATATCAATAAGTAAAATTCAAGGGGCTGTGTGTCTGAAAAGTTGTCTCGAATAAACTCGAAAACGGCTCAACGGATTTCAATAAAAACAGGAGGGATTAAAACAGGAATTTTAACTTAAATTTTCGTGCACTTTCTATTTTGATATATCGCAGGGGTTCAGAAGATATAAATATTTGTAAATCCATTGAATTGTCACACGTAAGCCGGACCTGTTCAAAACCAACTGCGAGTTATGAGACTTTTTGGTCGTTCCTCTAACTTTCATCCGATTGCCGTAAATTTTGGGTGTTTAGCGCAGAGAAGTTTTCTGTGGATAAATTGAAAATTTATGTACTTTCTTTCTCTCCATTCAGGCTAGAAAAATATCCTAACATAGACATGTATTTCATAACTTGCAACAGGATAGATTATGCCCGCACGTAGCAATTCGGTCAATTAAATTGTTATCAAGGGTGAAATAATGCTTTACCTTAGCAAAAATTTTATTAGAAGTAAGCAAGGACTGTGGGGGTGGACGGTACGGAATTTTAAAACGTAAATAAACGGCAGATGCGTACCTGCGAATGAATATTTATCGCGATTAGTGATATTGATAGTTGCTCTCGCAGTATTGTCCATTTTTTCTGACTTGTTTAAGTTACTGTGCTTATTTAACGTACCGATAAGAAGGGAAGGCGCTGCGAGAGTTTGTCGTAGACGCTTCAGCCTAGAGTGACTGCGGGGCTTACCTGATCATGTCGGGGATGCCTCGCACTCTCTCTGGGTATTTTTTAGCAAAGTTCTCATATGCCGAGACACCTTCACCTATTTTAGGAGGTATATGTACTGGGGTCAAAGACCTTGGGCATATGGCAAGAGTTGTCCGCTGATCCCATTGGATCAGTCGGCCAATTGCCTCCTGAAATTGGTGGAGACACGGAGAAGGGAATGCTGCGTCCCCACAGCAAACTCGTCTCCCGTCATTCGGAAGGGCGTGAGAATAGTACCCAATGCCCGACCTACCTGATGCAGGTTTTCTAGGGTTTTCCCTGCATCTCTTTAGGTGAAACACCGGGTAGGATCCTTAAACCATAGCCCGGGGGCCCTAGTCAACCCTTGGCTACCTTGCTCTACCTTCCGCATCCCCCCTTTTTCAATTCCCTTCCTATGCTATTAAAGGGGAGTTGCCTGTTTCAGGATCACCCTCATGTAGCCTGTTAACCAAAAAAAAACGTACCGATAGATTTCTTAACTCGATTAAGACACTGAATAATCTCGGTGGTTATGATTAAAGTCAGATCTCATAAAATAATGGACGTGAAAAGGTAAATTTTTAGAAATGTGATGGTTAAAGAGATTAATATCAAATTAAATACTGCTGTGGGATAATATAAATACGGTGACCATATTATTTTCTTCCGATTCCGTGCCAGCTTCACCGCAGGGAGGGGGGGAGGTGCAATGTTAAAACGGGGAAAAACTCTTCTTACTCTTTTATCATAAGTGTAATTTTGGACGTATAAGAGAGAAGGCGAGTATTATCCCTCCATCTATTGTTGAAGCAGAAGTTTCGTTTAAACGTCACAGCATTGTTATTTCGGATATAGGACTGTCATTTTGTGTTCGCTTTTAGTTTCAGCTCTACGAAAATTGGTAAATCACTAATCAGATAAAATTAATGCTTTTATGATTGATGGTTACACCTAACTTAAATATCCGCCCTAATGGGGTCAAGGCTTGTTGCCGGGGACAAGGCCGAGAATATGTCACGCAGCCGAGGATTTATATTTCTATGCTTAGATACAGAAAATAAAATACATACTGAAATGACATTGTAGTTTTTATATATTCAACAATTTCAGCTTTATCAAAATTCTATACTTGCTGTTTCGTTTTTAAGGGCAAAATAAAAAGATCTGTTTGTCCAAACTCCGCGGGTACCAACTCGCGGTCATGCATAGTTAACAATAAATTTGTGTGACTGTTCATAAATTTTAACAAGACAAAAGTATTATTAAACTCAATCCTGAGTTTAATAATAGTTTTGTCCGTTTCTTTGTCCATATAATTATTGTTTTATCAGATATAATTAATAGAAACAAATTATTTTATTTTTATGATGACCTGTTTGTAAAATTATTATGAAATAAGTTTTAAAAAATTAAAATTTACCTCAGCGATTTATAGTGTGAAATAAATTTCACATGTAACTAATAAAATGGAGGAACTTTCGTTAAATAGAACATAATCATCTGTGTACTCGCATCAAACCTTTATAATGTTACATTGAGTACTGAAAACAATAAAAATTCGCCTGTTTTATGATTGAATCGTAAAGAACGGAAATATTCATCTGTGCAAAAGTGGGAAGTCTGTGAAGAAGAGTCAATAACATTAAGAATAAATATCGTTATACCCTGAAAAATGTCAGATGATGTCTTTTTGTTTCAGACCATTGATGGGGATTATGCATTACGATTGACGAATTAAAAAGGCAGTGCACTCAGTTATTGTTCAAGCCAAACCATAAAACATAAAAACAATGTGAGTCATGGCAATATAAAACTAATAGACGGACTTAGGTTTCGATGCAAAACAATTTTTTTTACTATTCTGTCTTGCAATTCAACTGGTGTTTTTACTAATTATCTAACAAATTTGTTCTGTTTAATTGTTCAACTAATAATACGTATAATTTAATATTACAATTTAATAATGGAAAGCCTTTTAAAATATTTTGCTCAAAACGTCTGCATCTATAACATATTTTTAATAGAAAAAAATATTTTTATTTTTTACCTGTTTTACATACAGGAGACAGTATTTTTCACTAACGACTCTATTTTTTGTCATATCTGTCATAAAAATTTAATTAATAAGGGCTGCTCTAAATATAGAGTTAGTCAGCAATTTTATTTTAACATTTATGGAATATATCTACTAGCATGTTATCATGGCAATTTTTTTTAAAAAATATTGACTAACGAATGGACGTCATATATTAAGTAATTGAATTGGTTTCCTTATTGGTCTTCCCCCTCCCCTTTTCTCAACATTCAACAATTTTATGCCATTCCGATGATTTTATTTTTATCGGTTTTATTGTACGGTACACGTGTTTATAGTCATAGTGCTCACAGAGAAATCATGGTATTATATTATTTGTACTGTCGAGATTAATTAGGACTGTAATTGAAACTATTTTTATTGATTAGAATAAATGTAATCGTCTTTACCTGAACCTCGTGGCAGTTTGCCTCTCGCTGCTGCAGTTTCTCCCGACATGGTTCTTGGACGTCGGTAGCACACTAAAAGAAAGGAACCAATTAAAACACCGATTTTTTATTAGTATAAAAATTATTAAATTCTACATTTGATATTATTTCGCTTTGTTATTATTGCCAATTGTGTATTGGACCAATTACTTAAGTTAAAATAATTAATCATTTATCGTAAACAAGATTGATTAAGACATGCCACTAATTCTTATGTTCGACATAATTAAATCTATTGATAAATACTTTTTTTATTTTATTTATAGTCGCATCAACAAAGTAAAATACTGTGTTGTTCCGAAGAATATAAACACCTTATACGTTTTTCACATTGCATTTTATTTACAAAATAAATCCGTCTTCCTTCTATAATACATACGTAGATTGAAATTTACAATAAAAAATTTATAATCACATATATAGGGAGACTTTGAATTCGTTTTGGTTTTAACGCCAGCTTAATACTGGAATGCAACAAATGGTGTTTCTGATGAACGCAGGGTAAACTTAATGTTATTATCGTTGATGCCACCCGCACTTTTATGTCGGGATGTTGTAGTTGCTGCATCTTGTACTTTGAGCATTCCATAATAAAGATGCCACAGATCTCGTACCGTAGGCACAAATAATTAAAGTTTTCTGAATGCGAGATTAAATGAGTTACCAAATTAATTGACAGCATCTAGTGTTGAGAAATTAATTTTTTTAACTAAAGAGACGTCATATACCAATATTTATATTATTAATTTTACGGTATCAGTTACTAAATGAAAATTTTGAGTTGTATTAATAATTTTTAAAAATGTCTCATATCCTTAATTTCCAAGATTAATTAAAATGTTTTACCTAAGACGTGTGAAAACTCCCAAGTAGGCCGATAATTATTTAATGTCAAAAAACTAATTTACATAGAGGATCAAAATTATTAAATTTATATGAGAAACAGGCTAAAATAAAATATTAAAAAATTCTGCAAAGAAATCCCTCCGTTTCGCCATGCATTTAAATTTTAGTGTAAATCTCTATGGTTCATGCAACAATCGGTTACATAGTCAGTAAATTTTTAGGAATTTTTGGAAGTGATCGATTTGTAATTTATTTTTAAGTATATAAATTTGGTTTGTATCTGGAATACTTCATTGCTATCACTTCAAAATTAATTTTAAATGTACATAACACAATTTTTCTAATTAAAAGAAACAGTACATATTTAAGAAATATATTAAGATTTTGTTGAAAGTACTATAATGCCTAATGATTTTAATATTGGTGTAAATATAAGTAGTGCTCTTAAATATTTCTAAATTAGGCAAATGTGTAGAAACTCTAAAACAAATGCATAATTTTCGTTATTTGCCACGAAATATAACAAAGCAATCATACAGTAAAGATTATATCATTTTAAAGTACTCTATTTCCGTTTTCGAGTATTAATTTACTATCCCGCAATATAATTGATTAATATTAACTGATTGATTACACTTTTATTGTTTTTACCGAAGAACTTTTCCCGTTACCGACTCAATTACTTAACAAAATGCACACTTAATTTCCACGGTAAAGAAATATTATTAGAATCAGAAAGACGTCTCTTTTCATCAGTATATATTTAGATGACAATATTGAAGAACGCGATCAAAGGTGATTCTCAATTTCAAATTTATAAGCTAAATCAACGAGCACTCTTTCTAAAAGAGTGGAGAAAATAATATGCTAAGTCTTATAAAACAAATGGCAGAAAAATTTTACGACTGAAACCTATATTTTAATATATCAACAAGAACCTTATTACCTGGAAGATTCAGCATGCAATAATTGAAAAATTAAAAAAGTGGAACACATAATTACACAGAAGTTATTGTAATTAATTGCTTCATTTATCACAGCCGTAGCACTTGTAGTACAAGGTTACTTGGTCTCTGCAGTTGGACAGAATCCAGAGCACCTTGCATGAGATTTAGTAATACGTTCCGTTCAGGAATATTCAGAACAAGTTTTGATGCGTCATGCTGACGGGAGAACATATGCACGAATCCATTGGCTACGTGTGCCCTTTAACGGTCGTAAATGTATTCGTGTAGAAAGAAAGCCATGCCTGTGACGTGAAAAATTTAAAAACATAGCTTTACGTCAGATTCGTGAGTGAATAATAACATTTTAAAACAGGTTAGAACATATTAACTATTAAGAATGAAAACATGTTTTCAATAACAAGAAATATACTCTCATGTTGTTGTAGTTGTACTCAGTCCTTAGACTGGTCTGGTGCAACCCATAATGCTAAACTATTCTGCGCAAGCCTTCACATGTCTTAACTACGATATCTCACATCCTCCTTAATATGCGTAGTATATACTAACCTTGGCCTTCCTCTTCTGTTCTTACTCCACACACTTCCTTCTAATACTAATATTACAAGACTATCATGTCCCAAAATGTGGCCTATTAATCTGTCCCTTCTCTTGGACAGAGACCTTCAGATTGTTCTCCCTTCTCTTATTCTGCTCAGAACTTCTTAGTTAGTTGCCGTATCCATCCATCTGATTTTCAGCATTCTTCTATAGCTCATCATTTCAAAAGCTTCTATTCTTTTCCTTTCTTCAACTCAAATCTTCCAGGTTTCGTACCCGTATAACGAACATTTTTAATAATTTTTTTGCGAAAGCCTTTCTTACCTGTACTGTCCTACCCTTCATGCCTACTATACTTCTACCATCCCTAGATATTAACCTGCCCAAGTACAAGAATTCCTGAACTCCCTTCAAAATATCCCTTCCCAATTTAACATCCTTTGATATTCCACTGTTTCTCCCACAGCACACCATTACCTAGTAATCTCTCTGTTAATCTTCGTGTTGTACCCTTTCTCCAATACCATTTTTATGCTATTTATTATGTTTTCCAATGCTTCGTTTTGACACTCTTGATGGGTATGGTATTGTATGAAATTTGAAAATTATAGTTTATTAAAGGTATGATTTGGACATTAAATAAACCAGTAGAGATGTTACTGGTCAAAAATAGTCGATTGAGAAAAAACTCGGTACAATATATTGTAACGACCCGTTACTCTCCTGTGCACATTTTGTCTCTTGTAATATTATTTCAATGTTTTTCGCAGCCGCTGCATATTTCGATCGACGTCTTACGTTACGTAAGTTAATCGTTGGTGATGATATGTGTTATTCGTTTACTGTTTTTATGATATCTAAAAGGTATTCATTCGACAAAACTAGTTGAAAGAATATTAAATTTTTTGTTTTTAATATCAAAGAATACTAATCACAGAAGTTCTTTTTATGCTTTGAGAAAAATTGAAGAACGGGTTGAGATTAGATAAGAACATTCTTTATTGGACGGAGCAAGATATTGGAGGGTAGTGAGATATATTTGATTGGAGTGTAACATAAATGACATCATAATTTGTGTTAAATGGGCTACAACTAGTTGTTTATAAACGTTCATGATCGAATATTATTTCACACTTGTAGTAATTTTCCTTTCAAGTTTCTTGCACGATACTTGCCCTGTTCCTCGTTTCGTGGTTCCTGGATGATCAAACAGATTGGCCATTTGTGATCGACTTGTTTCTACTGTTATTGGAACGGAATATTTATGAATGAAAACTCTCTGTTTATTGAGATATTAATTGAGGTCAAAGGCCTTACCGAAATATTAAATTATATTTCTGTTTTTCTTTTTTACATTAGTGCAATTCCTTTTTATTTATAATTCCTCCCCGTTCAATTTTTATTGGTATTTTTTTTTGGTGTGGACCTTATTCCACTCAAAGAAGTGATGGCGCCTTACCGATAACTTCAATTATTATCAATATCAGAAATTTCAGGAGTAAATATACTAAGTTTTTTTGTTCCTTTCATCACTTTGAACTTTACCGTCAATCCACACGCTCGAACCGGCGAATCAGCTTGTGCAATTCCCTATTTATTTCGTTACACCAATCGAGACTGGTAACCGAACATAGGGATAGTCACTTTCGCAGTTTCACAGGAGGTGAAATATACGAGTGGAAGAAGAGGAGGTGACAATATTTACCTATTTATGGTAATACCAACACAATGTTCCAAATTTTGGTTAAAATTGGGATAGAGTATTGGTAATGCGTTCAGCTTTGGTCCCTTTAAGACATACCCCTTTTTTTAAAAATTTTCATGTACAAAAATGACTGATATTTTTGTTATACGTATAAGCATAACAGATTCTTTTAAAATACTGTGTACATATGGTGATATGATTTCTTCCCGTAAGCAGGATTAATAAAAATTAACCATATATGACAGCGGACCAAAGTTATAATTCTTTAAAAACTGATAAAAGTTTAAGAGGAAAATATAATAACATATGAACAATAAATTTATTTAACAAGTCAAAATTTCATCCTTTTTATAATTATTACTGTAAAATTACCAGAAATTCAAATGTACATCGTTTTATAGATTTTTAAAATAATATTGAATAAAAAAAATTGCAAATAATTGAATAACTGTTCTGTATCGAAGAACCCATATGAGATGTAAAATAAAAACAGATGATAAAATTATATTGTTGAAAAGTTATAAGGTTGCTTGTGACTTGTGGAATAGTGCGAGCACATGTTGCGACCCAGAGGCTGGGCTCGCCTACTTTTCGTATCATTTCTCACTGCATCGGCTACACCTTGCCGAACGGGACACGAGAATAACCCTTCTTCTCCCATTAAGGCGAGCTAACGGTTGTTTGACCAAGTGGCCTGCCCCCTCCTCAACAAAAATAAAAGCAACAGGTGCATAGCGGGACTGCATAACTAGGCTCCGGCCCGGAATCCAACTCCAAAACACTCGACAACACACGCTGTCACATCGTTAACAACGTGAATGACATATTAACATCACAAGCCTATAACAGTCATATTCAATTTTATCGCAAATTCTTACAGGTATTATCAGAGTTTCAAAATGTGATGTTTGCTTTCTACCTAATTTACCTACTTCATCTACCTAATATTCACCCCCGTGAAAATTTTGTGGTCCATCAAACACCTATTCCCATGGCAATACTTACCAAGTGACAAAGTTATACTAATACTAGATAGAATCGCATCAATCCTTTGATCAATACCCTCGTACACGAATATTTAAAAATAAATTTGCATAGCGTCGTCAGGGATGTTGAAAGATCCTTTTACTGTCGCTGTACTGATACTGTCACAAGATTACGAACTTTCATAAAATTCAAAACTAATTTTTTGGCTGCAATGAGTGGGTAATACTAACAAATTTTTGAAATATTAACCACAAAATTTTATTCTTGCATTTATTTTACAAGAAGTAAATTACATTCTTACTTTTAAATTTTTATATTTTCTCATGAAGTGGTTCCAAAAATGGATTGATACGTTGTTTTATTTTAGTAGTATGGCCTAATTTCTTACTTAAATAAAGTAAATTTCTGGCCAATTTGGCTGGTTTGTTCGTCTATAATTCAGTGTAGTAAAATAAATAAAAATATTAATTAAAAATACAGCCAAAATGTCCCCAAACAATTTTAATAATATTTATTTAACATATTTACGACGTTGGCTCCATATTTTTGCACTTCATCATGTAAATTTTTAAATTTCAAATTGATCCATTTCACAAAAATTCTATATCATTATTCAATTTTTTTCTCGTTTTCCATTGTCTTAAAAAAAGAAAGACGGAGAAAGATAAACGAGAAGCGAACAGGAGAGAAGGATATAAGCAAGGCAAACAACAACCATGTTAGGTTTACCGAGTGGAAGTGACAATTTATCTCTAAACTTCAACTAGGTAAACCTAACATGCTTGTTTGTATACCTTTCTGATATCCTCATATGTTGTTCATTTCTCGACTATCTTTTTCCCTCAGACTAAACTGTATAATAATATTGCCACTCTATTGTCAAAAAAACTTAAAAAACAAAAAATTATATTGACATCTCAACGATTAAATGGAGGCTATCTAGTTTTGCTTTAATTACCTCAAATCGCGGACATAATTACCCAAACTAGAAACTGGCAAATAAACTCGCTCATCACAGGAGTTTAATCTTGTCGGAACTGTGGCGTCTTGTTCTCTCTCTCGGTGTCGGTTTCCTTGATCTGGACAGCTGTTGGCTGAAGGAACCATCCAGTCCGCTCTGTGTTGTGGTTGAGCCAAAACTGGGTTTCTAGCCTAACCAGCATGTTCCAAATAGTTGTCTCCAAGAAATAATTTATGGATTCTAGTCCCGAAAACTCTTTTAGTGCTGTTGGGACCAGAATGCCTAATTCCGCTCTAGTCTGCAAATTCGTCAACTTGGATCGTCCCTTCCGTAGTCGTACTCTACCAATCATATAGCATGAAGTCTCCCTTTATCACGGGAAAATATTCCCTTGACTCGGACCTTCACCGGTGTGAAAATATAATTTTTTCTACCGGTGTCGCGGCCTCTGGCTATTGTAGCCGGATTAACCTCGACGTCTCGGCAGCTGGAATTTCTTTGGCGGCGTCCACACCCCACTCCAAAGGTTAGGCCTCGGAAATGACCAATATTTCGGTATTTCCCCCATTATTTATTGCTAAAATTTTGAACCATTACACTATATCCACCTGGCAAGGTGGTACAGTAGGTTAAATTAGGAAATAGCAGACCCTGCATTAAAGGGAAAACAAGGGTTCTAGAAGAGGGAATGTTGGAACTCACTTGAGCACAAATATTTATTACGGCAGCTTGGTGGTGAAAAACGACCCTGAAAACATTTACAGAAGGAAAATTTTAGGTGTTTAGTTGTGTACGTCATAAACCTCATCCTTAAAAGTTAAGATATGATAAGCCCAGGGTATGATACTAAGACCTTGGTGCAGTCTGTAACAGGTTTATAAGAATGTAATTGATTTTTAATAATGAAAATGGCTTAACGCCAGGTTCGGTCAAAGTGGAATTTTTTTCCTGATAACAATACTCTTCTCCTTCTCCCTTCTCCTACTGCGCACCTCATACGACTTAGGATCCCACTTTAATTGAGTGAACCACACGAAGAAATGTTTTATTAATACGTGCTGCACTTATGTTTCAATTAATGTTAAAAATTGGAAATTTTATGTAATGTCAAGATTTTCAAAATTCATTTTCTATGTTTCAGAGTATATAATAAATTCTTGACACGTCCTTTAGTCCACAAGGGTACATAAAATTGTGATAATCGAATCCGTATTTGAGAATTTAGTTTTCATCTCAAATGCGCAAGATTTTGACATTCTCTTGTTAACTAAATATAAAAAAATTGAAATCAGATTTACCCGAATAGATATCCACGTATCTTTTTCATGACCATACATGGTACTATTAGGCATAGATGTAAATCGGAAAGTTAGGAACGAGATACCGATCACCTGCACATTATGACCTCTTTTGTAAGTTCTTCACCTCTGAGCATTTTATAACGCCGTTAAAATGCCTTTCTAAGTTTTTAACGGCACCATTCAAAGTGGCCGGAACGGCAAGTGAAGGCCTTACTTATGCATCTCTTCGGACAGTAATACGATGCATGTGGCAGCTAGTGTGACGAGCCTTGAATTTTAATACGCGAAACTCAAGAATCTTTACGAGTTAGCATCTTTCCTAGCGAATACAATAACGATGAACGGCAAGGAGGGAGGAAGGAAGAGCTCGATCTCTTCAATCCAGAGTCTTATCACTTGTTTCTGCGGATCCGGTTTGGCAGCAAATTCTCGAGGCGAGGAACCTGCTCTCAGCTGTTTTATTCTCTTGTAAACCTGGCAACTCTCCTCCACAAACACGTCACTAGGCAACAAATGCGAGATAACAATCCTCGGTCGCAATTATCGTAGATCACCAGGTTCACTTACGTTCTTGCTCGTTCGGCAACAACATTGCATGAAAAGTAGATTTTAAGTTTTTTTTCACTTCTTGAAGGACGTGTGCGTTCACGAGTGCATCCATACGTATCTTTGATCAAACAAGTTCTACAGAACAGAAAATAACAGCTTTTTATTTAAAAATACTATTTTTAATTTAAGAAGTCATTCTCTTTCAACAATCGGTTTCAATGAAGCAAGTATCAAATTTGTTAAAGACATTGATAGCTCTGGCAACATAATTTTTGTCTCACGGGTACCAATAGTTGTACTTGATCAAATTCGTTGATGTGTTTTCAAATATGCGATCAGAATTTCTCCAACGCCTACTGAATATTTTAATTCAATTTCAGTCTTTTGAAATAAACGTTTTTCATCGATTCTAGAAACAAAAAGGAAACTGTTTTTGTTTCTGAAGAAAGATTGTGATAGTATTATTTCTTCTGAATTCAGATTATTTGTCGGCTTTTTCCCAACACGCAAGGTTCCGAGAAAAGTGGCATTTATAATTTCAAACAGTGTAATATATTGTAATGAATTACCTTTGCTATCTTGTTAATTATGCAAGGAATGAATGTATTAATTTATTTTTGAAGGATAATTCTATAAACAATTCCAATTTACAAACTAAAAACATTAAAATTTATTAACGCTAATTACAAAAAAATTTAAATCATTTACATAGTAAATTTTATATTTCGGGTTCTGAATATACTCTTTTTCTCAGGGGATTTTGGGCCAAGTAGCAGACACGTTTTTGTCCGACTTATGAAAATGGGTGGGTCTCACCAGCGTCCAATTATTTAAGGCTCGGTCGTCCTTATTCAGGCCATCAGCATACCAGCAGCAAGGGGGAAGGGGGCGATGTCGTTGAAGGCGCGATGCTCCAACTCTCCAGCTCATGGATAAGCAGATTCACCAAAAACTGCTCAGGCTGTTTAGAGAAGCAAGCATATTGCAGGCTTGCGTAGTCTCGCTCGGGTTTCAAACCCACCCTTCGCCTCTTCATTTCTACATAACTACTACATCATCCCTAATCTCCTTAGCATATTCCTTCCTTGGCTTTCTCTCCGTTCTTACCCTACACACTTCCGTCTAATGCTAATAACGCTAGACCCTCGTGTCTCGAAATGTGACCTATAAATCTATTCCTTCTCTTGGTCAAAGCCCACCATATTGTTCTCTATATCTTCTTGTGTAGACAAAATTCAAACATTCCGACTGAGGAAATAACGATTTTCTGCCATATTTCCCCTGTGAAATATCTATTTTGACAGTCCAATAATAATCGGATAGCATATTAGTATTCCAAAATGGTTACAGCTTTTTGGGAATTCGAAAGGCCGAATAACACCATAATATTGTCAACGATCATATAATCTCTTATAAAGATTAGGGTAATAATATGTCGTGCACTCGCACATAGATTCTTGGCGCAATGAACTCGGGGAATACTTTCATCAGGAGATTTGAAAAAAAGGCATAAAGAAAAGTGGAACACTTATATAGTAGCCGATTCTTACTGAGCCGTCAAGTGGAATGTTTCAGAGGAGAAATATAGTAGAAAATAGTCCTTTATTACTTTCTAGGTGAACGATAATGTTTGAATACTGTTTAATAAAGTTTTTGAAATTTTTGATACATTAAATGTTTGTCTCTCGGAAACTTTGAATGGGAAAATCAGATTTCTGATTTGAATTGAGGAAAGAATAAGTATCTAGTATCACATATTTAATTTTTGGAGACAAAATTTTTTTTGTTTGTTCCTCAGGGTAATCAATACAGAAATTTTTACCAACTTATTCCTGAACTTTGTTCAAAACCATTGTTTTTTCCTATACAAAATAATCCTAGAATATATCTAAACTAATAGAATACCAAATCTCGGCTGTTTTAGCTTTATATTTATAAAACGCCCATTTACCATATCCCTGTAGATCTCCTCCCATGAAGTAAATGGGTTCAAATTATACATATACAACATCGAGGGAAAAAATATTAATTCGAAGAAAATATCGGTCTTCATGCGTGTGTTATACTTTCGCCCCCTTCCCCTCCATCATCGCCATTAGGGATGATAGACCTGCCTTAACCACACAGTGACTGTTCTCATGGCACATTTGTATGAAAATTGGTCGAAATTCCTCCACCGTTTAAGACAGTAGGTGGAACTCACTAACCGGCATGTTGAATGTCAGAATTAAACACCGACTTCCACCCAAGTCTCCATTGTTTTAATGTTACTCTTATGCTTCCACCCCATTCTTATAGGTTGTTTCCTCCTGCGATGAATGGGGTTGGAATTATGCACAAGTAACATAAGGGAAACACAATCAATGTAATTGGCATAGAAAATATTTATTCGATTCAAATATCTATCGTTTCAGTACATTTTAAATTTTAAACCACTCCACATCTGGTAGTCGTGTCTCACCCCGAAAGTGCCTGTTTTCGAGTGGCAAAGAACATGTGTGCAAAATTTGGTCTTAATTGCTCCACGTGTTTAGATTTGTATGAGGAGCCTACATACAGACACTAAGTTTATTATTGATATTACAGAATTGTAGCTGTTTTCTTCGTATACAGACTGATTTTGTAGTGTACCGGTCGTTACTTTGCGGATGTCCCTCATATACCACAAAATTATTCATTCATGACTTCATCATAAATATTATTCTGATTGTATTCATGTTCCCAGACTACAATTTTGTTACCATTATTATTTTGTAATAAACGCAGTAGAATAATCAATAAGATAAAACAGTTCAGCCTTTACTTTAAAGTATTGTGAAATTTTCAAAATTCAGGGATTAATAAAAATGTTAAGTTAATGATTATTACGGAAAGACTTAACGCGTCCCTTTCACCCTATTCTTGGGATGAAGTACCGGGTACAAAGTGAGCAACACGAAATCGGCTGAAATTCTATCGCAAAATAAAATCCGGTTTTGAGAAGTTCCCTGCGTCATTTCTCTCTCTAAAACCCGTATTCCAACTTTTAACATCCAATTACTTGCAGTAACTCAGAAATCATTTTCGCATAAACCGCAAGCATAACTGGTTTTTCCTAATTTGATATTTTTATCTAAGCACGTCTGAAACTCAATTTCGTCAAAGATTCTTCTGCACCGCATTGGACAAGTTAGGTAATGTTCCAGTCATTTGATATCCAATATACCATCTTCAATTATGGAATATGGCGGATACACACACTTTCTCTGTTAGTTTTACACAACCGTTTTATGTTACGAGAGTGATTGAACATTTTTAGCCTACACTCAAGATTCTAGTTTCCCCAGGCCGACGAAATTATGTCATCATAGCTCTTTATCCCTTATAGTATGTTGGCGTCAGAAACGTAGGAACAATGAGAAGCTTATAAAAAATTAAAATTTTAAAAATTACTTCTGAGCAAAGCAATCTATAATACTATTATCGATACTTCATTTACGGTTTAAAACGATACTACTTTATAAAAATTAGTTATAGTCTTTTATATAATCATTACATATTTTAAATGTAACCTCTGACCAACACAATTAAACATAATTCATAATTCCACTGAAATATATTCTCCTATATTAATTACACTTTCTCAAATTAAAGAAACACATTTCCCTTAAATTACACTTAATGGGATGTATTTTTGTTTATTACTATGCGGACGCCTTTCGTTTCCCGTGTATTTATTTGTATTAGTCCTGTGAAATATTTAATTCAACAATAAAGTCCTAGTGAACACGTGATTAAAACGACATCGAGGGCGTAACATATCTGATGCCCTCTACAATATCTAACCTGACGAAATATAAATTTCATCATAACCGGCGTGATAAATAGCAATACCTTAATGCAGTAAATAATTCTACTGAAACCTTAAATAAACAAAAACTTTTAAAAAGTCCAAAATACAGCACATGTCATTCTTCGGTACGTTAAGAGAAGTGAAAATACTATCGTACCCTAAAAGAGTCATAAGACTACTGGTGATATAATGAGTAAAAAAAATCCCAGTCCGTATGTAATGTCAAAAATAGTCCCGCCCCCTTAAGAGAATCAAAATACCTAATAGATTCAATAACACTCCAAAATTTTTAAAAGAGACAGAAATACTCGCGGTACTTTAATAGATTGAAAAATACTCCCAGCACTTAAAGTGAGACAAAATTACTCCAAAAATTACCGTGGGTACCCTAAAATAGGTGCTGGGATGTTTTTCCCACCCAATAGTTTGTCCTCGATCGTATCAAGTTTGGTATAAATATTTCCAAATTTATTCGCCATGTCGAATGACAGAATTATGTGACTTCCTCATCCCCATGTTTTGAGACCAATCTCGGTTGTTTATCGTTTCATAATTATTCAACGGGCCTTCACCCCTTCCTTCTAGGGACTGAACTACAAACGGGATTGTGGGTGTCAGTTTTAAACTCAGCCGAAACAGAGTTTGTGTCACACGACACTTAAGTACAAAGTTTGGTACAAAATTTCTCCATGCGTTTATGCTGATGCGTGGAACTTTGTTTCACACCTTTTACACCGCACTCTTGCTATCGGAAGAAAATTAATCAAGTTCATGAACCCCGAAAAACATTTATTTGAGGCAAATATTGGCCGTTTGTGTATGTTTTAAATATTATCACTCACTTCCATTTCCACTCCTAGGGGGGGTATTATTGTATTATCCCACAATGTTTGTTTCGGGGTCGCAAGGAAGGGTGTAGAATATTTGGTCAAAATTGCTCAACTGATTTATATTTTTCTGTGAAACATACAAACATATACACAAAATCTCTGAGCTGTATTTTTTAGATTAGGCCGAAATTCACTTAATCATTCTATGCGGAATGTTTGGTCTATTTCTTATTGCGTATAATTTGACTAATTTTTTGAGTAATCTCACTATAATAAAACAACAAGTTTCTTCAGGTTTTGATGAAGTAACAATGTAATACCGAAGATAATCCTGTTTAATTCGAAGGTGAGTTGTTAAAGCGCATACTACAACGCCTCTACAGTCATAGAAACGTTAACAGGTTAATGTATGGAGTAGTTACATAAGCCTTCGCCCTTGTCAAAACAGACTGTTCTATGTGACAGTACATCGCTGGCTAGACACACTGATCTATAGCGCTCGTCTCAAGGCCTACAGAAGTGGTCTACCTCCACGATGCCCTGTATTACATATCACGAAATCTTTGTATACCTCTTTTTTATTAAAGAAAATAAATAATAAAAATTAGATCAGATTACTAGACAACTGTGATCACACGTAAGTGACGTGATTTACCGAGATGGCTCTTATTTACTATTTTTTTGCGTCATAATACGTTATACGAAGTTCAAATGTCGTTTGCAATTCCACAAAGTTAGTATTTTAAAATGTTTTGTGGAAACTTTACAGAAATTCTGTTTAACCACTTAAATTTAATGCTTAATTTCATAACTGAAAACTTAAGAGTTAAATTTTGTATCTCGTGCAATCGCTTTATTCAAAACTTCATGACCAAAAGACCGCATTACAGAACAGGACAGGCCCTAGGAATTTTCTCAATTGGCGGTGTCGTTTTTACTTATTACGATATTTTCCAAAGTTTCGTTGTGAAATTTTCTTGAATAACAAACAGTGTAAGTAGAAACATACATAGATGTTCTGTGTATTGAATATATAATAAATATATGTATAAGTTGAGTTAATTTTATATTTTAAAATTTTTAATTCGTTGCATCTGATTTATGGACGCACTGTGACTGAAAAATAGAAAACAAACCACTGACAACTTTTATGGTTAATTAAAATTTTTAATATAATTACTTAAATAACTTCTAATTATATTTAGTATTTCTTTGCTTATAACATTATTTATAGCAAATAATTTCATAAGGACCATTTTATTTGCTTTATTTTATAAGTTTCAGGGAGCATTTACCGCAAGTGAAGAATTCGATGTGTTTAACCACTTTTTAAAATAATGGTATAAATTTTAAACATAATGAACCGAGGTCGCAATGACTCAACATCATTTATTCCTCCCGGTTACCGTTGTAATTGTTTCGGGGACACGCACAAAGAGCTTTTGTCTTCGATACCTCGCCTCGTTTGGAACGTGGACCATGTTGCAACGAATGACGCTATTTGTAATAGTAACAACGGCTCATTGTTTCTTTCAGTTGTATCCTCTACTACTTTCGTGGTGGTTATGTTAGTTTCCTAAGAGGTCAGTGGAATTAATCGTTTACTCCGTACGGTTACATTCCACACAGGACTGAAGCGTGCAATCCAAGAACTGTTCAAATGGCTCTCAAGTATAATGTAAGTGCTGCGCGCACTATTATGCACTTACAAGTTACTTCCAGTTCATTATTTTATGTCGAAGTTGTTATGAATAGCTGTATTGGGATTCATGTCTTGTTCAATTGAGGGGATTATGGCATGCCCGCAGGAGACCCCTCCTAGTGGAAAGCTATGCGGATGTCAAAGTGGTACTTGAATAAATTATAACTGTTCCTCAAATGATTCAAACGTCTGTCTGACATTGAAAAAGTGTGATGCGTTTTACACAACCAGAAGTGCGCGTCATCCTGCACTTTACTGCTCTTGATTTATAATCCCGTCATGTCTGTAACAGCCATATAAACGAAATTCTTTTATAAGCAATATCGTTGGTTCGAATTGTACAGTGATTTGCTATGGACAAGGCCACAACAATGCTCAATATCAAGGAAGCCACTCAGAGTTAGCCTTTTGTGTCACATAAAGTATAGTTCCAACGTTCGCGACAAAGACGCTTTCATGTGTATAAATACTGCTTGTATTATCTAACATATTACCTGCTCGGGAGCGCATTTGCATCGAGCAGCGGTCGGTTTCCTTTCTGGGCGTTCGCCGCTTTGCTCTCGAGAACGGTAATGGCAACAGGTCTTACGCAAGTGCGCTCTATATAACGCCACTTAAGTCTCACGTTAGGCTTTCAAAAAAAAAGTTTCTCATTCCATGTCGGCTCCTAGTGCGCAGAATTTCCAAAATTATAGTAAAATAACGTACTATCTCAAGTACACGGCATCGCCTCAAAATTGGACACAAATTTCGTTTGTAAATAACTTTTAATCAGTTAGACATATGACAAAGACCATTTAGGCTACGGTCGCCGACGCACAGAAAATCATCAGTCTTTATAGGTAGGTTATTTTCGTTTAGTTGGGATTGATAGAGGAGAGGATCATCCATTTAGGATAGATTACAAATTAGGGAATTGTTTAAAACGTTACACTCATTCGATATTTGGATAGTTAGTAAGGATACGAATGAGGGTGAAAGGTAGAAAATTCGCTTTCAGTCATATGCTCAACATAGAATTATGCTCAGAGAAACACATGTTAAGCATAATTCATTGTACACCTTTATCGTCCCATACGCATTGCTATCCATTACTGAGAGATTCTATTAGATTTTTTAACAATTGAAAAGTAGTCCACATTTTCTGCTTTACCTAGAATAATTATATTTTAGTTTAGTTGTATCTAAAACCAGACAAGCTGCTCATTTGCTGATTGCATACATACTTACGTACATATGAGGCGAGTTCAAAAAGAAACACAACTTTTGCTATAACAGCTTTATTACTCAATGTACAGTATTTGAAACAGTCCCCCTCAAAATAGTCCCACCTATTTGCAATAAACAGTCCCTTCCAATTTTGGAAAACCCCTAAACGCACTTTCTGGAATGGCACGCAGGCTCTTGCCGGCTTGTGCTGAATTTCCTATATGCTTTGGAAACGACGTCTTTACAACGTGATTTTATGTTTGAAGAAGCAGATGAAAGTCAGCTCGGGATAGGTCTGGAGAATACTTCGTAGGTGTACAACAGGAGTGTGTTTTGCTAGATAGCTACGAGCAAGGAGCGACGCATTGTCATCATGCAACACTCAAGTCTTGTTTTCCATCGTGCCTCAAACGCGTTCGAGTTCCCTAGTATACTTCTTTGTTTACCATATGACCATGTGGTACAAATTCCTGATGGATCATGCCTTTGAAGTCAAACGTGTTTTTATTTTGAACGACGAGCCCCTTTCCACACACACTGTGAAAAATGCACCTTCCCTTTTAAAATCATGGCTATAAACCCATGTCTCAAGCTGTCTAAAGTTTTTAGCAAACTTTCACACACACCTTTTCTTCAAGCTCTCACAATGTCACTCTGTCACTGATCCGACGAAGAACTTGTGCACGTATTGACTTCACAGATGTAGCTCGCCAACTAAGGAACAGAGAGAGAAACGAGGCAAATGGCAATTTGATGTCTAAACCTACCAATACGCAACCTCAGTAGCTATCCCGCACTCCTGTTGGTTGGCACTCCATTTAAAAAAATCAGTTTCTTTTTGAACGCACCTCGTGGGGTACATTCGAAGTGAAAAGAAGGTAACTCTTAAATGACAGGTAAATGTTGACAAACTAATGACATTGTCATTTTTTCTCCAGGTGCTATAGCGCATATTTTCAGAATGCCACATACATTTGGTCTTGATAGAAGTAAGGTTTTTAAATTCTCTCACAGAAACATTGTTGATAGTCATATTAATGTAAAAACCAAGAACATTTTTAATGCCCTTCCTCTGCCTGTTTCAGGATCACCCTCATTACCCAAAAGAAGCTATGTAATTTCCTCATTCGTTTTACTTCGGTCGCAGAATCATATGTGCAAAATTTGGGAGCTATCACTCCAGTCGCTCAAACTTTTCTTATATATATATATATATATACACATATATATATATACATATATATATACACATATATATATACATATACACATATATATATACATACACACACACACACATATATATATATATATATTCTTCCAGAAAACTTTCTTCTACGAATCAACTATAACATCATATACTAAATTCTCTAGATATAGTACTTAATTTTTCCTTCTTTGCTATGGAAATGCCAAAGTTACCATTCTATTGTTGATCATAGCAAAATATAAAGGATACAAAAAATGTATTCAATAACAAATTACGACGTTATACAACAACGAAGCAAATAACGCATATTTTATATATATATATATATAAGCTTAAACATTATGCTTGAAGTTTTATATCTAAAAAAAATATGAATTCAATTGTGCCATAATGCCATAATTTATAAAAGGAAACATTCATTTAGAAACAACGATAGAAAAATATATTTTTATATGCAAATAGTTCTAATCCATTTTACAAAATATTCTACTAAATTACTCTGTGTTATAAATGACTGAATAATTTTATACAATTTAAAGTAACACTTCAATCGAGTGTTGACGTATTTTCATATTTGAGAGTTCGTGATTATGCATATCTGTAAGATATAATAATATCTCGTATTTTCTATGTGCAATAAAACGTTTTAGTAAATCTCTCTTCGAATTTGAATTCAACGCATCTAACACTTCAAAAAGTAAACTTTAAAATTCCAAATATCCAGGGCAGAAATTAAAATTTTCTTAAAATTAGGCAGTAATCTGTGCATTACTTATTTGGTTGAAGGTAAGAATATATTGCATGTAAGAATAAGAATAGAGGATGCAAATTAACATAAGAACAACTAATATTATCACAATAAAATATAAATTCTTTAGCCAATATGCACGGCGTTTTCTAATGGCTTTATGGTTGGAGTAAATAGTAATATCTTCCATAAACTGTACTTTTTGAATTAATGGTTCTCGGCACAGTCAAAACAAAAGTATAACAGTTTCGACTGACATTGAAGAGCCAATAAGTGAAATATTCATTTTTAAAAGTATATTTATTCATGTTACTACGATTAATTTGTAACCAATTCTTCCACCGCGTTAATCCTCATAAGCATCACGTATTTACCACGATTTAACCACACCGCTTAATGCTTCGCTATTGCGTCGCATTATTTACGGTAACATGAACACAGTTTCCCGGATAAAGGTATGTGCGTTTGTAATATTGGCAGTGGCACATAGACAGACCGCTAGCCAAGTTAAACCCGTTCCGAAGGACAGTCGTAACTCGAGTATTACGCGTCTGGTTTTATGTAATAAGTAATATAGTTGGGTTGTCCAGCCTTCACTCTGTGACCTCTCCGGAGATGATTCTCCGTTAAGCGTAGGAGCGTAGGGGAATGCGTTACCTGGCCGACCTGGTCGCCGTTTATGTGTAACAACAACACGCCGCCTTCAGGGAGAAAGTTGCCTGCGATTTAAGCAGCCTTGGCACACAACAGGACTTAGCCTTGCAGGGTTCTACGGGGTTGAGGAATTTACGCCAAACACTCCTTTTAATTGTCTGCTTTACATGTACTTCATAAACAGCAACGAGTAAGAGCTTTAACTACAACTCGGGTTACAAATTGGCATTTTTATTATGTTTCTAAATTCCAGACAACGCTTATAACTTTATAAAGTAGTTGAAAACACTTAGCTTCAAAGTAATGCTACAAGTTGTTAATTTGTCTGTTAGGCGGTTACCTTGGTTTATATTTTGTTTTAGGAATCGCTTCGAACGCCAACTGTTACCCCTGAAACATTCTCGCGATCGTGCCGAGCCAATTAAGCCTTGCTACAAGGTGATAGTTTCCGTGATCTACGCTTTCATGCCAGCAACAGTTGCAGAAGTTTGTAGAGTTTAAGAAGACTCTCCCCAAAGTAATCAAAGAAAATTTCTAACATAGTTCACAGTCGGTATGGAAATATAAGTGGCGGCTGTTGCACATGTGCTACAACACACAAATAAATTTAGTACAAATTATTATTTTTCTTACATGTAATATATTCTTATCTTCAACCAAATAAATAATGCACAGATTCCTGACTAATTTTAAGAAAATTTTCATTTCTGCCCCGGATATTTGGAATTTTAAAGTTTACTTTTTGAAAAAGTGTTAGATGCGTTGAATTCAAATTCAAAGAGGGATTTACTAATTGCAAATTTATACTTTATTTTCTAAGACTTTTAGTGTCCGTTCCGCGGCACACTCGCGCCAATTAATGCAGCAAGCAGACTATCACTGTACTCACCCACATTTGCACAACGGAATTCTTCTCTGTAATGAGAGAAATCTGAAATGCGCTAGCACAGTACATCGTTTCACTCCCTACATCACTCGTAAAGCTCCACAAACTGCCTCCGATTTGGTGTGGTGACGAGCGAGCACCTACAACAGCGGCTTGCTCCTAAAACTAACTTATTAAAATTTATACGAAATAAGAATGCTTTCCTATTATAAACGTGCCTCAACTTGAAGAAAAATAATCCCGCTTTTAAAACTTAGACACTATTGGACACATTGTAGACGGAATTACATATTTAGCAAATTACGGTCGGGTCTTTTTCCGCAGAGTATAATTAACACAATCGATGTTGTATTTTTATTAATATTTTACGTAGTTATACCCTTGAAAATTGTTAATGTTGCTAAGGTTATGCATCACACAACTAGAAAACTAAACGAATTCACTTTACTATCTATATTAAATCAAATATTTTAATATTATATTTCCTATAATTTTTTTGATTATTTTATTACTAAGTTTTAATAGTTAATTTAATTGGAAACTTTCGATTACTTAGTCATTGCCTTTCTGTTGACATCGAGCGGGTGGATGTCAAAATAATTTTGTACAAATTTATATAAATCTAATTTCATACAATTCTCATTTTTAATTTGATGATCATTTAAGAAAATGTATTTAGACATTCTTACCTAGCAAATATTATCGATAAAGTAGGTATAATATACAGACAACTCTGTTATAATGATCAAGACGACCAAATTTGATCAGATACTGAGTTTGATTTTATTTTCATAGATTGCAAAAAACAATATGCATCGTTTAATATTACTGTTATTATTATTACAAACAATTTCATGTAGATTGCATAAGTAAAGACAAATATGAAATGTTGTTATAAAATACTTCCTAATAAAGCCTCTTTTAAGATAGAACCGTCAAAGTTAGGCTGGTGCTAAGTTGAATTTTGGTCCTTTCTATTAATACACGGTCTAAGTTGACGTCTTCCAATATCTTCGTATAGGTTATAATAATTTTAAAAGACAAAATATAGAGCTGTTGATTCTTCGGTACCATTAAGATTGTTGAATATGACAAACCAAATTTTATGTACACATGTACCGTTTGAACACCACAGTCTTATGACATCAAATATTTCACTGATCTGAATATTTTGGCTCACTTGGTTCCATGGCATTGAATGTTTGCTGATAAAAAAACTTGCATTCACAGTCTCATAAAGGGCAGGACAAAACTAGAATAGGTAATATTCGTCAACAAAAAAATTTTCCCGGGTGCACAATGAATGTTAAGAGTTAATAGTCTTCATATCCTCTTGGTTTCCCTCCCTTTCGAACTTAAAAGGAATCGTCTGAAACTACCCGCATTACATCAGACATTTTACAGTAGTAAAGTCAGGGTTGAAGTATTGTTCATACTTCCGACTGTACGCAACTGCCCCAAAGAAGGTTTGCGAAGATCGAGATACTTGTTAGTTATAACCGGATTATAGTCGAGGAAATTTATATACATTAATAATTATTTCTATTGACAAAGTAAAATTTGTTCGTTATTTTCGTGTTGCCGTTATAGCCGAATTCAAATGTACTCTTCATTTTCAATTCTTTTAAATATGAGTACAAGGGGCTATCATAGTGTATCTACTCATGTCCGTTAAAACAATCAATTATTCTAAAATAATGTACATTTTAGTTAAAGTCGAAAGCTTGTACTTATCAACCTCTATACTAGTTCATACTAATGAGTCAATATAACTGTGGGTAAACATATCTACGCAGTGACATAAGTAGAAAAAAAATTGTATTTAAATGATTTTCTGCATAAGTCGATAACGTTTGAAAATAATGCCCGTTCGAAACTAGCGCAGAGATCATTATCAGCCTATATAAATTTAAGGGTCAGTTGTTAAACATGTATTTCGAATTGTAAAACAAGAAATTTCACCTTGTGTAATATTTCCCGTCCTATCGACTTAAAAAGATCTGAACCTTCGGCATCCACGAGTGAGATTATACGGTGTCTAATTAGTACCCGGTGCAGAACGTAAAACAATAATTTCAAACACATCTGGCTATAACCGTAACCTTGTTCTCACATCTGTCTTTAGGAAAACAGGTATTTACATTTCACATGATTTCAATTTTATGGTCGATACGGGAGCCGGATTCTCAGAGGTAAAAAAAGTCAATCCACGGCAATGGCGGAACACAATTTAATTGCCCATATTTGTTGCACGGCCTTGATGTGATTTGTAGTTTAGACCAAACAATTTCATGATACGTATTGTTCGCAACTCCCTACAGCATCTACGTCACGATCTAGTGAATTTTTAGTGGTAATGGAAACTATGTGTCATGGAAATGAAAAAGAAAACCAAGTTAAGTTGTAAAATGTAGAAAAAAGAATAATAGAACGATGTTTTTAATTGTAAGATTGATTGTCGTCTGGCAAGTTAGTTCAGCAAATCAGATCAGACATGGACCTACTTAGTTCATCACCAGTCCACAGACAGAATTATCTACAACGTCTACTTCGTCTATTCCTTGCTATTTAACCTCCCCCCCCTAATTTTCCTCACTTATCACGTTTCCGTCAGTATACCGTATTTCCGTTTCCTCCTTCATTTCAAATAAATTGCAAGTTAGTATTTGTTTTGAAATTATTCACTGTAATATTTGTTTGACTACAATTGACTTGGATCCCTCCAAAGTAAATATTTTCAATAGCACTCCACATATAATAATTTGAAGAGCACAAAGTAAAAATGATACCGTGAATAATTTGGGGAAATATTTAACAGAAAAAGTTCCTAACATCCGAGAGGCGTTAGATTCTTTTACATTTTGTCATTATTATTATTACCATTATTATCACTAAAATATTCAATCGATATTAGTTTGATTCATAAATAAAAACAAATGTTATGTCTTCAACATTTTTATAAAATTACACGTTCTTTCGATATGGATTGAACCTCATCAGGTATTTAAAAAAAATTGGTACTTGAGTCCCATCCTTGGAAGGAATAAATACTTCGTATTACGTGCCACAATATACAGTATTCTGTTTATTTTAAACCATTAAATTATTTGATAAACAATGACAGTTAATTTAAATGTCAAGTTTATCATTTACTAGTTTATAAGAATAAACCAATATAAATTTAAGTTACTTTTAACTAGATAGCCACTAATTACCCCTAAAGTAATTGCAACTTTAAATTAAATTTGAATAAAAATTGCGTTAATATCAACTACATATAAATGAAGAGAATTATTTACAATTTAGTCCTTGTAATATTATGATCATCAAATAAATTACTTTCAAAATTTTATAATTTATGAAAGATTATAATATAACAAGAAATAAATTTATATTACTATTTTAGATTTATATTCACATAATAGTATTTTAAAAATTATACCTTGCTAATATAAATTCTTATTTATTTATAATTTTAGTTAATCATCAATACCAAATTTGTGAAGGGAAAAATACCGCGTAATTACCTGTAAAATTTTCGATTTACTGACCGTTTTATTATTTTATTACTAAAATATTCATTGAACAAGTCTGATTAATTTTCCTCAAAGTTAATCATTTATGATAGCATAGATTAATAACATATGTACTACAATATTTAAAATAATATTTGTAGACGTAGTTGAACAGGCAAGTGAGGAATAATCTAATAGAACCTCAATGAGGAAACGATGTGAAGTGAAAGGCAGTGGTATTCAGTCAGCAATATATCTGCGGTAAAGTATGAAAGAACCCTCGAGGAGAAAGTTTTATTAGCTTTAGACGAGTGACTGCAATTAAGAATGAAAGGGTTTCAGCCGATGATTGGTGCCCAGAGCAATGGCCTCTTGTTCAGAAGTTCGTAGATTCATATCCGGATGCGTAAAAAATTTAAGGAAATGAAACTGTATATGATTATATAATTTTAAATTAATTATTTTTCTGTTGCAATGTACCATTTACCTTTTCTGTAATTATAAACTATGAAAAAATAGGTTTCATATTATGATGTTGAACTTGTATGAAAAAGTTCGTACAGATTTTGCTGCAAAAATTTAATTAGTTCATTCACAAGTCAGTCGCATAATTCACGAAGAAAGACTTTATGTAGATTATTGAAAAATAATACAACTGCTAGAGTAAAGACATTATATTGCAGATTGTAAAACGTTTGCTTGAAATAGATTAATTATATTCATAACTGGAAATAATCATTTCATTTAAACCAACATGCTTAATTTTGAAAATTGCTTCTGCTATGGATGAGTCGATTTAGCGAAACATGTGCACTCCCTACTAATTCAATTTAGTACTTTATTGATTGACATTGCACCACACAAAAATCTGAGAAAATTTGTTCCATATCCGAAATTTAACGATTGCATACTTTCCAAATTTATTCAAACAAGTGCTGATAATAAGAGGGAGAAATATGCAATCACTTTCTTATAAATATTGCAAAAGTAATGTTCGGTCCTTGATATTCCAAGGTAATCTTTTTCTGGTCATTAGTTATTAGTGTCGTTCAAAAATTCTGGCTCTCCTTACTAACAATTTACTCGATTTAAATAGATCTGACAATATGGATTGCGTTTATTTCCAGGAAAACAAATGTATATGGTTGACTAAAATAAATAAAAATCAACTGAAACATTTAATAACAAATTAATTACTTTAAAAATAATATTTGTCTTTTCAAGGACTTAATTACAGTAATTAGACTTTTTTAAATAGATACTTGGGATTCAATAAAAAATTTACAGTCCCAAATTTCATTAGTGTATTCGGAAGCTTTTGACTTAGAGGGTCTTGAAAAAATAATCAACATATTTGAAGTATTAAAAAAATGAGCATTTAAAATGAATGTTAATTTTGTTCTTTTTACTCAGCTTGCTCAATGCCCCCCTCCCGTGCTCAGCATAACACTATGCGGTATTTAAAATCGTCCCACACTCTAGCCATCATGTCTTGAGTTACTACTTTCCAGGCTCTTGTTATGCAGTTTGACCATTGTTACCGGAATAGAGGCACATAAACTGAATATTTTGTTAAGTCACTCCAAAAAAAATCATACAGTGAGGTCCGGTGACCTTGGAGGCAAATGATGTTAAGGATGAATCATTTTGCCCAGTTTGGTCGCTCCATCGTACAGGAAGTCTATTAATTAAAAAGTTCGAGTGCTCCTACTTAATAATAACCCCGTGAAACTCAAGAGGTTTTTAACGTTACATTGTTCAATCACATCAGTTATGAAACTTTGGTATACGATGTTTCTTTTCGAAGCATCCTGAGGAAAACAACAGTTGTATTAATTGATGCAAAGAATACTTATATGCTATGAAAATATCATCTAATTAAATTGTCATTTTTAGTCATATTTTTAGTTAAAAACATAAGATATTTCCAATGTGGTATAAAAAGGACATCTAGTTTTGTATATTATTTTTATGTGTTAACTTCTGCATCGTATATTAATGCTACTACAATTCATTAAAAACATGTACACGCTCATACTATTTTAAACCATGAAATAAAATGATGTATTGCTAAATTTTAAGCTTGAAGAAGTCTCAAGACGAAGATGAAACGTCGCTTTTGTGAATAAATAATTATATATTTAATGCTGATTTTTTGGTCGTCTTTTTATCTATTGTATATTTGAAAGTCATAAAACTATTTTATTATAAAGTAGGAGCACTCGGACGTTTTAATTAAGATTTCCTGGACGATGGACCGACCAAACTGGGCAAATTGATTCATCCTTAACTATTTCGGCCGTAACCGTTGCTGGAGATGTTCCAGCGCGACATCAAATGCTTCACATTTAAATTCAATAATGTTTTCGGCTGAGGGAGTCAAGGAGTAAATATGATGTATTGTTATATTTTAAGTCTGAGGAAGTCTCAAAATGGATATGAAACGTCGCTTTTGTGAATAAATAATTATATATTTAATGCTGACTTTTCAGCCGTCTTTTTATTTTTTGTATATTTTAAAACCATATTAACGTCCAAGTTTTAATCAGAAATAATATGTCGAAAAATTCCGAGTAAATATTAGTGACTGTATGAGGTTTATTGAATCCCAAGGTTGTGATTGCTTTGAAGTAAATCTGGTTTCCGTGTAAATAGTCTTTAATGAACAGAGAAACCGCATTACGAATGTTAATAATAAGTATCTTGCCAATTCAATGATTGAATAACGACTTCAACCCTAAAGTCATTGGAATATTAGGCAATTTGTGACTACAATACACCGAAAAGATATTTCTCTGCCGCAAAATAATCTAAATTGTTTTGTTGCTAGAGAGCGGACTACTTTTCTTTCCCTGTGATGATGCGAATCCATTCGTAGTGGTTCCTGTGAGATTGTGTGTATTATTCCTGCACAAAATACGATGTACCGTTGCACGACCGAGAACCCGAAGTCAGATTAGCCTTATTTAATCCAACAGAATTGGAACGTGTCATTATTGCAAACCTTCTTTTCAACTGAGATGGCGTTCTACATGCTTCAATCAACAAACACGCCCTACATAAAGGGAGAGTTCCATTTTTTCTTCGTCCAGCGTTATAAAGCCTTATTGACATCGCGGTATCCGTTTACAAGAGCTCGTTTCAATGCGATTAAGTAACTTAACCCAGCCTTTTTGAAATATACGTTTTCCCTTTGACCTCTGTGTGCAGGCATGTGTCTGTATATTATTATATACTATGTTGGTATTCAAAGATGAGTAACGTTGATGTAAATTATTCATGCTCATGTCTTGCAACTACTGACACTGTAAATCCTGTTTCTTCAAGCAGCATAACTGTTTTTTTCTTTCACCTAAAGACTGACATTGCTTAAGTAACAAACGTAATAGCCGGTAATACGAGTTATCCGGAGCGAAGGCCACGGGCCTTCTATCCTAACGGTAGCGAGGTTAATTATTCACTACATCTCAGACACACCTAGATCTTGTTTGCTCATCTCTATTTACAAACGTTTTATAAGAGAGAAAAAATAACTAAAAAAGAACTTTGCCGTTAAATCTCAAGAAATTTAATACATCCTCCTGATAATTCACAAATTAATAATTTTTTTTTATTATGTTGAATAGTATTGTTTTCAGCAATACTGAAGTTAGGAAAATTCACGGTGGCAGTTTTGAAAATAATTAAAAATTTAAATACATCACAAAAATAATAATCTTTCAGGTACCTCGCTTCCTTAAAAAAAACTAAATTTGCACCTCAATTTTAGCCTGTCTGATATTGTATATAAATATTGTCGTATTTATTAAATAATGCTGTAGTAATATTAAAACAACGCGAGAGATCAAATTATCATTATCATTGCTTCACAAATATGAACTGGAGAAGGTTGATTAATGAATAAGATATTCTGTATTATAAAATTGTATAATTCAAATCCTTAAGTTATTTTTCAATATTTGACGAAACGAACACCATAAAAATACTGTAAAATATTATACCCAGACCTTAACTGCGACTAAAAATAATACTTAAATAAAGAAACATACAGACATGTACAAGTCATTCATATAACGATTATTAGTAAAAGAATATTAAATAAAGTATTCCCAGGTTTACTTCCATTGACATTAAAGCACGCTGATCATATATATCAACGCAGACGAGACAAATAGATCTTTGGAAAAAATGGCCACGTAGACTGACATTGTGGGAAAGTGTCAAGGTATTCGTGATATGAAATACCAATGTTAATTATTAGAAGTTTTAGAGAAATTTGTAACACGTGAATGTGTGCCATTTCACACAGAAATACAACATTAAAAGTTAATATAATAACCGATTACAAATTACTTCAATTCTAGAAGTTAAAAATTTAATTTTCTCTTGGTATCAAAATATTAAATGTATAAAAGCTAATGCATGCTTTTCGATTTATCACTTAATTATTGTTGTTGTTGTGGTATTCAGTCCTAAGACTGGTCTGATGCAACCCTCCATAATTAATAAATAATAAGACGGAATTAAACATAATGAGAATAATATCGAAGAAACTACATACAGTAAAAAGTTAAATGGCATTTAATTCATTACATAAATCATGTAAAATGTAAACTTCGATAACTATTATATATAACATTTCTATTTCTTTATAAAAAAGGAGTTCATCGCATTATATTTCTGGAAGTGCTGGTTATATAGTGTGGTTAGATTTTAAAAATGTTTACTCAAAGTAAAAGAAATTGATAGTGCAGAACTGAATTCTAAAATTAAAATGTTATAAGGAATAAAATGTTTAAAATTATAAAAAATACATGTCCAAGAAACACGTAGAAATTTATAGGGGCTATTATAAATTAATCTAACTTCCGATAAAAACCTCAGAGGTCATTATAATTACTTCCCTGAGTATTCTGACAAGCTGTACGTAATACGATTCCCTTAGTAAAAGAATATATTAAATTATTCGCAAAAGTCAGAGATTTATTACCGTTTGAGCAGACTAAAAGAATCTATAGAGCACCTTCCAAAATATCTATATTCATAAAGTAGAAGAAAAACGGCGACGCACGTAGTTTTAAATTATTTTCTCAGTTGTGACGTGTAATTGTTTTTCTTTCACAGTAAATTATTGAATTGATGTACGTGTGTAATGTAATTTCATTGAATTATAAATTAATAAACCAGCCAATTATTTCAGAAGTAATAAAATATAAAATAGTAATATAATTAATAAGATAGATTCGTCCGACATGCAAAGGTCATAATTTATTTGTGGAAATATCAAAACATAATTAAAAATTTCTCCATATTTTTTTTCACCTCTTATCTTGTAAAGTGTTTACATTTTCACTTTTAAGGCTTCCAAAAAGGAACGATACGTCCAGGCAATTTTTATTTAACTAACATGTTATAAATTTTCATTTTATTAAAATATATTTCTGTCAAAATCAGCCTGTTTAATTCATTTATATTTTGTTTTCGTCGTTCTCCTCATAAATTGTTTAAAATATTTGTTTTCCCTAATTTGAAGTATTATAAATAATATAACACTGTACAGGTTCGAAAACAGTTATAATAACAATTATAAATGTTACAATAATATAAAATTAATGTCTGTGATACATAAGAAGAAATGCTTCCTTATTTAACAGACAAACCTTAAAATACAGAGTGAAATAATAGAAAATTCAGTTTAAGAGAAATATGATAAAAGCACTAAGCTAAATTTTTTTAAGCTGTTCACTCTGTTTATTCAAAATGTTATTTATGGTCGTTCAACTGAAACTAGTCATAATTAGTAATAGCGATGTCACAGTGACTGACCTGGGATAGTGGCGTACCGCCTGGAAGACGATCAGATGCATGACATGCGTGTGCTGCAACGCACCAACCACGCGCGAATGTCACTTCTGCGTTATGTGAGTGAACTTGCCCGTTCACTTTCTCCAGCGGCCTTGACAACCTCAGCTGCCATCTTGCTAGCCTTCTCTCAGTTATGTTATGACTCTGGCAAACATACGACACTTCTAAGGGCACCTGCATTGTCCCCGGAGAAATGGAACAACCTCAGGTCTTATCCCACGCATTCTGAGGTGAAATCTTTCTGAGCCTTGTCTTCGAGGCTACAAGCTGCAGTTATCTCGATTAAAAAAAGCTCGTTCACCCCTTTTTAATAAAAATATGAGTCAAACAAGAGTTGTTGTGTCCAATTAATGCTTAAACATGCACGTTGACAGTTTGGCAGTCGTCTTGGCCTTTTTCGGACTATCCTCATGTGGAGTTGTGCGCTTCCTTATCTTTTCTCATAAAATTTAACTAACGTAAAATGTTATTTACTGCGCTTCAGTAAACCTCAAGGAAAGGGAAAACATTATTTTATCAGACAATTGTAAGACGAAAAACAAAACAAAAATACGTTCTGGTCTTAATTTTAAAACATCTGAAAGCAGCCTTTAAAGAAAAATACTAATATAACACAAAATTGACGACTATAAATAAATAAAAAATTATCAACATAAACCAGGTTAGGAATCCATAAGTCGTCTATATAATGAAAGAGAATTATGTATGTTTACATATTTGTTTGAAATTCTTTATATAAATCTAAACGAGTAGACAGATTGCAACAAAATTTAGGACAGTTATTTTTACATACCCTAGAAAAACCATTGAAGGGGCCTGATTAGCCTAAAGTAAGCGTGGAAGGATTATATATGTATATATTTAAAAAATAAACTTATGTGTTAACATGTAAAAGTTTACGACGTCACCAAACATAGAAACTGGAAGCGCAGGTAAATATTGCAATAGCGCAAGATAGCTGCTTTCTTTACTTTTTGATACGCCAATCTTGACTTTTGCCAAAAAAAATGTCGTGAAATACAAAGTTTATAAAATATATTAGGCTGACAGGAATCATACGTAGGGTTTTTTGGTTAACAGGCTACATGAGGGTGGTCCTGCAACAAACAACTCCCGTTTAATAGCATAGGATTGGAATAAAAGGGGGACGCGGAAGGTAGAGCAAGGTAGCCAAGGGTTGACTAAGGCCCCAGGGCTATAGTTTAAGCATCCTACCCGGTGTTTCACCTAAATAGATGCAGGGAAAACCCTAGAAAACCTGCATCAGGTAGGCCGTCTATTGCGTACTATTCTGACGCCCTTCTATATGACAGGAGACGAGTTTGCTGGAGGGTCGCAGCATTCTCTTCTCCACGTCTCCACTAGTTTTAGGAGGCAGTTGGCCTACTGATCCAATGGGATCTGTGGACAACTCTTGCCATATGCCCAAGGTCTTCAGCCCCAGTACATATACCTCCTAAAATAGGTGAAGGTGTCTCGGCATGTGAGAACATTGATAAAAAAAAACAGAGAATGCGAGGCATTCCCGACATAATCAGGTGAGCCCCGCAGTCACTCAGGGGTGAAGCGCCTGCGAGAAAATTCCCGCAGGTTGTGATTTAATTTTTTTTTCTATTGCATTTGCGAGAAATCTCGATAAACTTTGTTTTGTGTCTGTTTTCAAGTTTGTGGTTTTTTTAAGTTTTGTACATAATAAAAAAATTAGCCAAATAGTTTAAAGCAAAATTCTGAGGTTGGAGGTTTAATGTATATGACGATAATAGCAGAGTGATTGGGGAGGAGGGGAGGGTCACAGTGACGAACTTTATTTAGTAGGAATTCCGACTAGGAATAGAAAAATTACTTTTTACGCGTATTGAAATCATCATGAGTATCTAGAAATGACAAAAAAGAATTTAATTTCGGAGTGACGGCGCGACTTGACGACACATTCACAAATTTGCATTGTATATATCTCTGTTACCATGAGTCAGCATTAATTCTTTAGTAGTGGCGTGATTTCTAAAATTTTTCCAGCGTATTTTTAATGAGTGCAATCGTCAATATACTAACCTTTTGCACCTGGGAAGCTGTGAACGTTTCACTTAGAAATCTACCCATGTTATAGAAAAAGTTAGGCGTCATTGAAATAACAAGTATTTTTAGACTGACCCCACGCGACCACATAAGGGTTACAAAAGAATTTCTAAAATCGTACTTAGAACCATATGACCTCAAAAACATTGCCAGTTAAATTACATCAGTGTTGAATTAAAAAGTCTACCAGGCTAATATAAGTAAGTACTCGGGAAATTCCGGACACCCACCTAGTTATTCATAATTTGCTCTGGGAAAGCCCTCACTCTATTATTAACATGATTTTCAGCATTCAGCCGAAAGTGTGAAATTGTCAGTAAGTTTATTCCTTACAGGCGGTTATCAATGGAGTTTCTCTCATCACCTCTAAAATGTCAGCAATTTAATTCATCTAACATTTACTCTTGTGGAAACATACAATATATATATATAAGCCTTAATTAATGGGCTTATTTTGTTCAATGTATTTTTAAAACGAGAAACTTAAAATCACTCGACCGCCTAAATCCAGCGAGCTGTAATTTATCTGGTAGGGTAATAAAATAAAAATTAAGAAATTATTGAACTGGAAATATATTTTAAAGGAATTAAAACTTAAAATCTGTGTGTAAAATATCTCAATTTCAAGTAATGAGTATTAAGACACAAAAAGGAACACACACCACGTAATTAACTGGATTAATACAAGCACTGAATACGACACAGTTGAAATGTAACATAGTGGGATGTTTTATTTTGTTGACCTCGGAAGATGTTGATTTTAATCTTTTTAATTTCTTAACTATTCAATTAAAATTAAATTTTTATTCGTTAATTACTGCAAGATTCGTAAATTATAAATGAAGATATTATTCAAATTGAATTATTTTAGAATAATATTAACATAATAAATTAATTTAACATAAGTTTATAGTTGTATAAATATAAAGTTAGGTTCTCCTAAGTACTTTCAGGAGAGGAAAGTTATAAATAATATTTTCTTCAGCATCCCCCCTTTTCAATTCCCTTCCTATGCTATTAAATAGGAGTTGCCTGTTTCAGGATCACCCTCATGTAGCCAGTTAACCCAAAAAAAAACTTGAAAATGTTCGTGGTTTAGAGATCTCCAACGCGCTCGAGTAAGAAAAACCTGCAGAAAAAGGAAAATAGTTTACTTACGTAAGCTGTGATGCAATGTAATACGACATTTATTACAACCCACTTCAAAGTCCTGACACGTTCTTGGCAATGCTGTCTCTTGTGTGAAGGTTGCGAAATACGCATCTCTACCTGTTTATTAGCATAATAAAAATAATGGTAATCATTTAATTTGTTAAAAGTTTAATAAATTTCCTTTTCAGAAGAATGCTTTGGGAGTCTACTCTAATTAATTGATCGTGCGATTATCGTGTCTGCCTTGCTTATATTATTTTTTTTAGTATTTGGTATAAAATTGTGATCATTTCAATTGGCTGTGAATAGATAATAATTGCTTATCCTAATATTCTTAATGATAGTACACTCAAGTATATAATCAAAAAAGATGTATTAACGAGATACGTATAAACAATGGCAATTTAAAGATACTATAAGTTTTCAGGCTGCGATCTAAATTGTTATCAGATAGTCAATGTAGATTAAATAATACATTTTACTCCGTATTCTAAATAACCTAAACATAATATTCGAAAAACAAAACATTTGAAGCATTTATGAAATGAACTTTTCATTGTACATAAAACGTAACGCTTTTACAAAATATAAACAATAATTATGAAACATTTATAATCGTACAAAATTTAATTTTTATAAAGAAAATACTCTGTAAACGTTATGATAAAATATTCAATTTAGTCATGGTTCCATTAATTCTATTTCCTCGTAGTTGAGTTATCTTGATATTGTAACGGTTCAAAATTCCTGGAGGGAAATACGAGTTTTTGAGAAACGTCCTTCAGACCGAGCGCACTTACTGAAAGCTTAACACACTTAATTTTTAGTATTTTTATTTGTACCAGCCACTTTAGAGAAGCTTCGAGGATGATGGGCGTGTCATGAATTAACAGCTATTAATATAACACCCTATAATTATTAGTTATTGTACGCTATACATTAAGTTACATTTTTTAATGATCCATGAAAATACTTACAGTTGAATAATTTAGACATAAATGGAAGTCTTATGTTACTTATTAATTGTTTAATGTTGTCTGATAATATTTTTAAATATAGTAGTAGAGTTAGAATGATTTTTTTTTGTATGTCACTGACAGTGTTTGCCTTGGTCGTCTAATATGTTTCATTATTTTGTGTAAAATTATGCTCATCTCAATGTGTTGTGAATAGTTTGAAATTATTTATCGAAACATCCTTGTGTAACGAGATACTTATAAATAACAAAATTGTAAGACACCATAATTTTTCAGTCTGCGATCTCAATACAATTTGTTTTAATTTGGGAATAACGTACAACCTCTAGCGTTTTAGGATCAGAGTGGATCCTCAGAATAGCAGCTTAAATTCTTATTTTTATTAAAATTTACAAATTTATTAATTGATAGCCACAGCTTTTCATTAATCTTTATCAGAATTATTATTTTAAGTGTTGTACTTGACCGTTCAAATTCTAATTAACTTCGTACTTTCTACGTTTTATGAATTAGACAAGAATCAATTTTACTATAAACTCATTTCACATTTAATAATACGAAAATACCTGAATTAATTTGCAAGTTGGATAACCAATGGAAAAGTTTCATATAATCTATTCCAATAAATAAAATTGAAGTGTCTTGTTGTCTGTCTATCTGACTGTCTGTCCGTATGTTTGTCTCGAATAGGCTCCGAAACGGCTCAACGGATTTCAATGTAAATATGAGGGTTTAAAAAAAAGGAGATTTAATTTAAATATCGTTCATATTTAATTTCGACGATATATTGCAGAATATATTAATATAATAAAAATAATAATTCTACGGGAAGATTTCTTGTAATTTCCGCGGCGTGTAAACCAACTGCGAGTTATAAATCCTGTTACGCGTTCCTATATAATTCATCCCACTTACTATCTATTGTTTCTGAGAAAAAATAACTTCTTTCGATTGTCCATACGATGTATACATAAATTGATAAATGGGTTTTATTTCTCGCGTCAGGTAAAATTTAGTAATTGATAATAAGAAAATAAAAAGTAAACTATCGAGTTTGATGTAAAACTGGTGTAATGCGAGTCGTTGTGTTACATTATGACGTTTAATAAGCGATTTAAGTAAAAATTTAACCATTAAGTAGGGGAAAGTTCTTATTCTGTTACAGAACTGAAAATATATTTACTGTTGCCATTGTACCAGCAGCATTCTCTCGAGATACTAGGAGTATATTTGAGATTCATACTGTGACGTTTTCGATATCGGTTTAGTTACGTGTTGGTCAAGAATTAACTAATGTGCCGGGACAGATAAATAAATTCCAGTACAACGCCAGGTCCCCAGCTAGCAGTTTATAAATTTGATTCGGAGACTGACTTGTCAACCGTTATTAATATAATCTACATTGGAATCCAGATTATGTTAGAAGTAGCTTAATTATGTGATTTTCAGCAACGCATGAAACGGAATTGTATAATCCCACTGATTCCACGTCAATACTGGCAACAGTGCCTGGAACCAATTTTACAGGAGCCCAATTCAGTCAGTACAAGTTCTTGTGATTGTTTATATTCATAAAATGACTAGCTTATATCCGTGCAGCACATGTTCATCGCATTCACATAATCGTACACTGCGTATTCAACAGCAGTATGTGATTAAAGGAGCAATACCCAATAACCAGTAACGTTCCAATAAAAATTAACACGATGGTAAATTGGCGCCTTAAAGGTTAAGCTTGTCTTTCGCAGTAAGAAACACGGACTGCTATTATTTACATACCATTAATGAACATTCCTCGTCATTGTGAGGATGTTCTCTTGTTAGAATCATGTGCTTGGAAGGTTCGTCCTGACCTAGCCCGTCTTCAGGTCTGTAATGACTGGCAATTCTGTGGTCGGAGAGGTGATGAAACTACACGAGGCATACACCCATAACATGTTCGTGTATCGACTCCGTTCCTTTCGCAATAAACTGTCTCCAATACTTTAGAGGGGAGTGGATTTTAATGATCACCTATGAATAAGCGACGCGTTGCATCACTAGTTCATGAGAAAATACTGGAGATTTTTACAGTAAAATATTTAAAAGCAAACTGTGGCATGAAATTGGAAATGTTCGAAACCATGACTTCGCAATGAAGATATAAAAGTGAAATGTACATGAGCGAAGGTACAGCCTACAAAGAAAGGCAAGGTATTGTTCTCTTCAAAAAAAATTTTTCTGTATAAATCATCGCAGAGAATGATTCAGCTAAATGCTTATTGTATGTTTGAAATATGAAGACACTTATTGGTCATGACGTGCATTAGGAATGTACTTTATTAGTAAAGAAAGTAGCTGGTCGGACACTTTCAACCTTTCAGTGACCAATGAACTGTTCATTACTTAAATTATTTGTGGGACTTATTTATATTCTTTTCGAAAAGAATGTTGACCATGTAATACATTTTATGATGCAGATTCGCTGGTTGTTTATTATTAATAGTTAATATATTTGTCAACGTTTTTATCTGAAGTAGCTGCAGATTACAGATAAAATACATTAATGAAATTAGTGTGTGAAATCATTGTTGTTTTTTTCTTCGTTGTAATATAAAAACTTTTTAATTATCTCATTTTTATGGAAACATAAATTACGAGTCATAAGTGGAATTTAAATGCAGTATTCAGCAATTGGAAGAGCCAATAGTAGCAGTGCGACGGTGTCCGGGATTACAACTCGAACGAGGCTCAGCAAGACTCGAAGAGAGATTCTAGTGGGAAATACAAGAAACTAAAATATGAGTATTACATTTTTTACTCCTAAACATTAATATAAAAAATAACTTTCCATGTAATCATTTGTAAATGTATGTGGTGGGGAGGGAGGTTGAGTTTATTTAATAAGTATTATATAGTTCAGGATCAATTACGATAAGTTTTATTATTGAAAAACAAAGATTAGATTTAAATTTATGACTTTCATGACAATAAAATATTTTAAAATGAGAATTGAATTGAATTAAATGATAGAAAGTATAAAAGGAAACGTTACCAATATTAATAAATTTTTATCGAGACTCTTTAAAATCAGGGTGACGTGTAGGGTGGACCGAGAGAAGCAATGGCAATAGGTCTGGCAATGTGAACTCTATTTTGTCAAAATTAACGATACCCGCGACGTCTTCTGCAGCTGCATTCTGGCGGTGCTCTGCTTTGTGATGATAACTGGAACACCTCTGCATCCGGCTGATCTCGTTGTCTGCTTTGGGCTGATTGTCCGGAGACTCTTACCAAGAAGTCGTGAATCTCCTTGTATCGCGGTCGCCTTGGTCCAAAATTAGAGGAGACTCCTTTTACTCCGTTCGACGGATAACAATTTTTTGTCTTAGATCAACTCTTGCTGGCCTTTCAACATTTTCGTTCAGCGGCTAGCAAAATAGTCTGTCCACCTGAAACGCCACTTTAACAATTGAAACCAATGGGAAAATTTCAGCTGCAAGGCGTTAACGTCGCATATGTTTCATATTATTTCCGTTGCCGGTTGCGATTCCAAATTATTCACGCAACTTCCGACTTTTCGAGGTAAATCCTCCAGCATTAGCAAAAGATAACCCTTTTACGTGAAAGGGTCCTTTTATTCTATTGTGACAAAAGGGTCGTCTTCTTGTCCTAAAGAATTTCCAGGAAAAGCGAGGCCACACACAGCCAAACGAATGCGTCGCAGAACTTAAGGTTTAATTCTCGTAATTTTAACACATTACACACTACAAGAGTACATAAACTATGGTACTTTAAAAAGTAAAACAAATATAGTTTGAAATTGAAACGAATAATTTATTTTACTGTTTCCAAAATATATCTAGAACAAAACTGAAAATGAAATATTATCTGCATCCTACTGAGCAACTTGAAACGTCGCATAAACGGTCACATTGAGGCAGCAGCGAATTGAAGAAAAATTGGGTTGACTCAGTAGCACTATGTGACTGACCTTGTTGGCACAAGTGTTTCAGGGACTCCTATCCTACCGGCTTAGTCTAGTGCGCGTAAGGAAGAATACATAAATTTGCATCATAAGATATCAAATGAGTATTCTGTGATCTTGGTGACGCAGCGAGTACTTTATTCTTGATGGTGGATCTGTATAAAAAGAGATTTATCAGCAATTAAACGTAAGATACGTGATTGCTGGACTGTGGCATGCAGATGTCTTGTTTTAACGTCCCATTAACTATTAAAGTCATTAGGAATATCCAAACGATCACCTTGCACTCAGGGATATTTATGACGAGTCGCTAATAAACAGAAGTTGAAGGTCCAAGAAAATACGACCCATTAACATCTTTTAGATATACTAAAGAAAAGGAAGCCATTATATCCAGTAAGAATGGAGTATTTCTCATCCTTGCATTTTATAGCCTATAGGCATATTAAATCAGGATCATACCAATCCAAAAGGTTCATTAAGATCCCTTCTTCCCTATAATCCAAAGAGTTCCACGTCAGTATGCTCAGTTCCTTCATTAATCTAGCATTAAGTAACACATGCTTATTAGATGCCAAGCTGCCTAACTACCATTTTTTTCAGCTTCGTAATTTTGCCCTTGGTGCCATTCTCGTCCAACTTTGTATTTATCTAATCCGAGGCTAATGAACCTAGTCGGGTCCGGAAAAGTTACCCTAACAGTCCTTTGAAAGAAAAAAGGATTTATAGCTAGATTTGAAACAACAAAAATTCAAGACCATTACAAGTAATGAATCAACTAAAAAAAATTCGATGCACACCGAAACAAAATTACGTACCAGTTAAAAAATACTTTCGTATGTAGTATGTGATTAGAGACAATATTCCGGCATGTGCTGACGCCCATATAGAGAAAATTTGCATGCTATCAATCGTCCAGGAGAGCTTGTTGATGGGAGTGAAAGGAAGAAAGCGATGTTGCCCATTGTTACAGCTGTGTCTGAGCAGGTCGCCATTACACATTGAATATGTAGAGCTTCACTTTCTCTCTTATACATATTGTGACCTTACCCAATACGAAGTCACACTGAGAGTGTCCAAAACAACTTGTTCTCCTCGTTAGTTAACATAAAACTGTGTAATTATAATATATCAATTAAATTAACTACTAAATACAAACAGTATAATTATTTTAAAAATGAATTAATAGATTACAAAATTTCACAACGTTTCCTCCAGCTTTCTGAGGACCTTATCAAGTGAAGACATAGCTAATTTGACTACTCAAATGCAACGTCAGTACAAAATAAAGATCTCAAAAATAATTTTAAAAAAACGTAGCATATCATAGTATCGCAGAAACCCTTGGTACCGCTTCGAACATTAATAATGTGATTGTTCAATATACCGTAATCTGAATAATTTCAGATTTTACTCTAGCATTCATTATCAACATTCTAGTATTATCAAAATTTAAGTCACGGTTATTTACTTGACAAGGATTAGTTATCACTGAATGTCTCTCTGTAGCTTATAAATTGACCTGTGTTCATGTACTCTGATTTTAGTGTGTCCGATTTATTTTTCCCTGTGTGCATAGTTAGGGTATTAATACAATAAATCTTATAAACTATGCTTTGCTTGTAGTGAGAATTTATATGGTATTTACTATTCTTAAGAAGAAGAATTAGTGGACTTATAAATAATTCAGACGTTAGAGAATATAGGATTTCCCGGTGGATAGACTAAATAAGAAGTTCTCGGAGTTACCTGAAGACGATGGCGGAGATAGCCTTCGAAACTTCGTATCTTATAAATGACATAACCCGGGTGAAATCCCGAGAACTTCTTATTCAATTCAGACGTTGTACGAACTGAATATACTCCTCAAACTGTTAAATAAAAATTACTAACAGGGAAAAAATGAATAACTTAGAATTGTCAGTTAGTTTACACAATCATTTAGAGGGAACACACTAGAATATCTTAAACCTTTTTAATTATTTTTTAAAATACTACTAGTGACCAAAATATCTACAACCATTTTCAATTTAGTATAGTAGAAATACGTTTAGGATAACAGAATAGCTGTATCTACCAAATTAAACTACATCATCTTTTTCTAACTATAGGAATGATCAGAGAATGTAGGATGCCGCTAGAGTTGTGAATTAAGACCGATTTTTTACAGTGGCATTTACGTCAATAAAATGTAGAAAATTGTTGATATGTACGTATGAAAAAACTGTATACTTGTGTTATACAGATTAAATATAGAAATATAATTTTTTTATGATTGAGCATTGAAAATTCTCTGGGAGAGTTCCTAATTACTTCTCTGATCATCCCATTAGTCAGAAAAGGTGGTGATTAATCCTACAGATAGAGCTATTCTGTTAACAAATCCAGCCTTCTACCTTATGAATTTGTACATTGTAGAAGATGTTCTGGTCACTAATGACTACCCAAATGATTCCATTAACTTCGACTGCAAATGTTTTTAATAGTTAGGTAGGCGAAGTTTATATTTGCTTTAATATATTAGCAAGAAAATTAAATTAGAAAGTCTGTTTAAATTTTGATATTATATTTAGCAATAACAATCTAATGCTTATCTTCCTGCTCTGTAAAAATCAACGTACGCTGAGCGTACATTTTATAAATTAAGATAAAACAAATTAATTCCTTTTATTCAGGGGATGGTGGACTCTAGTATCTGGTGATAAATTACAACACAATTGTTAGCGAGGATAGCTGTGGGATTTATGGACGGCTTTGACGGCTTTATTGTTGAATGGGTGCATAACCAACGGTGCTCAGGAATAAATCATCAGCGACGCTCATGGACCCTTGAAGACATTGATGCAGACCCTCAGTGTTGGTTTCTGGAAACTTTAGGACTGCCAATGCCCTTTGATACTTGCAGTTCACGGATTGTCGCTGAAATCTCGGCTACCACCACCAGATATGAAATCTTATCCGCCATTTACTTTCTCAAATTCCATTAACAACGGACTTCCTCAATCTTTTCCAACCACCTCGACACTTTTTATAACCGAATTACCCATGGTTTTAGGCAATAGACTTTCATCTTACACACTCTTACAAATACGGGGTTCACATATCTTTCTTAAAAGTTGTTAAATCTTGCGTACCAAGTTATTAGACTTTTCTTGTGGGAAAGTTCAGACCTGTCAAAATGTTAAGATTGAACCTAATACTTTCGAAGGATTTACAACTCTCAAATGGCCACAAGTTTGCCGCTCAAAGAATTATTGTTCTGCCAAGCCCCTAGAACCTGAAGTATATTGACCCCACGGGTTCCGGAGATCGGAAAATTTAGTTTCACAAAATTTTATTCAATTAAAATAAAATAAAAATCATTATTAATTTTAAGCCATATGTTCACTACAAACGTAATAAAAAGACTGCAGATATTTCGGATTTATTGTTAAACTAAGTGAAAATGCTAAGTTCTTAATTGATTTTTCTCTTTATCAATTCTTACATAACAGCATGAAGAGTATATTCAGTACTTACAACATTAAGAAATATTAATAAATTCACAGATTTACTTTCTTACTGTCTCTTTTTTTAAAAGAATAGTAAAGACCCTATCAATGCCCAGGAGAAACAAACCATAGTTTATAAGATTTCTCTAAATCTTTTTAATCTTTATTCTGTAATGTTATGAATGTAGTCAGTCTCGTCTTCACTTGAATGTTGGAGGAAACGTGAAATTTTGTTATGTATTAAATAAATTTTCAAATAATTATACTGTCTGTATTTAACCATAAATTTAATTCAAATATTGTTAACAGACAAAACTAATAGTATTTTAATATAGTTAATATTAGTTTAAGATGATAATTTTATGTACCTTCCTTTGTTTCACAAGAAGTATAATTTGCTATCATATGATAAATCGACTATGTACCTTCATGCCGTCACAAACGTTTGTAAAATACAGTTTTAATAATTAATAGTATATTGCTGGTATGCCTTATGTGAGTAAAAAATAGTATAAACCACTGTGGTGGAATATTTTCCTATGGCTAATCATTACGAATCTTAGATTAAATAATTTCATATGCCACCTGACGTTAGGCCTAGAACAAAGACTCGAAACGAAAATCTTTATAACTGCTCCAAATATTTGTGATATAATTTCTGTTACAGTCGGTGGTCGTTAACGAAACTTTTAAATACTTACAGGCAATTTAGTTACAAGTGGTTTACAGTAATTATAGAGTGCAGACTGGAACGGACGTAGTTCTTGAAAATGCCGCGTGGCGTCAGCACTTTCCCTATTATTCTACAGAAATCAGCATCCGGCCAAAATACGCATTTTCTCTTTGCCATATTTTAAAATTTGTGATTAAACTTTTTTTATAGTTTGATAAAATTTTCTTCTTATTGTCATTAAAAAATTAAAGTAGTACTATAATTGATTTTTAAAAATATTTATCAAAAATTTAGAAAATTTAAATTTCTTTCGATGGATTATGAATGCTATTTACAAAGTCATGATGTGCGTTAAATATATATATTAAGAAAAATCGAAACCAAGAATAATTTTAATAATATAAAGAAGAAATTTGAATTTTTTACAGAATTATTAAATTATAGTTCCTTTTTACCACTAATGTAAAGGTCGTAAAAAATAGCATGCCGCGTCAGTTACTTCAGATTAAAGGGGCTATTATCGTAAGGGTTGGAAATAAGCTAGAGCAACACTACTAGCATTTTTTTAAATATTTATTATATTCTTATGAACGGTATATAAAAATGGAGCCAAAGTGTCTCTTACGGCACCCTATACTAATAATCCTTTAACTTACAGATAAAATTTTTACCAAACATGATGTACTGAACTGAACTTAAGATGTTGCCTTGCGTCAATGTTTTCAAAATTGTTCCTACACAGCCAAGCAGTCGTAATAAAGGTTCTTGGTAAAGTTAGAACTGCTGGAGAATCGAAACGGAAAGAGTGAACTTGATTAATGGCTCAAGTATTTAACTCAGAGATCGATGGATGTAACATTTCTACGAATATTACTACACAGATATCTTCTAAAACATAAGTTCTTTAAAATTTATTTCCTAAGCTACTGAAAGGGACTTGCCTGTTTCAGAACCATCCTCCTGTAGCCCGTAACCCAAAAACAAATTAATTGATCTATTATATTATATTAACAATTACATAAATACATATATTCGATTCGTAATAATTTAAATTTCTTGCTTCTTGTCGTTTTTCAATTGAACTGAGACGTTTTTACCTACGATTTCACAATGTGTGAAGGACAAAAGTTCAACCTCAATAAAATACAAAAATTAATTGCGTAAAGTAGAAAATAAAACTTTGTGAACCATGTGAAAATATTTAGGGGGAAATATATATTGTAAATATAGAGAAAGTAATTGTGTAAGGTAAGTAGAAAATAAAAGCTGCTGAACTATGGGAAAAATTTAGGGGGTAAATATATATATATATATATATATATATATATATATATATATATTAATCGTGTAAGGAAGAAGGAAATAAAAATTTGGTGAATAAAGGAAAACTTTTAGAGGGAAATATATATAATTATATATAAATATACAGAAAATATTCGTCTCGAGAAGCAGATTATGTGAAAAAGTATATGGGGAAATGTGTAATTAAGAGAACTGGAGCGTGTTACTTAATCGTAACTACGGGCAAAAAGTAACTATTGGGGCAAATTTGAGTGGAAAATGGCAGAGCTACTATTTTACGTCTATTATTTTCATTTCAATTCTTTCATTTCATGACTTTTAATTCATACGTTTTGCGTTTCCCCTGCAAACTTTAAATATATCGGAGTTAATTAGTCTTCTTTCTTTGGAACCTTGGAACAAGAGGTGAAACATTCCGAAACGTTTGTTTCGAATTTTCCTCGTTCTCTATCTGCAACTAGTTCAGATGTTTAAACTGAGAGGTACACGAAAGGAAACTGACCTGTTTTTACAGACGGTGAGCGAAAGAAACAAACACAAGGACACTGGCTCCACCGCGCTGGGCGAGAAAACGTCGCGTTCTGTGGTTTCGTCGTGAATATTAACCCATATTACAGGCTTCGTTTTTGCATCTCCGTGTCTGGGGTAACCAGAGTGAAACCCGAGGACACGAATATACGCTAAGTGTGTGAGAATGAGCGTGTATTAAGCTTAGTCTCATCATTACGAGTCCCAGCAACGGTTTGCCACGCTCCGGAATCGCGAACCACCGTACGAAACTGTCACGAACTGTCCAAACTCTTTTTGTTCCTTGTTCTACTACATGAGAGCTGAAGTTTTCCTTTGAAAACATTAATAATAAGTAAAATTTGAATAACAAAGAAACAAACTACGAATAAGATCAGATACATAACCAGTTGAATATTTCATTGCAATTATGTTGCTGTTGTTGAGATATTCAGTCCTAAGACTGGTCTGACGCAACTCTGTATTGTGCAAGCCTTTTCATTTCCGCATAACTAGCCTCCAAAATCTACTTAGCTTATTCTATCCTTTGCCTCCCTCTTCTGTCCTTACCCCACACACTTGCCTCTAATCTTACAAGACCCTCATGTCTTAACACGTGGCAAATTAATAACCCCCTATTCTGCTTAGAACTTCCCGGTCACTAATGCTATCCACCCATATGAATTTCACCATTCTTCGGTAGCATCATATTTCTAAAGCTTCTATTCTTTTCCTTTATGAAATACCTACCATCCACGTTTCGCACACATATAACGCCACACTCGAACATTTTTAGCAATGATTTCCTAACTTTCACACTTTTATTACCCGTAAGTAAATTTCTCTTTTTTGCGAAAGCTTTCCTTGTCTGTGCTATCCTACTCTTTATGTCTTCTATTCTTCTACCATCCCTAGTTATTACGCTGCCCATGTAGCAGACTTCCTTAACCTACTTCAAAATATCCCTTCCCAATCTAAAACCCGTTGTTATTCCACTATTTCCCATACTACACTGCATCACCCTGGTTTTCCCCCTCTCGTATTGTACCGTTTCTCCAGAATCACGATCATGCCATTTATTATTGTTTCCAAGTCTTCTTCTGACTCCCCTAATACAACAATTTCATCTGAAAACCCTAGGGTTCGTATTTGTTCTCCTTGCAGTTTGATTCCCTTTCCATATTTATTTTTAACTTTCTTCATCGCCTGTTCTATATTTGTTATAGATTATGGGTGACAGAAGTAATAAAAACAGTTTTATAAGTCTCAAATTTTATTATAAATTTGAAATTAATAGCTTTCGACTTGAGTCATAATCATTATGTGAATTTGAGATATATTTGAAAAAATTGATTACATATTGTATGTAATACTTTTTATAGTTATTAATTACGTATTTTATTAATTGTCAGGCAAAATAAAGCAAAAGTTTTTATGTAAATAAAAAAATTAAAAATTAATCTTCACGTTCTTCCAGGACCGCGTTCATGCCTTTTATTATGTTTTCCAAGTTTTCTTCTGACTCCCTAATACTACAATATCATCAGCAAACCACAGAATTTTATTTCTTCTCCTTGCAATATAATTCATTTTCCATACTCCGTTACAAATTTCTTCATCTTCTGTTCTACAGATAAGTTAAAGAGCATGGGCGACAGACTGCATCCTTGCCTTAATCATTTCTTGAGTTCTTCTTTCTGCACCGATTACAAATATATACAATATAAATGATAACATAGACTGTATATACTATGCAATCGAAAACTCATGTGAATTGCCTGTTACGTTCTCAAATTCTATAATATTACTATTTCTAATATAGCATTATTACTATAGTTGAGCAAAAACAAATATTTTCCTTTTCGGTTTCTACAGTTACAACAAATTAATTTAATCAAATGGTCAATACATTCGTAAAAAAATTAAAAAAACTATTGTTTTGTAAAATTCATGGAAAATAAATTTTCCTTCAATTAAGCTATTTACAGCAAGTTTTCAATACTGAAGGTAATTAAGTGAGACAACCAAAAAACGCAACGTGATAGAAATAAAAGCTATCCATATTTTTAAACAGTGCTAAACTGTTTTTATATTTTTATATGACTTCCAGTATCTCTTTTGTGCGTAGTCTGCAAATTGGTTTGGTTACTAGCTTTCATATTTTAGTGAGCGAGTATAATGTGCTTGATAAGCATTGAACTTTGATTTTTTACTGATGTCAGAGGCTTACAATCATTAACCTTGACTGTATTAATGAAGTTACTTGTGTCAAAGTTATTATTTGAGTTCATAAAAGCGATGTGCTGCATATATCATGAATTGAGTTTATATACAAGCAGCGAAATGTAAATATCTTTTAATTGAATAAATAAAAAAGGTTAATATATTCCGCCCCCCTCCATATGTGAGAATTATTTGGAATGATAACTTCCTTTTCATTCTGATTTTTTTTGTGGTTAATATATGTGTTTTTAGTAATTTTTTAAACATGGCAAGTAATTAAAACAAAAATGTTTTAACTGAAAAGTTATTCAACAGAAAAGTGCTCTTATTTAGTTTATTCGGCGTCCAGAAGGAAGTGAAGTAGATTGTTGCTGAGAGTTGTGTGTGAAGTCTCAGCCTTTCCTTACCTTTAATATGATCTAACATTAAAATTCTGCGCATTTTTCGGCTATTACAAAAATCTACGTAGAAAATTATTCATGCACAGGCGTGCCGCTTGTGACTACCTGAATATGTCAACGGAGGTGTGGTCGGGGTTATGAATATTAATTGGACCTACTATCGCTCCCTGCTTCAGCTTCTGCGTAGATTTCAATTTAATGAAACTATTAAGCGTCGGCTACACTGAGATGAATTGATTTCATGTATTTGGTCATGTATAATTTCAATATGCAGATCCGCAGTGGCGTTTCAACAACGAAACTTGTAAAAACAACATTTTTATACAGTATGATTAGATTTAATATTGTTGTGGTCGATGTGTGGAGAACATAGAACAATCCAGATTTGGGTGAGGCTGGATATGCTGCTACGAATCACACTGTTGTATTATTTGTCTGCAGGACCGGAACAGCGGCTTCAATACAGTATCCTGACGATGACGGTGGGATTACTACTGACCACACAATTCCAATATCAAGTACGATACACTAAGCTATTTCTCACTATTTATCTAAATGTTATTTTTTCACTGAAGTGTACTGTTACCTGAAAATTTATTTTATTAGAGAAGACGCCTGTATAAAACTTAAATAAACCAAAATTATTAACGTGTCGTAAAACATATAATTATAATAAATTTTGAATGTTACAAATATTTAGTAGAATAGACGTTTTGATCATCACTTTTGATCGTTGTGAATACTACAGCCAGAATCAAATATTATGAACAGAGATAGTAACATGAAATAGAAAATAAACACTATAAGACTATTACACTAACAAAGCATATTTAATAATCCATCATTCAAAGAATACAACTACAAAAGGTTTTGTTTTGCTTTTGAAGAAAATTTAAGAACATTTAATACAATAAATTTCAGAGTGCAAAGGTAAAACAACTAAATACGGAATTTGACGGTACAAAATTAAAGCCGGTCGGAATGATAAAAATTAAGAAGTTTACAGACAGGGTAAGAAAACCTAGACAGATTGGCGCCGGACTGGTTTTTCAAAAGTCTTTGAGACTCAGCAATAATAGGAAGGGTAGGGACGCCATGTCCATTGGAGGACCTGGAGAAGATAGAAAAAGCGGGAAGAGAGGTTTTTAGGGGAGGTGAGTTCTAGGTGGCAAGGACCTCGAAAATGATTTCGGAAAAGAGATTTGAAGGTGAGAGGTCACAGAGGAGTTAGCGAAACGGAAAGTCTGACTGGCTGGCTTCAAGGAGCCAGAGAAGAGAGGCGACCTGGTTTCCAATGGAAGGTGGAGACAAGTATCCTGAAACACTTTATAGGCCTGCCGCTTCACATGCCGCCCGGAAGTTGTCTTTGCGTTGAATCCAGGATTGGTGGTCAATCAGGAAACTAGAGGAGGATGAATGCAAATTAAGAAACAAAAGGCAATAATCTCTCTCTGCTATGCGTATAAACACGTCATACAGCCCTGAGTAACGTAGATTAAATTTTCTTAACTCTTTTTCTATGTTATTTCTTTGGTTAGGGACAGCTGGGCTAATAAAATTCATTAAAATAAGCTTATTTCCAATTATTATAATTTGTTGAATCTTTTACAATAAAACTGATTTAAACTTCAAAGTTGAGGTTTATTGGCGTCCACTCATTTAAATATATACTTTAATTCCTTAATAAATTTATAAATTTGGAAATAAAAATAAAAACAAAAACTACGTCACAAAGTACAGATCATCCTGGTTAATGAAGCTAACCTTCAATTGATATAGATCGGTGTGCACACATAAGTGATATATGTAAATTAATTTTGGCGTTGACCCAGACTTTAATGTGGAATTAAGTACTTGTTGGACTAATATAAATGAATACTTGTGAAACTTTAGAAACCCGGCTAGTTAATAATTAATTACAAATGGAGAATTGGCAATTGTAAAACCCGCTAAGAAGATAATAGAATGGAGTTAAGTGCAGTATTTGTGTGTTATATAATT